>JASPKZ010007817.1:3357500-3682500 GCA_030220185.1 Diploptera punctata | reverse complement strand
TTGTAGCGAAGAGTGACTTGCTGAAGATGGACGGTCGATGTTCTGAAAGATGTACAGGCATAAAGATTACATATTTTATAAGTTGAGGAACGACGGATTTTAACCTAATAATGTATATATTTAACTTATTTTATATGAATATTTGTATGTTATTAAGTTGTGGCTATCCAATATTACTGGTATAGCCAGAGGAACTAGTCCAACATCTGTGCTAAAAGAACGAAAGAATTAAAAAAAGATGCCCAACTGCACACCCTTCCATTAGTGGTAATTACTTACTTGCAAAAACCCCTGGTTCTACACTAACATGCACTTTGCTAAGATGCGTCATACAAATGTAAGCTTATTTCACACTCCATTTCGAGCAACTGCTGCATCATCACGTCTTTCTTTGCCTCGATCTCGACAGGTTGATTAAATTTTGTATTTATGTTAACCTGGAGGCGATTTATTGAAAAAGAACAGGAAATCCGCCTATATTAGAAGCAAGAAGAACAAGAAATTACACTACCTGATTGCCCGACGTTGCTCAGGTAGTCATGTATCCCAATCATTGTGCCACAATCAGCTTAGTGACCACAAAAAATTAGGATTTAGCACAACTTTAACTCTACATCGAACATATTGTTCATTCTTCCTTTGTTTTAACTACCCGACTTTGGAATTCCCTCCCCTCTTATATCATGGACTGCCCGACTCGAAAACAATTTTAAAAAAGTAGTTCACTAAATATTTACTTACTAGTAGTAGTAGTAGTAGTAGTAGTAGTAGTAGTAGGACTTTATTAGACAAAAAGTAAGATATTTACAATATTATTTACAAATATGGGTCGCACCGGCAGTAAGCCGTACGTGCTGTTGACAGTTCGTTACTATAAAGTAATAATTGGTACTAGTGTAAAGAAAAATAAACAACAAAAAAAGCAATAACATTACAATTACATAAAGAAAACAATAATATTACAATTAAATAATAACACAATAGTATTATACACTAATTAATTTATATAATATATAACCATGTTCTAGGTATATATTTATTATTCACTAGGTAACACCCTGTGTGCGCTGCTACTCCTAAATAAAATGTTAATTCGTTTTTACCACCAGCCTTGAGCTGCTATGCTTGCCCGTGAATCTACTTATCCCGATCTTCTTGGAATCAATGAAAGACAAAATGGTTGTTGTGAGTTATCCGTAAAAGATAAAGTATGCTGTCACGGACTGTTTTGTAGTTTTTTGAGATATTCAATTCTGTCTAGAATAATTCGGTGTATTTTTTATGGTTTAGGCAGCGTAAGCCATTTAAGCGTCAAAATAGGGACTTTATTTCACGTTTTTCGCTCGAATGGAGATTTTTAGGGGTGAAGGGGTTGAGTATTACAACTCATATATAGCGCATGTTCATCCCTGGAATCTCCTGAACATTTTGCAAAAACCCCATCAAAATCGGATCAACGGTATGGCCGTGCATAGAATACGAACAAAAAAACCAACAAACAAATAAACATGTTTATTCATTAGATTAAATTTTGCAATTTCTTTACTTAATCATATTATATTATTATTATTATTATTATTATTATTATTATTATTATTATCATTATCATTATTATTAGTATTGTTATTAGTATTAGTAATATTGTTATTGTTTTAGTCCCGCGCCGTAGCCGAGCGGTTAAGGTAGGAAGCCTTGGCACAGAGCTACGGGACTTGCGCTGGTTCGAGTCTCCATGGGGGAAGAAATTTTCTCATGGTATTTTGGCCAGTATGGGACCGGTGCCCACCAAGCATCGTGAGGCAATTGGGTAGCTACAATAAGTAGCGGCTCCAGGTTGAGGAACCAGCTATAACGGCTGGGGGACTCGACATGCTAACCACATGTCACCCCTACACTGGCTGTTGATCATCTACCTCTGTGATTGACACATGTGGATGTGAAGGGCCAGCAGCCGGCTGGTAAAAGGGCAACCGCTGAAAAGTGGAAAGACCCTCAATCGGATCGGTTATTGTTTTAGTATTTTTGTTCTTTATTTGTAATCTGCCTATGTCCATTATGTATTGTTAATCAAGTTGTAGACAATTTCAGATAATTTATAATTGCTATTATATGTATAATTTTACCCTAGTGAAGTGGAAGAGATGACCTTATGGTCTTAACTCAGGTAAATTAAACTATTAAAATATTTAACTCTTCTCGGTCAATCTGAAAATATTATTTTTACCCCTTCTGACCTCCTCTTCCTCAGAGTTTCTCGAGGTCAAACATGAACTTAAACATCATCGAAGCTTACGCCAATTAGATAAGCGATCCCGTAAACCATGGTTCCGACATTAATCTCAGCCATTTTTTATATTTTATTTCCCTCCTCATCCCTTAAGAATGCACGGGTCAAAATTGATCTTAAATGACATCAGGACTATGAAGCCGATATGAATCTCGGGCATTTTGTTTCTTTTCACACTTCCACTTCACACCCTCCTTCATTCCGTTCTTTTTTCGTTATATTTTTTAGTCTTTATCACCCTTTCGGCCCTCTTAGGGATTCTAAGGGTCAAATTTGGGTTTAAACATCACCGGGACTACCACTAGTACGCTTAGCCACCCCAATAACAATGAATTCGACACTAATATTTGCGGTTGATTTTTTTTTTCATAATATTCTTACGTGAGCTGAGTGTCTGTAACCGTCGTAAAACCTTTTCAGGTTGTAAGTTATATGCGTATCGAAAACATGTATAGATCGTTTTTGATAATTTTTCAATTTCAATACCCCCTATTACTATACTTAAGCCGCCTCTTTCTAAGTACATTTTGCACATTGTCTGATCATAATTTATATGTGTACCAAATTTGGTTGAAATTAGTTCAGGTGTTCGAGACTTATGCACGTATATAAATACACATACGAGTACTTTTATATTTGTGTGCATATATGTCATTTTACTTCTGTGTAATCTATATAAATCACCAATTGCTGTGAGTACTGAATCATTTTTTTTAATACTTTTACTTCCTTACTTACTCACTGGCACTATCGAACCCGTAGGTTCATGGCCGCGCGGGTATAAGCTCTCCACACATCCCTATCCTGAGCTAATGCTTTCCAATCATTCCCTGTATAATCTACTTTCCTCAAATCATAGTTAATGCTGTTCGCCCACCTCATTCTTGGTCTACCAACTGGGCGTTTTCCTTCTGGCTTTCCTAGAAGAAGTTTCCATGCACGTCTTTCATTCCGCATACGCGCAACATGTCCTGCCCATCGCAGTCTACGAGACTTAACTGTTCTTATTATATCTGGCTTCTTATAAAGACCATGTAGTTCATTGTTAAGTAGTCTTCTTCATTCACCTGTCTGTTCTAGGTCTAATGAAAACTTAGTCATGCAGGAGCTATCATTTCGTCAGCAAATGAAGTTAGTGTATTTCCCGAGTTGACTTGTTTACAGAATGACTGCATTGTGTTAATACATTTAATCGGAGGAACCAAGCTTCGTTGCGATAAAATAAAAATTATACCAGTTAGAGCTACTTTTAAAATTTCACCTCACGGTAACTCCCACTTCTAATGATCAGAGTTTGTTGGTTAACGAACTCGACGTTACTCTTCGTAAATGATGACTGTATGCAGAGTTTAGTTTTAAGAAAAGAAAAAATTATGGTCGCTAGATCGTCGACTTGCATATAGCCTGCTTAGAACCAGGTTTTTTTAATTACATTTTTAATACATTTTTGAGGAAAGCTTAATTTTGGTTACCATCGAATTTATGTAGATTAAATAATACTGTTTTCAGAAAGGTTTTTAACATGATCTGAACACAAAATATATAATTTTTGGTATGAAACTGGTACATGAGAGGAATTGGAACGTCAAGGATATAATTTTTTAAGGTAGAATTAAAACAGTCTGGTTCCAAACAGGCGATATATATATATATATATATATACACACAGTATGTAACACTTGTCGCGTGGTGGAGTGGCTTGCGTGCTTAAATGATCATGAGAGCTATGCCGGTGGTAGCATTGCTACCGATAGGGTTACCCATGCCGGACTGGTCGAAGGTGATAAGCCAGACGAAAAAAAATACTCGTACCTTGGTCGAAAGAGTGACGATCTTTCACCGTAAAAATTACAACCGCCAAGAAATGCGGACATGGGTTCTACTGGGGTAAAATTTTTCGGAAGTCAAATAGTCCCCCATTCGGATCTCCGGGCGGGGACTACTTCAGGGAACCCATGCCAAAGGCCCAAACACAGGGACATGTGTCCTAGAAATGGTCTTTAGGAAGCCAGATATAATAAGAACAGTTAAGTCTCGTAGACTGCGATGGGCAGGACATGTGGCACGGATGGGGAATGAAAGACGTACATGGAAGCTTCTTGTAGGAAAATTAGATAGAAAACGCCAAGTTGGTAGACCAAGATGAGGTGGAAGAGTAACATTAACTATGATTTGAGAGACGTAGATTATACAGAGAATGATTGGAAAACATTAGCATAGGGATGTATGGAGAGCTTATGTCCGCGCGGCCATGAACCTACGGGTTCGATAGTGCCAGTGAGTAAGTTAGATAGTAACTAAATTTCCAATATAGATTTCGAGGTCGTGTAGTGGGAACTAAGATGGTTATGTTCAGCATAACAATTTATGACCGCAAACGTACCGTTTTCCCGCTACACGCGAAATACCACAACACACGTTGAACTCTCCCGCATTTTAGGCGCCAATGACTAGGATATTTCGTACATCATTCACTGATCACGTGATGTCCCATGTCCATTTGAGGTTTGTTTATGTACAGGGAGGCCTTTGCCCTAAAGGGACATATCAAGGCTTTATTTATTTATTTATTTTATTTATATTTATTTGCCATTCAGTTGAGTTTGTGATCTTCTCAGAGGATTTGTACCTATTTTTGCGGGCCTTGTTCCTACTGTACTACGTTGTAGGTACTACATTTCATTTGTGCAGTACATAAGGACTTCATTAGACTAAAAGTAAGATACATACAATGTCATTTACAAATATGGGTCGCACGGGCAATAAGCTGTACGTGCTGTTGACAGTCTGTTACAAAAAAATTGTTTGATAAGAATATAACTTAAAACAAAAAAAAAAAGAAAAAACGCAATATAATACAATAATATTACTGTTATGTAACAATACAATTACATTATACATTAACTTGGTTATGTAGAATTATTAAGAATTAATGGTATTGCAATTTAACATATTTATTTATTCATGAATGAGTGTTGTTCTCATTTTCCGCGTTATGTCCAGAAATTTACCCAAGTTTATCAAATTTTCTGGGCTTACCTATAACTCGTAGCATGCCAACACGATTTCAATTTAGAAATATTTCCAGTAATAACTGACGCCTCCAGTATTCCAAATCGTTACATTTTCCTAACATATGTATCTCTTCTTCAAAGCTCCCGCACATTGGAAATATTCGCATATCGTGATCGTCGCTAATTTTTAAAAATGTCCATGCCCCTAACCTAAACATAGCAAGCCCCGATCTCTCTTCAAATCCTAGATTGAGCATATAAGATTATTTTCTCCAAACTTGTTTTAAGTCTCTTCGTAAATACAGTGAGCGTTTTCCCGCACATTCCGCGAAAATATTTTGTTGGTTTATATCCAAGTACCTCCTTCGTATTTTTCTCCACACATTCTTGCGATTTTCAGTCCTTTTTTTTCATTTGTAGTGTGTTGCTGTTGACCATGGTGAATTACATGCTTGTTGAATACACCCGACTAGTGTGTTATTGTAAAGTGAAGCTCGGTGGAATGTACCAACGATTTGGGAATCGACTACAACTCCATCCCTATAACACGAGGCAAGCAGTTATTAAAAGAATACTATGAAACAATTTGGAATTTCATTTATACCAAATCAAATGACGCCTTCCATACCAAAATGTTCTTCCCCAACATACCTTATAGACTCTCTCTATCTCTATGGCCTAACTATATAACCACACAATTTCTCACCAACCATGGACTATTTAAACCCTACCTACACAAAATGAACAAAACTGCTTCACCTTATTGCAACTGCCCTGAAAAATCACTGCAGACGACGGCCCACCATCTGATGACTGAATGCAACATGTTCTCCAGAGATCGACCAGCTATACTACAAATTGCTACTCCGCCAAATATTCTGAAGTTCCACTTTAACACAGTCAAACATTGCAGAATTTCTTACGAGGATCTTCCGTCAACTACAAGAACAACTAGAACAATAATTGAACAATTGTAAAACTGTAAATATCTCGTGATATACCATTGGTGAAAGACGGGTTGTAGCATATATGTAAATAAGAAAAATAAAAAAACAGCGGATAGGTCATAGTGACCCGGTTGCTTGGCCTGTACGTTCTCTCCCGACTTGACCGCGCTAGACTCCTACATATGGGATCATAAAAATCCTTGATTTACCAGATCCCTGTGACATCCGAGGAAGACCTACTGGCGCGAGTAATGAATGCGGCGGATGTTGCAAGACCAAAGTTTGATGATCGTTTGTACCAGAATATGATACGGTTATACCGTATCATTCTGATGTTGTGGTGGCACATAGAGCCCTTCTTGTAAGTGGACCCAGACGACAAGCAGCAGACGTTAGAGAAACCGACGTGCGTTGCGGTATTTTATGTGTAGCGGGAAACAGTAATTTTCCGAACAAGGGTTCCTATGCTAAACGTAACTAATACACTCCCTCAAAGTCTGTAAAGGAAATTTAATTACATCCTGTATTTATATATAGGCCTAGGCTATATATCCGATCCGATTGAGGGTTTTTCCACTTTTCAGCGGTTGCCCTTTTACCAGCCGGCTGCTGGCCCTTCACATCCACATGTGTCAATCACAGAGGTAGATGATCAACAGCCAGTATAGGGGTGACATGTGGTTAGCATGTCGAGTCCCCCAGCCGTTATAGCTGGTTCCTCAACCTGGAGCCGCTACTTATTGTAGCTACCCAATTGCCTCACGATGCTGGGTGGGCACCGGTCCCATACTGGCCGAAATACCATGAGAAAATTTCTTCCCCCATGGAGACTCGAACCAGCGCAAGTCCCGTAGCTCTGCGCCAAGGCTTAGGCCTATATATATATATATATATATATATATATATATATATATATATATAATTAAGTATATAAAACTTATATGTAGCTACAATCCTTCGGATACTATTGAGAGACAAACCCTGTATTTGAACCCTTAAGTTCAAAGGAAAATAGTAAGAACACAATTTTCAAGACCAGAGGAAGGAAAGAAAGACATGGCGAGAGTTGAAGATTTTTTACAAAGAATATGGTGTCCTGTAGTTGTTTCGTTGATCCGCGTAAGTGATAGCTTACTATTACCATACTGTTAAATCAATAATCCAATTGGTGATTTTATTTTTAATCTGCATTTTCAAACGAACTTTTCCGTTACAAGAATCCAGTCGCTGTATTTGGATCTCCGATAAAATTACCGATTGATTGGTGTTTGATTAAATTTCGTGTAAAACCCTCAATCAATGAGTTTGAAACGCAATTAGCGAACAAATATTTACCCGCCTTCCTCAGCAATATCACCACCACCACCACCTGGTTTATTAAAGGAATCGCCTGTGATTACGGTTCTTACCAACAGTACATCACCCTGTGTCACGCAAGAAAAGCGTAAATTAAGCGAAGTAAGTCGCAATTATGGTTCGATTTTACTTGTTTTTGGAATATATATATCTCTTGTTAGCCCTAAAATTCTTATACCAGCTTATCTACATGTATTGTATTGCAGAGAAAACAAATAAATTCATAATTATATGTTATTATTGCATATTATTGTGCAGGGTGTTTCTAAAATCAGTATCCATTTTAATGAAAGCCGTGCGTCCCGAATCTGAAGATTTTTGAGCTCGTTAAAGATGCTTAAGCCTGAATAAAGAGGCTTCTAAGTACAATTTACGACCTTCTTCATACTAGTAATACCTTAATTGCCTCCTAGAAGTCTCATTTGGTCGGAATATTGACCGCATACCATTCATGACATCTGCAGAGAAATAAGCGTAACTAAATAAGCTTGGTCTAGTAACTCCTAACAAAGGAGAGGCCAAGGCCCAACGATGGGCTGTTACGCCATTGTAGATAGATAAACTATCTAACTAACTCACTGGTACTATCCAAACCTGTAGGTTCATGACCAGCGGACTAAAGCTCTCCCTATCCTGAGCTAATGTTTTCAATCATCCCCTGTATAATCTACTTCCCTTAAATCATGGTTGATAGTATTCTCCCACATCATTCTTGGTCTCCCAACTGGGCGTTTTCTCTCTGGTTTTCCTACAAGAAGCTTCCATGCACCTCTTCCTTTCCCGAGTCGTGCCACATGTCCTGTCCATATCGATCTACGAGACTTAACTGTTCTTATTATATCTGGTTTCCTATAAAGACGTTATAGGAAGTTAAGAAATCTTCTCCATTCAACTGTCTGTTGATCTATATTTGGTCCAAAAATTTTATTAACAACTTTATTCCCAAATACTTGTAATCTCTTCGTCCCGTAAATTAAGAGTCCATGTTTTACATCCATTTGAAATAACTAGTAGAATAACAGTTTTATACATATTTTCAGTTTAATGTTTTTTTAGAGACGTTGGGACGACAAGAGTCCCTCTAATGCATAATACCATGCATTTTCAGATTGAGCCTATGTTTAATATCTTCTGTGCACCTCATTCCCATTTGTAATTATTAGAGACTGGATGTTAGGGAAAATGCCTATAGTTATTTATTATATATATTGTAAAAGTGACTTCATATAAGTTGATACCAACAACCCTAGAGTTGTTTTCCATGAAGTTCATTTTGTCAATAATTGCCTATTTCAGCTTATAATGTCTATAATTCCTGTTTGCATTTTATCTGGAAATTAACTCAGTATTTCAATGCAGTCAATTGAAATGGGCAAACGTCATGGCACAAATTATTTCATAGAAGTTTTCAAGTGTTCTTTTTATAAATTCCCTTAGACTAGCTATTTTAGGATAAGGGTGGCAATAACCTAGCTGGAAGATGGTTTCCTCCTCAATGCACTCCCGTTAGGTAAATATTGTATTTTTACACCTCATGCATTCCCGTTAAGCGAAATACCCCTATGCTATGTCCCATTGTATTATGATCCGGCTCTGAGGCTTAGAGTAAAGTTCTGTGCTTCTTTTCACTACAAACATTGCTGAGTGACAAAGAGGCTAGATGGATCAAGGTTTCATTTGTCTTACACCTGGTGCTGAAATCTTTAGGTGACTGGCAATATTATTTTTGATCTTGCTAACACTGAATTCAGTCTGCAGTCCTCATTCACAGACTGGTGCCTCAAAGACAAAGTGGTGCGGCAAGTGTATGTGTTTTTTATTTTTAACCTAAAGAACGGTTTGTTTTAAGATACCTAAAGAGCGGACAACAGTAAAAGACAAACTGACGAATTTCGTGAAAGAATTTGGTGCGAAAATATTCTCAAGTGACGGTTCTGCTCTTTGTAAAAAGGCAAAACAAATTCCAAAAACATCTCTGATATCTTCGCATGCTATTGAGAACAAATGTTTAGATTCTTAACGTAAGACTGTAAAAAGTTATGTTTTTGTCCATTTTTTGTAATAGCCTACTTTTAATTTTTAGTGCCTTTTTGCCTGCATATTTTGAATTTTTTAAGTGCCTAACATCCGGACTCTAGTAATTATTCTTCCTATATTCAAATAGATTACTTTAACTATTAGTAACATTAACATAAATTAGCTACGTCTCGATGAACATTACTAAGATTATTTGTTGGTCATTTTACTTTTAAAAGGTAATTTTTGATATGTAGGATAAAAGAGAAATATTTTACCTTGTTAACGAGTTAGTTAGCAGAATTCTTTGTGATGCATGATTGGATGTGAATGTACTTGCTGTGCATTCAATACCGCATGTGGTTGGTATCTTTGGCGTCATTAATAATCTGGAAACTCATTTGTCATTCAGGAGTACTAACCTCACAGCTAATCAACACAAATTTGTCAATCATTGACATTGCACAGGTGGTAGCGGGAGAACACACTTTTGTGGCCAGAATATTCACCGCTTTTAAACGAGATTCACAAACCAACTGTCGTTGTGCATTCTGTCAGCGCTGTTCGCTCATTCCAGCTTTCTGCGGGTTATATATCCGAGTCTCGTTTTCCTCTGTTCATATAACATCAATATCATTTGTACGAAAATAACAGCATCCTTAAAATTCGAGACTATAGAAAAATAATCAGGACGTGGCTGTGTCGTGGAGAGGGCCCTATATTTTGCGTGAATACGTAACGGGTATTATTTTATTTGAGGATATTATATGTAATGTTATAATCATTTTTTAACGCAAAGAAGTCCGGCGTTGATATAAAAGCGATTACACCATTCACTTGCATAGGCTTGGCCGCCTCAGCTGCAGATATACTGGCGCCGTCGTTGATCCGCTCGAACACCTTCATTCTTTTATGTTCCCGCTTCATTCTGTCATATGGTGTTTTATGGGTACCACTGGATTGCTCTTGAGAAGCCATGTCCAACCGTATATGTTCTCTATATTTTGATTTGGCTTTTTGAATGTATAAGCCGACATTTAATTACTTGTGAGAATTAAATGAATCGTGAATTCGTATTAATAAAACCTCATAATGTTAAAAATTCCCAAATGTATTATATATATATTTAATTACTTTTACCTAACACTATATATATTCACTAAAACTATTTTACACTAATGATTTATATACTTAATAGATAGATCTTGACGAGAGATGACAATTCACACTCAAACGAACGTCATAACTTCTCAGAGTCAAAATTTATACTAAACGAAAATTATGTGACGCAGCTAAGCGACCTCAAAATGGCGGTGCTTCCTCACCGCCGTGCGCGATGCGTCACAGTTCACACTCAACATTATGAATTATTTGATCCTTTATCTATCGAGTGTTGTAATTAAATTATGGATGTAGATAATAAATACGTAGCTGCAAAACCAAACTGTATCCGCCGATTTTCTTATCAGTTTTATGAATTGTCTCTCTCTATGGACGCAAATTTAAAGACTTTTCACGTCAAATAAAGTTTTTTTTTGAGGCCCCATTTGATTCGGTTTATGGGCCAGCTTTCTTTATAGCAACAGGATTCCGCGAACAAGAATCTTAAGTTGGTCTTCCGAGCTGATTGGCCGTGGTCTAGTTTTATTTAAAATCTACATTTCACCTATTAATTCGGTAGACATATAGACCCCGCCGTAAAAGCTCTAATGCAGGTTCTCGTGATACCACATTTTGGTTATTGTGACATCTTATTGACAGATATTGACGAAGGAATAGCGTATAAATTGCAACGTATTCATAACATGCGTATCAGATATGTTTTCAATATTCGTAAATATTATCACATTTCTTCATATTTCCGGGATTTTCTGGCTCCATCTCCGTAATCGAAAAATATGCATTCTCTTGATCAAAATTATACATAACTCTACACCGAGCTATTAATCCTCTCCCATCCATCTCCTAGTCTCCACTTACAATTTGGGTACACGATCACACCAGAACCTCCTACTTCATATCCTACAACACAGACCATTTTTATAATACCTGTACTGTACCTACTGATAGACTCTGTTACTCCTTACTACAATAAATCAATGATTACAGAACGTTAATATCCATTAAAGGAATTTTTAAAACTATTTCTGTTGTAATTAGTGTTTCAGTAGATTGATAGTTCCTGATTTTTTGCTACTCTTACAATGTTAATTTGATTCATCATAATTATAGTTTGATTTCTATAAGCATAAATACTTACTTATAATAATTGTATATTTTATGATTTTGTGTAAATATTTTCTCTATTTTATATTCTTTGCTGGTTGAGAGTAAGCAGAACTCTGCAAGTTTTGGTAAATTATTATTATTACTATTATTATTATTAAATAGTCATATTCTGACTCAGGAAGTATTACTTACTTACTTTCTTTAGTGGAATGCAGGCTTTCACGGCCGGTAATCATGGTAATAAAAGATTCCGGGCTATGTGGCCGTGGTCTATAACTGGCGTTTCTTCCAGACGTTTCTACCTCAACTGCGGAGGGCATCTTCAGTGGCGAGCGCTTCAAGCTGTTGCTTCCCTGTCGTAGACTCGACTGCGAGTCTACGACAGGGAAGCAACAGCTTGAAGCGCTCGCCACTGAAGATGCCCTCCGCAGTTGAGGGAGAAACGTCTGGAAGAAACGCCAGTTATAGACCACGGCCACATAGCCCGGAATCTTTTATTACCATTACTTACTTTCTTACTTACTCACTGGCACTATCGAACGAACCCGTAGGTTCATGGCCGCGAGGACATAAGCTCTCCATAAATCCCTATCCTGAGCCAATGCTTTCCAATCATTCCCTGTATCATGTACTTCCCTCAAATCATAGTTAATGTTATTCTCCCACCTCATTCTTGGTCTACCAACCGGGCGTTTTCCCTCTGGCTTTCCTACAAGAAGCTTCCATGCAAGTATTTCATTCCCCATACGTGCAACATGTCCTGCCCATCGCAGTCTACGAGACGGAAAATTTTACCCCAGTTGAACCCATGTCCGCATTTCTTGATGGTTGTATTTTTACGCTGAAAGATCGTCACTCTTTCGACCAAGGTACTTTTTTCGTCTGGCTTATCACCTTCGACCAGTCCGGCATGGGTAACCCTATCGGCAGTAATGCTACCGCCGGCATAGCTCTCAGGATCATTTAAGCACGCAAGCCAGTGCACCACGACAAGGTAAAGATACCATGGAGGGCAGGAAGTATTAACAGCACATATATCTACTTACCGATATCTTGAGCCATGGTTTAAATTTTCCGGATATTATACTATAGACATATTTATATTCATTTAATTATAAACTGTGTTAGCTGCCTACGAGGGTACGACATTACCAAAAGACCTTCATGGAATTAAAATACCAGAGCTCTTCATCGAAAAAAAGAAGAATTTTTTTTTTGGCAACACACCTTTACTCAGCCTCAGAATTTTAATGGTGTCCATTGGATGGAATGCATTCATCACAGTGTTTCTGCCAGTCTATGAATACTTGCTGGGAACTTTTTTTTGTCAGGTCTTTCACAACTGCTTTCTCAGTCTCCCCTATTGCTTGTAAAGGTGGAAAATACGCCTCTGTGAATACCTTTGTTCAGGTAAAGGAATAGAAAAGTCACATGGAGCTAAATGCGGACTATATGGAGGGTGAGTCATGCACTTCACTTTAGTTTTGCAAGATATTCAACAAGAACTTTGCGATAAGCGGCTTCGCACGATACAGAATATAACATTTTTCTAGTTACGTTTTTGTCTGCAGGTACGACATGCTGATAAAACAATTCGATGCACATAAAAAATATGATTACCATAACTTTCCCATGAAAAGAAATCAGTATAAATTTTTTGGGGGGTTGGTCGTGAAGGATATTTCAAAACAGAGCTTGGCAGTTTCATCTCAGAATCAAAATGATGTAGCCAAGTTTCATGAGTAGTGATAAGCTTTGAAAGAAATTCTAGATCACCTCCACTGTAGCCGTAGGAAATACTGAACATGTCTCGACTTACACACTATTCACAGATAGTTACCGGGAGAAATTACCTTGTAACATATACCACATGTAAATGATGCATTTGGATTAATAAATATCATTAAATACAATTTTTGCGTGTTAAATTACGATTGTAAAAATAATTATCGTTGTTTATCAAACAGCCTTCATACCTTTGAAGTTAAGGAAGATTTGAATCACCGTACGAAGATCTAAACAACTCTCAATAAGAAATAAATTAAGAAAATTCTTAGCAATGTGAAAACTACATTTTCGTTGTTAAAAATACCATCTGATAAATGAAAACGCACCCATACGTTTAACCCCCTCTACCAGATATTCAGCGAAACACCAGTTTTGAACCCTACTGATGATGGGACTATCCCCGAAAGCGCTACAGATAAATTACTAATAAAGTTGAGGAGACGGACATTTTAGGTAAATATTTCATAATTTTATATTTTAATTCTGAATAATGCCTCAACGGAACTTCATCATGAATTTTATTAATGTTGAAATATTGTTAACGGAAATGGATTGGACACACTCACAGAAGAGAACTATGTAGTGTACCAAACTGTGCTTTTGGATGGAATCTACTAGGATTGACTAGGAAAAATGGATGATCTGAAATTAAATTACACAGAACAGCAGTATCAGAAATTGAACAACAAAGGAAAATCTGGAATGAAGTCAGGAATTTGATAAAACCAGTCAGGTGGCTTTGACAAAGGCACTATGCTACCAACAGATATGACAGGAACTACAATTATTACTACAATTACAGGCTACTTTTAATTATATTCTATTTTTCCAACTAAATTACTGGTACTATCAAACATAAGCTGCGCGGACATAAGCTCTCAATACATCTCAATCATGAGTTAGTGAATTATAATTAGATATTTTCCAGTCATCCCTTGTATAATTTGTTTCCCTCAAGTAATTGTTGTTCTTCTCCCACCTCGTTATTAACATACTATCCCTTTTGTACCTCTACAAGGATTTCCATGCCTCTCTTTCATTCCCATTCGTGTCATATTCCCTGTCCATCGCAGTCATCGATACTTATCTGTCCTCATTATATTTGTTTTTCCATAAAGATCGTGTAGCTCACTGGTATGTAGTCTTCTCCATTCTACTGCCTGTTCGTCTCTTTTTTGGTCTAAAAATGTTCTTAATAACTTTATTCTCAAACACTTGTAACCTTTTCTCTTCTTTTAAAGCAAGAGTCAAATTATTAGAAATGCTTTGTAATCGGGCTTTAGCTTCTAAATTTTACATCTCTTCTCCTTTTCCAATCACGGATTAGACTCTTAAGCCTGTTTCGGTTTCACATATTCCCCAATCTACGTTTCCTGGACTTCCCAACTCGCTCCTCTCTGCAGGTTTATAATCAAGAATTCTTCTAGGAATACGACTGCAGCTCTTCGTTTGTAGATGACAATTCATTGTCTCTATAATGACGAATCCTTTCCTTTAATGATACTACATTTTTATTCTTATATCATTTTTAAATTGATGTAACCTATTACAACCCTTAACTTTTAATTTTTATTAACTGATATTTGTTGTGGAAAAAATATGATTAATAATTAACATAATTGGCTTTCTTGTAAGGTATTATATTTTCCTCTGCTTCATCTGTCGTCGTTTACTCTGTAATTTAGAATTTTTCTGGTTGCATGTGCTATATTTACATTTTCCCCTTTGTGTTATACTCATTGGCATTCCCCTTGCAAGTAAGAGAGCGGGGCCCACATACCTGCACAAGACGCGTTCGCTCTAATTGAAATATCTCGTCCACCATGAATTCCAAATTGGGCTATCTGTTAACTTTTTATATCCTTTCTCCCTCTCTGTACCGCTTACACTTTCTTATTATTCAACGCAACCTCAGAAAATACTTTTCTACTCTCTTAGTTAACATTATTTATATTTTACGGTAACAAGTTCAAAAGCATTCTATTCCTGAACTATTTTGAGTTACCTAAGTTATCTTTTTTTATTATTTCTTTTTGCGCTCTTTGAAGTCTTAAAATTTCTTTCCATTAATAAATTATAAATATTTGTAACATTTATTGTTATCACAATTTAGCTTACGTATTAAAATGTTTTAAATAATAATATAGTTCATTTTTGTATCTGTTTTCCACAATTAGAATTTCATATGGTTTCAATTCCTAGTTAAAATATGTATAATATATTTTTGCCTGCTGGTCGAATTCTAATTAACAAAAAAGGTACTATATTATTATTTAGAACATTTCAAGTAAAAATGACATCATCAGAAAATGCTTTACAACAATTCCTTTTTACTTTAAATAATATCTCTCAAAAATACAATTTAAGAATATCTACATCTAAAACAAACAAAAAATTAGCTCTGAAAGGAAAATGTGCAATAAGAACAAAGATAATGAAAAACAATGTAATTATAGACCAAGTTCAGAATTTTAATTATTTGGGATGTCATTTAGGCAATGACAGAAATTTAGATAAACACACTAAAATACAACGATTCAATTTTCTATGCGGCACAATTAAACGCACTTTATTGAATAAGACTAGAAAAGAAACTATTTTGAAGTTTTACAAAGCATTGGCAGTTCCATCTCTTATCTATGGATGTGAAAACTGGACATTAACAAAGGCAGATAGTAAACAAATACAGGCTGCTGAAATGAAAATGTTGAGGATACCAAAGGACCGATAAAAAGAAAAACGAAGATATAAGAAAAGAACTTAATACATTTAATCTCTGTGAAAGAATAAAATATTATCAAAATGCTTATCTTCTGCACGTATTACGAATGAATGAACAGTTCATACCAAGAAGAATGTATAATTATAAGCCAAAAAGGAGAAGAATGTTGGGAAGACCATTGAAGAGATGGAAGGACCAATTCGAGCTATAATGAGATCAGAACAGGCCATTGGGCTTAATCCTTGTTGTTGTTGATGAACATTTTAATAAGTTATAGGGTTCCTCTTAATAAATACGGTGAGTCTCTTTAATTCACATATCACCCATGGACACTCAACAAATTCCAAAATATATTTGAACATTTTATATCAAATTAGCACCAAAAAAGATTATAGCCTAAATAACTAATGAAAACTAACAAAAATGAAAAGATAGATCTTCTTTTTCTTCCTTCCAAGTATTAGGCCAAGGCCTGTTACGATCCTATAGAAAATTTCCCCTCCAGCGTTTCATAGGACGGCCCAGTGATCTTCGTCCTCTTGGTATATAATTATAAACAGCTTTGGGGATCCGATTTGAACTCATTCTTTCTAGATGGTGTTTCCAATTTAGTTGGTACTGTTCAATATATTCCAAAATTGGAGTAGTCTTCAATTCTTTTAAGATATCGGTGTTCCTTTTCCGATCCCATCTGGTGTAACCTGCTGTTCTGCGCATGAATCTCATTTCACAAGCTGCTATTCTGCTTTCATGTTGTCTTTTTTAGTGTCCATGCTTCACTACCATAGGTCAACACTGGTCTAGCCAAAGTGTTATATAAACGTAATCTGGTGTTTTTTGTACAAGGGATGGTTTCATAACTTTATTAATAATTCCCAAACTTTTATTATAACTAGTAATTTTTTCAGGGATATCCTTTTCATCCCAGATAAAGAGATAATATCCAAGATATTTAAATTGATTAGATCTCTCTAAAATTTTATAGATGATGTAAAAAAATCAGCAATATACCTCATAATGTGTGCTAATTGTCAAAAGTTATACATAAGAAAAAACAAACTTGACCATTAAAAAGAAAGAACACATTAGAAATGTAAAATATAGTGAAGCAGAAATAATCTGCAGTAGCTGCTCACGTTTAATCAAATAAACATAAAATCCATGTGAACACAGAATTATTATAACAATAATTAGAAAATATAGGCCTAAAAGAACTCGCCGTTTGGGAAAAGATTTACGTCCAGAAGAACAGAGCCGAATGGTCTAAAATAACGTATCTTCGCGCAGAACTGTTCTTATAATATAAATTTAATCGAACTTGTATGTAACTTATATTACTGGATGTGTTGAAAACGGAGGTTCATGGCCGCGCTCGTATAAGCTCTCTCTACGTCCCTATCCTTAATTTATGTATTCATATCATTCCCTTTGTAATTAACCTCCCTCAAAATCAAGGTCAGTATTACCCTGCAATCTCGTTCTTAGTCTGCCTATTAAGCGTTTTTTTCTCTGTTTTTTTCGACAGGATATTTCCATACCCGTCGTTCATTCTCCATTCGTACCAGATGTCTTGCCCATCTCAGTCTGCGAGTCTTATGTTCTTAATACTTCTGGATTCCCATAAAGATCATGTTGTTCACTGTTATGTAGTTTACTCCGTTCACCAGTCTGTTCGTTTCTTTGAGGCCCAGCATTTTTTCTGATTAATTTATTCTCAAGTAGGCCAACTCATAATCGTTTGTCCTCCCTTAAAACAAGAGTTTCGTGTCCATATGATATAACTGGTAGAATGAGTTTTATATTTTTAGTTTAAAATTGATATACGTTGGAATTACAAGAGTCAGTGTAATGCGCAATAGAACACATTTACAGAATTCAGCCTATGTTTGACCTGTACAGAACGTTCCTGTTTATAATTATTGTTCCTAGGTATTTGAATTCATTCACTTCTTCAAAATTTCCTTCGTTTTACATTATTTGTCTATTTTTATTATATACTGTATTTCTACATTTAGTTATATATTTTGTTTTATTTGCTGGCTCTTAGTATCCCCTCACTATTGCATAATAATACTATGTCATCAGCATAAACAAATAGTTCATTAATAGGCCTACCATTGAGTTGTAGAACTCCTTCATCCTCTAAATATTTCATGGCATACTCTATTATTATTATTATTATTATTATTATTATTATTATTATTATTACTATTATTATTATTATTATTACTATTATTATTATTATTATTATTATTATCATCATCTAATAACCGGTGTGCGCTGCTACGCCTGAATAAATTATGTGTTTTTACGTTTAGTTGAATAAGTTAAAGGAATAATACTTATAAATTTATATCAATATTATTTTTAGATACCCCATACTGATTACCCGGCATTGCCCGGGAATCTACGTATCCCGATGTATTTGGCATTAATGAGATCAAAGACAAATTTCATTAATTAAATAAAAATAAAACGTAGAACGTAGTTTTATTTGATTTTCATATTTATTATATAATTCAGTGACAGCTGTTTCGGTACACTGAATTATATAATAAATATGAAAATCAAATAAAACTACGTTTTATTTTTATTTAATTAATGAATATGGATTTTCATCAAGTAAACACCAACTCAATTGATTATTCAAAGACAAAATTCGTTATTTCGAGTAGCGTGCTGTTGCTCTGCTTACCCGGGAATCTATTACATCCCGATCTTCTTGGCATTAATGAAAGACAAACATGTTTTTTGTGAGTTATCCCTAAAAGGTAAACATATGAAGAGTACAGGGGAAAAACAATCAAAGTCCACTTTTGGTGAAATTTGAGATTCTGGTACCAGTGGATTGTATGTACCTAGTACTATATTCCAAGAGGTTCATACGTGGAAAAACTCACTCATAATCCATTAAAAATCATCATTGAAATAAAGTGTCCAGGGGAAAAACAATCGTAGTCCACTGTGAAATGGAAAAATAATCAGAGTCCATATACAATTTAAATGAGAGTATTTTTGGACTCCTTCCAGAGAGTATGAACTTTTTATATGTTGGTCAGCTTGGGGTGTTTTAATTTGTTACATACCTATGCATTGTTGTGGCATTTACTTTTACTGGTACCAAACTGCATTGTTGTTCAATGAAGCCTATTTTACTGGTGTGTAGACAATCAGTTTATTTTTTCAACATGAAATCAAGTGTTAATGTTACTCGTACAGCTCATCAGAGTAGAGGAAAGAAAAGACCTAAACATGGTAGAATCCATGATGCGAGTAAACGCATAAGAGCGATGAGTCATGTTCCTGGTGAAGATTGCAAATGCAAGAAACAGTGTTACACGAACATTTCAAAACATGAACATAATGTATTAATTCGTGAATTCAATTTACTGGGAGATAAGAAAAAACAGAGTGCACGCGTTCACTAATTTCAGTTTTGCCGGTGAAATGAGAAGAAGACCACGGAAACCAGAAGAAGATAGCAGCTTCAGAGACCACTCTTACTCTTACAAGGTGCGTGTACAGAGGGATGGAAAAGCTGTTGAAATTCCAGTTTGTTACAAAGCCTTCATGAGTGTGCATGGTATAACAAACCAGAATATGTTAACAGTCAAGAAATCCCTGGGCTTGCTCCTATTGACCGGAGAGGTTCTCATTCTAATAGACCCATGAAAAAGACAATTGAGGCCGTTGAAAATGTTATGAAACATATCAGTTCCCTTCAAGATCGCCCTTCTCACTACAGTCTTCACACAAAACATCTAAAATGTACCTACCTGAAGAATTAAACATTAAACTATTGCATCAAATGTAGACAGAGACATTTCCAGAGTTTCCAGTGTCTTATGAATTTTATTGGAACTTATTTCAGACAAAATTTAATATTGCTCTTCGATATCCTAGGTCAGATACTTGCTCTGCATGTGATGAATTCAAAGCAAAAAAGTAGTCTCTACTTGCAAAGAAACTTAACGATAGCAGCAGTGCCGAAGACGTAAATAAAGAAATGAAGCGGCTAGAAACTCTTAATTTATTACATACAGTGTGCCATGCACAGACTTGAAAATCAGCCATAACATTCGTATTCAAGTTTAATTCCACTCTCCAAGGGAAAATACGACGACCTCCAATCCTTGAAGAAATTCTGTTCTGAAAATGCTCAAATCTATTTTTCAAGATTACTCATATTCAACAATGAGTAACTTGGTGTAAAAATTAATTAATTTCATTATTATTTTTATTATTTACATTTTATAAGGGCAAACAGTTATGTATAATGTAACAGTTATGTATAACATTCTGTAAATTAAGTGGACTATGATTGTTTTTGTTTACAAACATGTGCACCTTGACTTTTCATTGCTGAAAAACAGGACTGTAAAATACATGACACTTATTTCGAAAGAAGAGTCTGTTAGAAAAACACCTTGAGAACAGTTCTGGGAAAAAAAAGTTTTCTGTATGTCTAAAGCGCTCGATCTGCTGCGTTTCTAAACTTAAAATTCAATTACTGCAAAATGTTAAAAAGTGGACTCTGATTGTTTTTCCCTTGTACTCTTCATATGCTGTCGCGAGCTTTTTTGTAGAGTTTTTTAAGATATTCAATTCTGTGTACATTAATTTGGTGTATTTGTTATGATGGCGTAAGCCATTTAAGCGTACAAAAAGCCACTTTTCTAAAAAGGGCGATTTTTAATGGTGAAGGGCTTGAGCATTAAAATTCTCTTGTAGGCTATAACCTTCACAGAAAATCCTGAATATTTTGTAAAAAGCCCCATGACAATCAGATGAACGGTACGGCAGTGCAAGCTTGTCCGGCAATCTACTTACCCCGTTCTTCTTGGCAGCGATGAAAGACAAAAGTGGCTATTGTGAGTTATCCGTAAAAGATAAACATAAGCTGCCCAGGACTTTTTTGTAACGTTTGTTGAGATATTAAATTCTGTGTAAATTTATTTTGTGTATTAGTTATGGTTTAAGCACCGTAAGCCATTTAAGCGCCAAAAAAGGACTTTTTCACTTTTTTCACTACAAAGGGTGATTTCTAAGGGTGTAGGAGTAGAGTATCATAACCATCGTATAGCCTATGTTCATTCCGGAAATCTCTAGAACATTTTGCAAAAAACCCCATCACAATCGGATCAACGGTATGGCCGCGCATAAAGTACGAACAAGCAAGCAAACAAACCAACAAACAAACAATTTTTACGCGCTTTATATTAGCTTGAACTGTATCTATCTATGTAACGGAATCTTTCAGCGCGATTTTCACCCACTTAAAATCATTGGATCGACTTGACACTTTGTATACTTCTAAAGGACCAATGACAATTCAATAATTTCATTTTTTTCCCAAACTCCTGGCCAGAATCATCAGATAATAAAAAAAGTGTTTGTGTAATTATGTAACGGAATCTTTCAACACGATTTTCACCCACTTAAATTCATTGGATCGACTTGAAACTTTGTATACATGTAAAGGACCAATGACAATATAATAATTTCATAAATGTTTTCTAAAATCCTGGCCAGAATGATCAGAAAATCAAAAAAATAAAAACCGGTATAATAGGTTGCGGACTTACCAACTTTTAGTCAATCGTTATAAGAGCTCAGTTGGTAGAGCGGTAGACTGTAGAGGTATATAATTTCAGTAATCCATAGGTCGCTGGTTCAAATGCGGCCCGGAGGATTTTTTTAGAAGAATATTACTTTTAGCTTATACTACAATAGTATCGAATTTAAGGATATTTACATTTTTATCTTATACTGTAAAATATTTAAAACTAAAATTAAAAAATAAATAATAGTTTCAAAAAACTAAAACAACACGCTTTAGTAGAGAACCAAACTAAAAAATGAAAAATAATTTAATTTCCAACACGCTCCAGATAAAATTAAAGTGGTCAACAAAAAAATTATCTCCAACATATTTAGAATAAAACTATAGTTATATACAAAAAATAATTTTACCATCAAAATCGTGGGGTGCTTTTTATGGTTTTTACATTTTCTTCTTAGATACTTTACTTTTACCAATATATGTTTATTATCAAATATATTAATTTATATAGAGCACCCCACGCTTTTGATGGTAAAATTATTTTTTTATGCATAAATATATTTTTATTCTAAATGAGTTGGAGATGATTTTTTTGTTGGCCACTTTAATTTTATCTCAAGCGTGTTGGGAATTAAAATTATTTTTCATTTTTTAGTTCGGTTGTTTTACTTTTTAAAACTGTTGTTTATTATATATTAGATAATTAAGTAGTTGAGGAGATGGTGCATCTCCTTGCTTTAAGCCTTTGTGAATTTCAAAAGTGTCTGATAATTGTTTACCTACGCATACCCTACTCTTTGTGCCATTTAGACACATTCTAGTAAGTCTAACTACATTTTTAGGAATTCCGAAATTCAGCAGGATACCATATACTTCACATACTATTGAAATTCTCATTATCTGATTTCACAAGCAGTTACTGATTTCCATTTTAAGTTATTAAATACTTTTACAAATGGAAAAGGTTAAATTATTTGTTAAGAGGTAATATGAAAAAAGTTACATTGGCAACCTCGCTCATCTCTTGTGCTAGTGCGAATGACACTTTAAATAAAAGATGAGTTTTCCGGTCGTAAAAGACGAGCAAATAGCTCTCGAACTCCCTCATATGTAGGTCATATGGTAGTTTGTAAACGTGTGTTCAAGGCCGCCTTCAACACATGTAACTTGAAGTTAAAATGTTTAGTATATTTATTACTTGTATAAGTCTGTAGTTAGTATCCTGCGTGTTGACGTCTTACTCAATATGAACTTAGTGTCATTTAGTAGAAATCTAATTCATGTTTGTAATTTTCATATTCTATAAATTCATAATGACCTTCCTATGAGAGATAAATGCAATTAGCATTAAATAATTGGAAAAACAGTAATTTCTCGTAGCAATTATTTAAATGTGGCGGACCGCACTGTAAACGAAATCGTGTATAACTGTTATTATTAGGTATACTTTGTAATTCCACATACATTTAAGTGATTTCTTATCGTTAGTTGTCATCTATTCTATTAAATCTATTAGATAAATTAGGCTAAAACAGTCGGTGTATCCTATAGGATACATAGCGAATTTAAGGGTTAACATGGTATAGAAGGTATTAATCGTCCAAGTTTTATCTACACGCGGAAAATATACTAGGAATGTGCTGTCGATTCTCTTCCTTCCGTACCATGATGCACTTCCTGTCCCTGTGTTGTTATTTACCTGGAAGTTTAGAGCTGGCAAATATCGTGCTTTTTAAAAGTGCAGATACCTTCAGCAGTCGTTGACCAAATTAATAGTTCGAAAAATAAGTTGCTAGTGGATAATGAACTGCCCCTTCTTTACCTTCCTCGTTACATGTTGCCAATTCCCATCATCTGAGTTTTAATAATAATAGTAATAATAATAATAATAATAATAATAATAATAATATATTTATTTATTTATTTAACTTGGCTGAGTTACGGTCTTAAGGCCTTGTCTACCTCAGCTGTGTTCTCAAGGTAGCGTGCTGCCTTGTCATGCAGCGGGCCCGTGTTCGAGCCCCTGTCAGGACAATCTTCTGGGTGAGGTTTTTCGGGGTTTTCCTCGCCTATAAGACAAATGTTAGGAAGCTTTGAGGCCCAAAAGGTCCCCTAACATCACTTGGCCATCATTATCATCAACCCACGGGTAGGTATCACACCTATAATTCCCTAGGAGAGTTGCAAAGTTAACATGGAAATGCTATGATTGCAGTGAAAAATCTGCAGACACTACTGAATAGAGTAGCACATACGAAAAATAACCAATCACTAGACAGTAACTTCATTTTTTAGAGCATGTTGGATATTTAACCCTTCAGAGCGGGTGGAGTTAAATGGCCGGCAATACGGCAATGTGGGAGGAGAATCACGGGTATTTAAACCCAGCCGTTCAGTGCCAGTATTCCTTGAGTAATTTAAATGTTTTTGCAATTCGTTTATAGTGAACCCTTAGTATAATAATTAATTAATTAAATTTGTTACGGTTCTCACGTAACATCTCTGCATGTGCAGACTTATTTATGGTTGTTGTGCCACAGTTGAAGTAGGTCCTCTTTGTAAGTTTTTTACATAAGTAGCACAGTGAATTGCACTAGGAATTCTTTGAAGAATTCAGAGAACCGTCTCTACCTAACAACACAACGAAATATTTACACAAAGAGAAGGGCCGTCATCGATTAATATGTGCACTAATATAAACTTTGAAGTCTCTACATAAAATTTATATAAACGGTAAATAGTTAATGTAAACACAAAGATCATAATAACAGTTAATGTAAACACAAAGATCATAATAACAGTTTAAAGCAGTGCGTGTAACTAGCGTACACATCACGTCATTCCGCATTTGGTGAAGAATTCAACCTGCGTACATGTCACGTCGCTCCACGCTGACGGGTTAATGAATAAAAGAAAACATGAATTTTAACGCTTTTAAAATTAATTTAATTATTTTTAGATGAGAGTTCAAGTACAACTTTCTTTTTATAAATATGTGAACAAATTTCATCTCAAAAACAAGTTATCTTACCTAAATTACGAACTTGCAAATGCCAACGCTTTGCCTTTCAATCTTATTGTATTACTTTTTTGCACTTATTCATGCCCACAGTGTAATGGATGGTGATTTAATATAATATTTTCACTGTGAAATATTAAAAAGTGGGCAGCTTCATCCAACAACTTCTTCTCTCCAAGATGTATTTATGTTTGCATGTTCTTTTTGCAGTTATAGTAGTGAAACATTAAAAAAAAACATTAACATGCTTCCTTGTGTTGTAATTCTAGATGCCTTCTCAGAATACTTCTTTCTGATAAAGAAAAATCCAAACTTAATTTCAGACTGTCTTTCGTACAAGATATCTTCTAAGAACATTTATTTCTGAAGCACATTTTCTCTACGAAATGTGATAAAATAGGAATTTAATTGAAGACCATCTTCCAAAAAGGTATCTTCTCAGAACCCTTCTTCCTGATAAAGAAAATTTCAAACTTTCAAGAATGCTAAATATGCTAGCCAATCACAAACTAGATGGTGGATTGGCTTTGACATATATCTAATTTGTGAGCCATTAGAGAAAAAAATGAAAAATGGACTTCTCATAGGGAATATTTTAAATTATATAGTTGCGACAAATTATTTCTCCATGTGGAAGAAACATATAGAGTTGGCTGAAATAATAAACTTGCTCCCAACAAATGAAATAGGTGTCCGGCACTTACACTATGGCTGGACATAAAGGACCATAAAGCCAATAAGATAATACCTACAAAGAGATATGATAAATTAAGAGAAATAAAGAAAGATAGGTAGATGGGTGATAATCCATAAAACACAATAAAATGAGAATACTTTTTTGTGTAATTTTCCTCGGATGCGATGTATCTTCCTTACTATTTTATTTGAAATTAAGTTTTATTTCATTTTTATTTATTTGAGTTCGTGGTACCTTACCTCGCTATCGGTATGATAAATTAATATACTTGGCGTGAAAGAGTTTTTTACCTTTATCTTTAAATTATTTATTATTTTTATAGGTTTCAAGCTTTTTCTTATTTCTCTTATTATTTAGTGAACATATTTAAGTTATCAGTAAGTTAAAAGAGGAGTTTAACCTCTAATTAGTGCTTTCAAAACACAATACTTTCTAAGGTTTAACTATTTATTTAGCGTATATTAGTTAACCGGTATTACATTATTATGGTATCTAATCCAGTCAATATAAAATATTCATGGACAATGAAAAGAGTGATGAATGTAATGCTGATTGGATTATTCTATTAAGGGGCAAAATTTGTATTTTCTACATTTGTTGAGCTGGAGACTTGAGTTTTTGTACAAACATTCACTGCATGATAATAATGACGTGTTTAAGTTTCATTCTTGTGAGACATTTATTTTATGAGTTATTAAATATTATATTTAAAAAGTTTGCATATACTATAATTATTCCACAGTTTTTAGTAGAATGTCTGTTTTTCTACAAGACCCCTAAAATATTTACAAAAACATCATGCATTAGAATTCTTACAATGCGAATACAAAGGGAAAAAAGTAATGCTATACGTCATGCGTGAAATTACAAAAAAAATAATTGCATACATTTTATTTTTTAATTATTAAAATACTACTTCAGTCATGAAACCCATGCACTACTTTATTATCCGTTGTTTTTAGGACATGCAGTGAAAATTTGAACCTTCTAGGACAAAATTTGTGAATTCCATTCAATTTTGAATGTACAAAAGTACAGTGAATATAAAAGTGTGGAAAAACAAGTTTAAAGATTTGCATGCAGGTAGTATTTAACTGGCGCAGCCTTTTAACTCTGACGTAATTTAGGACACTTAGAAGCGCCATAGGCTTCTGAAACTTTGCCAACATATATATTACATTACAGGCTATTTTTAGTACAAAAAACAAAAAGAATACCAATTTTGATCTCAAACGGTAAATTTTTCACCCATCACCCCCTTAAATTTCATAAAAGAGGAAGGTTTTTTTGTTCAATTTTAAAGATTTTTTAATAATATTCACAGATATTACCCCTTAACTATAAGGTTGTCTCATAAGTAATGTTGGTTTCCAATGAAGTATTGTGTGTCTGGTGGATTTTTAAGATGTGGTTGACTGAGAATGTATTCCGAACGGGCGTGCAGTAGTTGAGGATTTTCATTCTTAATACCTCTAACGAGTTCATGATATTTTGAGGACTTCTTGTTCAAATCCGATCAGATCTCATACTGCACGAACAAAAAATACAACAATTCTGGAATTGGGGTGAATCCAACTGCTAACCCACCCAGTTTTTATCAATTATATTGGGCCTTCACATTACTATCTGTTTCCATCCATTACGCATTTCGTGCGTGAAATTTCACAGATATTGAAAATATTTAAGCTGTAGAAGTGTCTCAGTGAATTATTCGCATCATAAACTAGAGACTGGTACCGTTGCGGAATAATAAATATCGCTGAAAAGTGCTGAAGACCATAAATTTGATGCTACTTACAGTAGTGATTTAATAATAATAATAATAATAATAATAATAATAATAATAATAATAATAATAATAATAATAATAATAATAGCTGTATTTTACCTGGCACAGTTTATGCAACTCAACCAGGTTTTAAAAATACAAAAAAAAAAATTAGTCTAACATCTAAATTACAATAAACATAAACGATTACATATTATAAATATAATACAATTATTATTTATAATGTATTTTGATTTACTCTAGATTTAACGAATTTAATCTATAATATGTACAAGATATATAAAATAGAAGAAAAAATATTAATAACAGTATACATTTAAATAAAAAAGAGAAAAATTAATTATTGGACAACAGGTAACTTTGTAAGCGTGACTTAAAAGTGCCAAGTGTGCGACAACCCCTGATATCTTGAAGGAAATTCCAGGAGCGGCAGAGGCTCTCCGACAAGTCATAGTTTAGATCATTATATATAACGTCACAATAATCGAAGTGTGGCAACACAATATTCTGCACAAGGATTTGTTTTAATGAAACTGGGAGAAAATGCTTTAAACATCTAAGATAAAGTACGATGGAGAAAGTCTTTTTACATACGTGTTTCACTTGTGTTTGCCAGGTTAAATTTGCGTGTAGATGTAGTACAAGATCTGTAGTAGAATAAGGGATAATTATATTATTTATAATAATGTTTGGAAGTGTAGATATGTCCAAGGTTGTAAACAGTCTTTGTTGTCCCATTAGAATTACTTGTGACATGTTACGATTTAGATTTAGACAGATACTTGAAGACTAGTTAAAGATGGATATGAGATCATCATTCATTTACGTCAAGCTGTCTTGTAAGATAAAATTCGAAATAAAATGTAGTTAAAAAAC
This sequence comes from Diploptera punctata, assembly GCA_030220185.1. Classification (NCBI taxonomy): domain Eukaryota; kingdom Metazoa; phylum Arthropoda; class Insecta; order Blattodea; family Blaberidae; genus Diploptera; species Diploptera punctata. The sequence continues at coordinate 3,654,197 of JASPKZ010007817.1, read as the reverse complement.
TTATGATATGCTTGAGATATTTTGAGTTTTACTAAATTTACATTTATTTACGTAAATATTGTTGTTATTCCTTGTCGGATAATCATCCAGCAAGGGTACGGAGCGTTTCCCTGTATGACTGATCACCTCATTACCAGGACCACCTGCGAAACAAAACGAACATTTAGATCAAGACAACCATTCTATCGTTCATTTATTATAAATTGGGCGAATATTTTATGGATGACTGTTATGACCAGATGGTATTCGAGGACCTTTTGGGCATTACAGTTCCCATATATTTGTCTTACAGTAAGCTTGTCCCGACTGGGGATCGAGTCTGACCCTGCTGCATGGTGCCTATATGGCAATGACTTTACCTCGAGATCATAGCGAGGACTAATTTCCATTGCTAATCATGATGGCTAAGAATTAACCCGTGGAATAATTTAATATTAATTAAGAATATAATTTCATTATAATGAGTGAATATCGGTTCGGAAACAGGGTTAATCAGTATAATATGATGTGGGGTAAAGGTATGCGAGAAGCAGATAATGAGTATATCTCATTATTGACACAGCCAACTACCAGCATTCCATATGAACCTCCTGCGCTCAGCACATGCGTGCGAAACTAAAGCTGTACTGTCGCCCTTAATTTCGTAATGTATCCTTTTAGATACATCACTTGGTTTAGTTCATTTAATATTTTAAATAAATCAAAAGAAAACGAACAAAAATAAACCACTTAAATGTATGTCTAATTATACAATATACCTAATAATAACAGTTACACAAGATTCCGTTTTCACTGCGGTCCGCCACATTCAAATATCTAACAGAAGAAATTTATGTTTTGCCAATTTAAGGGTTAAAACAGAAGCTTTATTTTATAAATTCTGTAGGTCTGTAGTATCATTTGGCGTGGTGATATTTTGTACTTTGAAAGTATATGTTTAGCATTTTGATTAGTAAATTTACCATTTGAACAGGTTTATAACTAACTAACTCACTGGCACTATCGAACCCACAGGTTCATGACCGCGCGGACAAAAGCTCTCCACACATCCCTATCTTGAGCTAATGCTTTCCAATCATTCCCTGTATAATCTACTTCCCTCAAATCATAGTTAATGTTATTCCCCCACCTCATTCTTGGTCTACCAACTGGGCGTTTTCCCACTGGATTTCCTACAAGAAGCTTCCGTGCACGTCTTTCATTCCCCATTCGTGCTATATGTCCTGCCCATCGTAGTCTATGAGACTTAACTGTTCTTATTATATCTGGCTTCCTATAAAGACCATGTAGTTCGCTATTCTGTAGTTTTCTCCATTCACCTGTCTGTTCATCTCTATTTGGTCCAAAAATTATTCTAAGAACTTTATTCTCAAATACTCGTAATCTCCTTTCCTCCCTTAAAGTAAGAGTCCATGTTTCGCATCCATATAATATAACTGGTAGAATAATTGTTTTATATTTCAGTTTAATGTTTTTTTAAAGGAGTTGGGAAGTCAAGAGTCTCTGTAATGCATAATAACACGCATTTCCAGAGCTATAACACCATAAAAAATATATAGTTTACTTTTGACATTACGAATTTTATTTATAGTCTCTGCCAAGTTAACTATATATTGCAAATTCTTGGACGACGCATTCCATCGGCAACACAATTTCTGGATACCTCTTTCACTTACTCGATCTGAAGCTTCCTGGATACCAACTCTTGATTGAAATCGAATGCTTCGTAGAGGTTATTTAATCTTTAAGAATAAGCTATATTCACAAGTGCTCATGTCTGGTGAATTTGGTGGATATTCGAGTACTTCCCATTCTGAACAGATTCTATTGAATATGCCTCCTTTAGGGAGCTATTACTTATTGAATGTGAGAAGCAGTGAATCTATTAAAAATATTGCTATTTCGAGACTTACAATATTAGAGATTTATACAACAAAGACTACTCAAAAATGTACTACAAGATTACAATGATCATTATCAGGATCGCTGATTTACAACAGTGTTGCCATTATTTATAATAATAATAATAATATTAATAATAATAATAATAATATATTTATTTTACCTGGCAGAGTTAAGGCCTTAAGGACTTGTCTGCCACTCAACCAGGTTTTTTAAAAAAATACAAAAAAATAGTCTTACATCTAAATGAAATATAAACATAAACAATTACATGTTATAAATACAATACAATTAATGTTTATAATGTATTTTTATTTACTCTAGATTTAATGAATTTAATGTATAATACGTACAACATATATATATATATATATATATATATATATATATATATATTTATATATAAAACGAGAAAAAATATTAATGACATAGTATAAATTTAAATAAATAGAGAAAAATTAATTATTAGACAACAGGTAACTGTATAAGCGTGACTTAAAAGTGCCAAGTGTGCGGCAACCCTTGATATCTTGAGGAAGGAAATTTCAGGAGCGGGCAGAGGATACTGTGAAGGAAGAAGAATAAGAGGAAGTGCTATGAAGAGGGATTGTTAGCAGACTGTTATCTTGTGATCTAGTGTCAATATTGTGGTAAGAGGATAACTTCTCAAATCTGGACGCCAGGCAAGTAGGAGTGTAGGAATTCAGAAGCTTGAAAAGCAATGAAAGAGAGTGCAATAATTTACGTCTGTCAGTAAGACGGAGCCAAGAGAGGTTATTGAAGTGTTCGGAAATATGGTCATAACGGCGGATATTGAAAATGAATCGAACGCAAGCATTATGAACACGCTGCAGTCTCTGCGACAAGTCATGGTTTAGATCATTTTATATATAATGTCACAATAATCGAAGTGTGGCAACACAAGATTCTGCACAAGGATTTGTTTTAACGAAACTGGGAGAAAGTTCTTTAAACGTAGAAGGGTAATTGAAATTAGTAGTAATTAATTATAGGTCTGGTGTCTGCATTGTTATATATCACATCATAACTCATTGTTCATTAAAGTGCATGAAGTAATTAGATGATCCCTATTTTATTAAAGTGCAGGTGTTGCACTAATCCGAAGACTCATTTTTCATTTGTGTTCAACCAGAAGTTCTCTTATTCAATGAAGTTCAAGAAGGCTGCACTAACAGTTGATCCTCATATTATAACAATGGGAAATTACTAAAATCGATTATTGCCGTATGTGCAAATGAAATACTATTTTTGTTTTTTTTTCTATCATATTTATATACAAGTTAAGATATTTTAACCCATTTGTCTAGTTTTGTATGAGATTCAAATACTATTGTCCTTTTATTTACAGCAAAGTTCCTAGGTTCATTTTTGTACAGAATTAAGAATTTAAGAATTTTGTTTTTTTAATATATTGCAGAATACAATTTATGATAATATATTTGTGATTTATTATTTTATTGTTTATCAGATTTCACAATGTTTCACATCTCCCTGCGCCCAATCTACTCTCATTTTCCTCCACATATCTCTGCCATTCCAATCTCCATCGTCCAATCATTTTTCCCTCATGCTGCTCAAAACACATCAATTCACTAATCAATTGAGTTGGTGTTTACTTGATGAAAATCCATATCTATTAATTAAATAAAAATAAAACGTAGTTTTATTTTTATTTAATTAATTAACATCAATTCACGTTATTTTTGGCTGTCCTCTTATTATTCTACCAAGTGGCGCCCATTCTAGTATTATTCTAGGGAATATGCCTTTCTGCAATTTTTTTACATGACCATTATCGTAGTTTTTAATTGTTCGCTTTGTATGAAATCTACAACTGAAGTTTGAACAATCATCTTTTGTTTAATCACGCTGTTTCTTATTTTATATTTTCTTGAAATTCCAGCTCAACGCCTCCAAAAATCCATTTGTACAGAATTTAATTTACTTATTATTCTAGATTTTAATTCCCTTGTTTCTACAACGTATATAATTGTACTCATTATTGTATTAAACATGTTTGTTTTTGTATTCACGTAGAATTTCACGGCCGGAGTTGCTATGATGATCTTGAAGATTTTCGGGCTGTAGGCCGTGGTCGTGAGGCTTGTAGTTCCCCGACGTTTCGCCAGAGACTGCATCGGATGCCAGACGCAGTCTCTGGCGAAACGTCGGGGAACTACAAGCCTCACGACCACGGCATACAGCCCGAAAATCTTCAAGATCATCATGTTTGTTTTTGTTTTAGAACTAATATTCGTATTTCATAAAACACCATTTAATTTTAATATTGCTGACTTTCCTTTAATTTATTTATTCCATCACTAATTTCAGTATCATCACTTCCACCTGCACAATTGTTTTGTCCCCAAGTATACATATTCGTCACATGCTTTTATTTTTCCATGTCCGTATTTTAAAATCAGATATTTGGATTGATCTCCTATTATTACTCGTATATCTCCTACGATTTGTATTTACTAAATCCCAATCTAGATGCGAAATAACGTGTTAAACAGAATTGTCCGAATGCTTTCGTCCAGCAGTGTATTTTTAAATATAAAATATGGTAAAAATTGTTTGTGAATTCCTGGATTACTGTCAGCGCAACAAATCTGATTTTTAAATTTGTGTTTTCACTGTATGTCAGTTAATAGAGCTAATAGCTCGGCAATACGGTAGCGCAAATGTAAGTGAAAAAATTCATTACAGAAAATTAGAGTCATAATCTTTCTAGCTTCACGAAGGTGCATCATAAAGGAAAACCCTTGAAGGCGTTACTTGTCACGCAACCTTGATATTTTAGTCATCATTTTTCACCTGGAATCTCCACGCCCCCACAGCTTTCAAAGCAAAGGTTTTATTATTAGATTCACAACTGTTTTCGTTGCATCAAAAACACATTGCCCTCAGATATAATAACCAAAATGAGACTCCATAATCTGTGACAGTAAAAAAATTTCTGATATCAGCCAAAAAAGCTGGATGGCTCTGCACGGTACAGCTAGAGGGTCATGTAAATGCTTTCATATGGTTTCAATCAATTGATTCCCATTTATTTTCTAAAATCTGTCTTAAGCTAAAAATCTGATCTCTTGTAGACCTGTTTCTTCTAAATCCACATTGATGATCTCCTAGAATGTCATTAATATAAGGAGTAAGTCTGCTTACTAATATATTTGTTAGAATTTTGTACGAAATAATGATAATAAATAATAATAATAATAATAATAATAATAATAATCACAACACTTATATAGTAAAAATGCATATCTTTACATACAAAATTACGACACTATAACACTATAATTAAACCAGAATGCCTCTATGGAGCAAAAACATTAATTTTGAACAGGAAAAAATATATCGAAAATATAGTGAAAAGAGAATGCAAAATTATAAGAAACGTTTTAGATCAACAAGTCATAGATGAAGCATTTAGACTCAGAAGTAAAAAGGAAATAGAAATACGTACAGACATTCATAGTGATATTAGAAAAAGAAGGTCAACATTTTATGGCCATATTAAACGAATGAACTCAAATAGGCTTACAAAACAGATAATAGAATTCTACGGAAACAGAAGTAAAGCTCCAGTGGATACTATGAAGTGGTTTGATGAATTCAAAAAGGACTTAAAATTGGCAGGAACTACTAAAGAAGATATCGCAAACAGAGATATATTTAGAATTAAGGTGAATAAGTGGCAAGTTGACCAAGACGACAAACCGAAGAAAAAAACTGGAACAACTTGGACAAGTGATAGAAAACAAGCTCATAGCAAAAGAATGAAAGGCATTTGGCCTCAAAGAAAACGCCTCTAAGTACTTTGCGTAGTCCTATATGGGCTCATCCGCAATCAAAAAAAGATAATAATTTTATTAAGGATTTTCTTTAAGTGTAATTTTAATTTATCACTGTGTGACTGTATAATGAAACTATGAAAGCAAATTAATGGACTAGAATTAGATACCCTCTTAGTTATGAGTTAGGAGTTAAACTGGAGTAGTAATAGTTATGGTCTTGAAACGTAAAGAAGTCGAAGAAATATGTGTATTGTTATTGCTGCCATCTAGTTAATACTATTATAGGTACCGCTGTGGTCTCGAGGTAGCGTGCTGCCTTGTCACGCAGCGGGCCCGGGTTCGATCCCCGGTCGGGGCAGTTTTTCTGGGAGAGGTTTTTATCGGGGTTTTTCCTCACCTGTAAGACAAATGTCAGGAAAACTTTAAGGCCCAAACGGTCCCCGAAATCATATGGCCATCATCTTTATCATCATCATCCTTATCATTATCATCATCATCCTTCACCGGTGTGGAAATCAACGGGAAGCTACCACACCTACACAATTCCCTAGTAAAGCTGCAAGCATAGCATGAAAATGCTATGATTGCAGTGAAGGACCTGCCTTCGGGCAGAATTACTATGGATGGATGGATAGGTACTGGACATAATTTGAGTTCTCCGAATGGATATAAAGATTAGAAACATATAAAATTTTAAAAATATCATCTTCAGGCTTATCTTATGTATCCTTCCTAACCAAACCTATATGATTATCTTCTAATGTAAATTCGCCATAATTTATTGTAATGTTGTAAAATATAATACATAAACACAGTCGGCCGCGGTGGTCTAGTGGTTATGTTCCTTGCCTCTAGTCCCGAAGGCCGCGGGTTCAAACCTTCCGGTGGATATATATATAGGATGGAAAAGTCCAAGGGGTATGGCATATGGTAGAGACTTTTAGCCGCTTCCCGAGTCAAAAGATTTTCGGGTTCGCAAAAGAATAATGGGTTCTTACCTCATCTATAGAAGGAAAATAACTCTCTTCTCTAATTTCTAATAATTCAACTAAAATCCTTTTCCTTACGACATTAGTTAATGATCTTCTCATCACAATCTCTTCAAATTCTTGGCTAAAAATCTCAGGTGTGAATGAAAAAGACTTCTAAGCAACAATTAACAGAATTTCAGCCATCCAAGTAATACGTTAAGTTCTTACTAGATGTCTCCTCGAAGCGATTTACTAACCATACTGTAACTTCTTCGATGACTTACGTATGAAAATAAACTTAAATTAATTGATCTAGTAAAGAAACTTCCCATTAGGGGGAACTCATGTCTAAGCGTGACGAATGGCGATCAATAAATCAATCAGCCATAAATGCATACATATATATGTATATATATATATATATATATATATATATATCCATCCATAGTAATTCTGCCCGAAGGCAGGTCCTTCACTGCAATCATAGCATTTTCATGCTATGTTTGCAGCTTTACTAGGGAATTTTGTAGGTGTGGTAGCTTCCCGTTACTTGCCACACCGGTGAAGGATGATGATGATAATAATGCTAATGGTAAGGATGATAATGATAAGTATGATGGCCATATGATTTCGGGGACCGTTTGGGCTTTAAAGTTTTCCTGACATTTGTCTTACAGATGAGGAAAAAACCCGATAAAAACCTCACCCAGAAAAACTGTCCCGACCGGGGATCGATCCGGGCCCGCTTCGTGACAAGGCAGCACGCTACCTCGAGACCACATATTTCAACGACGATTTTAAGGACGAGTAAGGAGTCAGTGATATAAAAAATAAATAAGCCAATATGATTAAATGTACCTGCTGATAATATTACAATTTGTAATACTTAAGTATATATTTAACTTTATACATATATTATAACTATATTTTTTACATTTGGCAATGAAGGTAAATATGATATGAAAAGAAAAATGAATGTTTGAGTCGGGATTTTAACCCAAGTCTCTAACCTCTGTACGTTTAGCGCTCTAACCAACAGAGCTACTCAAGTATTCCAACACAAACATACATTTTTTTTCTTATATATGTAGTATTCTCAATTCACACAAAAGGTAGCGGGAAGTCATTCCAACGAACATCTAGTGGCCGCCATAACTATAACATATAAATATACAAGCGTTACTACTATAAAGTAAATTTTCTCTTTAAAAATTTGCTTACCTGTTACGGTGGCCTGTTAGTTCATGAACCATATCATAAAATTTACAAATTCCCTTTATTAATCTCTCGATACTTCGCTGTATAAACGTTTACTCTTCTGTTAAGAGTTAGTTTAGAACTTAACTCTTCACACTCGCTGATGGCTTTACTAAAAACTTAATTTTTCATCATCACTTTCTCTGATTTTCCACGACTGACTCATGAACTCTCTCAATTCACTGACTCTTAAGAACATTGCACTCCTTATATACTCGAGGATATATGTATAATCTGGATGCTAATCTAAACGTTTCTCGAATATAAGACTCGAGAGGCAGATACTACTAGAATCGACATACTTGGAAAATGATTCCTCGAGAAAGCACGTCCGGAGAGGTCGTTTGCTAGCTGCACACCAACCAAATCTAACTCATTTTGTCTTAAGAGTCCTGCCACAGCCCACGAGATCCAAAGCCGATTATTGAGCAAAGGACCTAGTTCTGTCACAATATATTTATATGTAATATTAGTGTATGTCTTATAACATTTTCGTGCCTATTTGTTTCAAAGTTCAAGGGCTTTCTCAAAGTAGCGAGCCCCACAATTTGAAAACTTCAGTCTCATACAGTTATTTTTCCCGTTTCTCATCTCAACTTGAAACGTTTTCGTTTCCTTATAACGGAAGCTGATCATGCTGTTTACACTGACATCTGTTGGACATTACTTCTATGAAGCTTGAAACTAAAGTTATGGCTTTTGGTACTTGCTCCCCACTGACACGCTAAGTGACGAAAGCCATATGAGTTATGGTCGAGCGTTATGGGCTGCATCAAATTTTATTGACCAGCGTTTGTTCTATTTCACCTGACAATCTCAGTAACTCACAGCAGATTTATGTATCAGCATTAGGGGATTTTTATTTTCTGATCGTCAGTTTCCAACTTGCGAAACATGAACTCTTACTTTAAGGGAGGAAAAAATATTACGGATAATTTGAGAATACCAGCTTCAAGGACTAGTGGTCAGCGTTTCTGACTACAGTTCATGAGGTCCCGGGTTCGATTCCCAGTCAAACCATAGGCATTTTTCCTTAAAGGGATTTATTCCTGTGGTTGCCCATAGTCTGGAATTTAGGTTAAGTTTAGGTTAAGGACTCTCCTGGCGCTTCATTATCATATATCACCCATCATATCATCGGGGTAATGTAACTCCGCCTTCCAGGTGCCCCAACCTAAAAAATGGATTACAATTCCGCCAATGCCAGCGGTGAAAACCAGAAATGTCATAAAAGGCAACCTGTTGGCATTAGACAAAGAATAAAGTTCTTAGGAAAATATTTAAATCAAATAGTGACGAACAGACAAAAAAATTAAGATAACTCCATAACAGTGAGTTACATGATATTTATAGAAAAGCAAATGTAATAATAACAGTTAGGAGTTCTATTATTGCTAGGTTTCAACATGTAAAGCGAATGGAGAAATCCCGTCTATCAAAACAGGCTTTACAATATATTCCAAGAGGTAAACGTTCCGTTGGACGTCTCATGACTAGATGGAGGGATATGTTTTGAGTCGGCACAGACTTACAGCTTTATCTTGAAGTTGAAGGAGAATAACAATAACAGTTAAATCTCGTAGACTGCAATTGACAGAACATGTGACACGAATGGGGAATGAAAGAGGGGCGCGGAAGCTCCTTGTACGAAAACCAGAGGGAAAGCGATCAGCAGGTATGCAAAAAAGATGTGGAAGAATAACATTAAACATGATTCCAGTGAGATGAATTACAGTCCGTGAGAAGTATGTGATTGACATCTTACATATATTTCGTTGCTTAACAGTAATGTTTTTAAAGACATTTTGTCGAACATGTGTTTCAGTATGATGAAAGTTAAAAATTAAATTGTACCTGTTGGTAGGTGCCGTCGTCCTCAACTTTGTTAATATATTGTATGTATATAAAATTATAAAGGAAACAAACAACACCTCAGTTCTTATTGAGAACGCACCCCAGTCAAACCCATTATACGAGATCGTCAAAAACACAGTTAATTCTATATACAATATATTAACATCGTTGAGGACGACGGCACCTACCAACAGGTACAATTTAATTTTTAACTTTCATGATATGACTTGACCTCAATGGAATTTGATATGAATTTCACTAGTATTGATGTGTTTCAAGGCTTCTGAGCCCCATGAGAGCGCTAGAATGGATTAACGAGATTCCCTCTGTTCCTATCTACTAATTAAGAACCAACGAGCTAGGGGCTGAGTCTCAACAGATCTAACAATTCCTGTTTCCTTCTCTCTTTAAAATTTAATCATGACAATTCCTGCAAAAATGGCGAAATGTGACCGTTTTTCGGGCATTAAGTATGAATCTGATACACATATCATGGGCACGCTGCAGTTTGACTGACAATTCGTCAAGTATGTCAGTTAGTAGAACGTCACAATAGTCAAAATGCGGCATCAATAAGGTTTGGATTACAATTCTTTTAAGAGCTGTAGGAAGAAAGTTCTTGAGACGCTTTAGGGAATGCATTATGGAGAAGATCTTTTTAGATGTTTGTTTTACTTGGGTATTTCAATCTAGATTAGAATCTAAGTAAAGTCCAAGTTTTTAACGACGTTGGTATAAGGAATTTGTTCGCTATCTAACATGATAGCCGGCTTATTGCTATTGTTTATGGAATTTAGTAGTCTTGAACGTAATGAACGAATACATCGACAAAGTAAACACTGACCTCAGACATATATCTTTATGGTTCAGATAATTCGGCCTAAGACTAAATGCATACTATGAGCAAGCAAAGTTATTATCGGTAATCCTAGACAGATGGATTCTTCACTCTAAAACTACTATTAGAAAAGCACAAGGAATTCAATATAGGAACTCATGTCGCCTTCATTGACTTCATAAAGGCTTTTGACAAAGTAGACAGAAATATATTACTACAAATTTTAGCTGATGATAACGTTCCACAACAATATATTACTAATATCTTGAATATCTATAAAGATAATGAAATCTCTGTTAAACAAGATGGCAAATTATCTTCTTGGGAAAAGATCAGCACTGGAGTAAGACAGTTTCATTATATATATGAATACATTAATAAACGAATGGAGGAAAACACAACGAGGATATATACCCATCAATAGGAACCTCAAACTCGATGCTGTTCTTTTTGTAGACGATTTAGCTCTTCTGGCACTTTCCGAAAATGATTTGCAACGATCAATTTATAATTTACAAAAAATAGGTGCCAAATTTAATATGGAAATATCAATTACAAAACTAAAATTATGGCATTTAATGGGAAGGACCCCATACAAAGTAAAATCTTTCTCCAGAATAAAATTTTAGAGAGATCTAATCAATTTAAATACCTTGGATATTATCTCTCTATCTGGGATGAAAAGGATATCCCTGAAAAAGTTACTAGTTATAATAAAAGTTTAGGAATTATTAATCAAGTTATGAAACCATCCCTTGTACAAAAAAAACACCAGATTACGTTTATATAACACTTTGGCTAGACCAGTGTTGACCTATGGTAGTGAAGCATGGACACTAAAAAAACAACATGAAAGCAGAATAACGGCTTGTGAAATGAGATTCATGCGCAGAACAGCGGGTTACACCAGATGGGATCGGAAAAGGAACACCGATATCTTAAAAGAATATTGAAGACTACGCCAATTTTGGAATATATTAAACAGTACCAACTAAATTGGAAACACCATCTTGAAAGAATGAGTTCAAATCGGATCCCCAAAGCTGTTTATAATTATATACCAAGAGGACGAAGATCACTGGGCCGTCCTATGAAACGCTGGAGGGAAAATTTTCTATAGGATCGTAACAGGCGTTGGCCTAATTCTTGGAAGGAAGAATAAGAAGATATACTAGACTAATGCAAAATATATTGAACATAATAATATATTATGTAATAGTTTTGTTTAATTTAATTTATATTTAACAGTACTTTTGTATTTTTTTCTGACCTGGTTGAGTGGTAGTCAAGGGCTTTAAGTCTGCCAGGTAAAATAAAGCTATTATTATTAACAGGTAAAATAAAATGGAAGGAAAGAGATGGGAATAATGATATTGAATATTTAAATTGAAAATAAAAGTAATATCTAATATTAATTCTGCCTTGTATACTGTCACTTGTAGGTTACGTCATGTGACGTCACCTACAAATGACGAACTGCCCGCAAAAATAAGCAGTAATGGAATAACAGTAGATTTAACTTTCAATTAAATTTTATATCTCGTGGATTTCTGCAGAGTTACGTCCGACTCCATTAATAAATCAATGAAAATTAATTAATGTAGTTAAACGTTATTAAAACTATGAGGTATAGTGATCGAGACACTAAGCATCGCAGTTGTTCATGCGCATAACTAACTCGTAAGACTGTCGACCCCGGAAGTTCATTGCAGCGTGGATAAGTTCTCCATGCATTCCATTCAGGGCTAATGTTTTTTCTATAATTCCCTGTATAAATTATCTTCCTCTAGTCATAGTTAATACTCTTCCATCCAATTCTCGGTACACTTATTGGACGCTTTCCCTCTGGATTTCTTACAAGTTTCCATGTCCCTCCTTCATTCCCCATTTGTGACACATGTCCTACCCATCGAACTCTACGAGACTTACATCTTCTTTTTACATATGATTTCCGATACAGATCATGTAGCTCAGTGTTATGTAGTTTTCTCCATCCACCTGCATGTTCTCTCTTTAGTTAAAAAAATTCCTAAGCAGTTTATTCTTAAATAACTGCAATCTTTTTCCTTCTGTAAGGTAAGTGATCTGATCATATTTCGCATACATATGGTAAATCTGCCCACCGCTGTGGTTTCGAGGTAGCGTGCTGCCTTATCCAGCAGCGGGCCATGGTTCGATTCTCGGTCGGGACAGACTCCTGGGTGAGATTTTTTTCGTTTTATTCTCACATGCAAGACAAATGTGAGGAAGCTTATGGCCCAACGGTCCCAGAATATCATCGGCCATCATCATTATCATTCTCATTTCACAGATGTAGAAAGAAAATGGGAAGCTACCACACCTATAATTCCCTAGTAAAGGTGAAAAGCATAGAATGAAAATACTATGAATGCAGTGGAAGACCTGCCCAAGGGCAGAACAGTAATTCCAGTTAACCACTCAACCAGGTTAAAAAATACAAATGTTCTTACATCTAAATTGCAATTAACAAAATATTACTTGTTATATCTACAATATAATTATTATTTACAATATATTTTATTTAATCTAGATATAACGAATGAAATATAAAATGTACTAGATAGAAAAATGAGAAAAATACTATTAATGACATAGGATAGTAGTGAGCTACATGATCTTTATTGGAAACTATAATGTAATAACAGTTAAGTCTCGTAGATTGCGTTGGGCATGACATGTGGAACAAATGGGGAATTAAATACAGGCATGAGAACTTCTTGTAAGAAAACCAGAAGGAAAGTGCTCCGTAGCTAGGCGGATATGGGGTAGGAGAATAAGATTAACCATAATTTGAGGGAATTAGATTATACAGGGGATAATGCAAAATATTAGCTCAGGATAGGGATGTATGTAGAGTTTATATTCGCGTGGCCAAGAACCTATGGATCCGATAGTGCCAGTGTTATGTAGTTAGTGATTTCTGCTGGTAGTGAAATCCAATAACGTGTGAGTGAGATGATAAAAGTAGAATGATGAGATGTTCGATGATACGGTATGTTTATCAATACACTGATCTGTGTTCCAGTGATGAGGTTTTTATTCAACGATAATGATGAAGGTGAGCTGATAGATATTGTGACGCGTCGTAATACTGACATTTGAATTTCGCGGGCGAAGACGAGAATATTGGTCTCGCATTGGCATGAATAGATTTGCGAGTCGAAAGGCCCGCGCAGACCATCGAAATGTGTAGGTTCTCATTTCAGAGATCTCTAAGAGCATCTACTTCTTCTTTCGGGAGAGAGCGGATGCGAGAAGGTTCCATTTAGAAGTGTCTCGACCATAAGACTAGAAAGTTCCTCCACATAATCTGTGAGGAATCTGTGTATTGACAGCGATGAGCGAAGTGTGAGAAGAAAACAAAACGTAGGAATGTACACATTGAAGTAACAGTCGTACAAATAAAAATCGCTTATACAGGCTTTCATTAGTTGTTTAGTTATACATTGTATAAGCCTTATATAGATTGTGTTACTAATAAATGTTGTATAGGAGCCTGATTGTAACACAAAAGAAATAAGGAATACGTTTATATTCGCCATCATTATGACGTGAGAGCAGATTACACGCAGTTTGTGACAAAAAAGAAAATAATATCAACTAGTGATTAATCGTGTAAAAAGAGTGTTCAAGAATAAATACAGATCCCCAAATTGGGGAAGTACGGAAAAGAAAATGTGTTTTAATTTATTTACATTTTACTTTAGACTACGTCAAATATATAACATGTTTCACAGATAATGTGCTGCCATCTGACGACAAGTACTTCGAAACATATTGGGAACTATTTTTTTTTAATAATTAGTTATGAATGATATGCTGTGATTTAAGAAACGTTAGTAAACGTTCAAAATAGTGGGAAACGTTTGCAAAAACGAAACTATAAAAATAAAATGATACAAAAACTATTTAAATAACTTAATGGACTATGAAAGAAAGAAAGAAATATAAAGTAATAAAAAACAGACCAGGAGAGTGTTTTAACCCAAAGTTATCCTAAATTCGAGACCGTGGGCGACAACAGAATAATTATTTAAAAAAATATATATAGTTTTATTGGGAATTGAACTGGAACCTCATGGACTGTAGTCAAAATTCTGACCACAACCCCATTAGGTTAATGAAAACGTCGGTGCAAAAATATGACCTTTTAAATTAAAAACATCTTTATATAATTCAAGATTAATCATTAGAATAATTTATGAGTAATAGTTTACTGATAGCACCTGTGTACATGATTTTTGTCTCATGAGTACCTATAGTTGTACTTAATGCAGTTTTTTATCGTGTTTTCAAATGTGTATTCGGAATTTCTCCATCACCTACAGTATTTTATTTCAATTTCAATTAATAGATTTAAATAATTATGTTTTAATAAACGTTTATTCGTCCATTTGTCCATTGTAAAATAAATGAGCTAACTCAAATGGTTTCAGCTATGGAAAATAGATATCAAGGCAAACGGAATCCTATTATTGTTAGACCATCAAGAGGGATGCTCCACAGGCGAAATGTAGCAGAGAATCGTCATTTATTACTTTCTAGGCGAGTCCGAATGTTCGAATATTGTGTAGTTACGAGTGTAGAAAATATTAAAATGTTTGAAATTATAAATGCCTGTCTCTCGGAAACCTTGCGTGATGTAGAAACCATATTAAGCTTGCATTGCTCAATGTTAAACATCTAATTATAACATCGATAAAGCGTCACTGCTATAAAGTAAAATAAATATTCTCTTTCACTTGCTTACTTGTTATAGTCAGCTACTAGATGGCAGTGAAAACAGTGTTCTCGCGACATCTAGTAATAATGGAGAGTATAATACATATATAAGAAAAATAAGTGTTTGAATTGGATTCGCCTGGTAGTGTAATGGATATCACGCTGAGGTACAGACTCAGAGATCCGGGTTCGAATCCCGTCCAGGCATTTATTTTTCTTATCATACCATATTAAGCTTGTATTGCTCTATGTTAAACATCTAATTATAACATCGATAAAGCGTCACTGCTATAAAGTAAAATAAATATTCTCTTTAATTTGCTTACTTGTTATAGTCAGCTACTAGATGGCAGTGAAGACAGTGTTCTCGCGACATCTAGTAATAATGGAGAGTATAATACATATATAAGAAAAATAAGTGTTTGAATTGGATTCGCCTGGTAGTGTAATGGATATCACGCTGAGGTACAGACTCAGAGATCCGGGTTCAAATCCCGTCCAGGCATTTATTTTTCTTATCATTCCATATATATATTTGAATTCAGGGGGGAAAATACTATCAGAATCATATTGTTCTTTCTGAGACAAAAATAAGTTTTTTTTTGTTGCTCAATGTAGTGTTTGTGAAATATTATACGACATCTGTATGATTATATTACGACATATACTATGTGAAGACGAACTCCCCCGCAACCGCTGCAATATTTATGATTAGAAGTGTGAATAGGGACTTTTTAAATTTATAGCGAGATGATAATTAAGATGGACATTATTTTGTGTTTCTCTGAAGGATATAGTGTAATTCTTGACCTAGTTTGAAACACTCCAAGGAACATTCTTAGTTGTTCCAAGTTTCTGCAGAACTCTTGAAGAGCTCTTACCTCACATATTACAGTCACTAAGAATCATTCAACAACTTATAACGACTCCGTAGACTTTAATAAGTTTTACAATTTCTTAGAAACTGAAAAAATGTGATTGACATAGATTTTGTTCTGAGATTTTGAGTAGAACTTGTTTATGCAAGTTTTCAACCAGGAAAATAAGACCCGTTTATTATTACTAAAGAATTTACATTGACCTTTTAGCTAATTCCGAATGAATAAAGCTATTCAGTTTAATACACTAATTATCCCGGTGACTATTTAACTCATGCCCAAATGGGAGTCAATACCAATCACATTTCAATGAATTTTGATTTACAACCAATCATAGTCGTTTTTCACCTGATTTTATCAGTTTAATTATATCACTTTAAAATCAGGCTCCCTCTTTTTAACATTCTGAATAGGCCATAGCATTATTTCACAGTGACCGCATGTGGCTACCAGATTGTGTATATAGTGCACGAAAGTAAACAAATAGTGCTTGCGGGTTATAATATAAAGCATTTGTAGCAATTGATTATACCACAAAACAAAATAAACCACTGTTTGCACTTTCTTAAACGAATTATATCCTAGGAAATAACGTTGCAGAAAAATATAATTGACATATTTACATCATAGGACATCAGAAATTAATTAATGCCTACAATGTTAGTTATAAATTTCTCCACTAGGGTGCATTCTTACAATATTGCCATCGTTTGGTAATAATTAATATGATCTGGTTGCAGTGATGAACGAATGAAGCGTAACAATCGTTTCTCATTTGTTTTCAAACACCTCCGTTTACATTAAATATATAAATATTTTAAAATAACTGTATTTAAATAATGATTTGTGAGTAAACAGCTTAATTGTATTCGTTAAATAGTCCAAACAAATGCCACTCTAGATTTCCAAATTCTCTAGATATATTCACTTCGTGAGTCGTGAATTTATCGATAATTTGAAAATCACTAGTGGCATTACTTATGATAATAATTGTGTCATGTGACGTAGTTTGTTTTTAAATGTATTTTGTTCATTCATTACTATGTTTGTCTTCAGTCAATATTTTGTCTTGAAAATGACGGCTTCGCTGTTGAAACATGTTGACTATTTTAATTATTAATTGGTGAATCGAGCATACTCACTGTATATTTTAAAGCTATTGAGTTATCATGAAAATATTTTCGAATTATTATTTTCTATATATATGTATATATATATGTATATATATATAGTCCACCGCTGTGGTCTCGAGGTAACGTGCTGCCTTGTCACGCAGCGGGCCCGGGTTCGATCCCCGGTCGGGGCAGTTTTTCTGGGTGAGGTTTTTATCGGGGTTTTTCCTCACCTGTAAGACAAATGTCAGGAAAACTTTAAGGCCCAAACGGTCCCCGAAATCATATGGCCATCATCATTATCCTTATCATTATCATCAACCATCACCGGTGTGGAAAGCAGCGGGAAGCTACCACACCTACAATTCCCTAGTAAAGCTGCAAGCATAGCATGAAAATGCTATGATTGCAGTGAAGGACCTGCCTTCGGGCAGAATTACTATGGATGGATGGATATATATATATATATATATATATATACATAAGGACTTTATTAAATTAAAAGTAAGATACATATAATGTTATTTACAAATATGGGTCGCACGGGCAGTACGCCGTACGTGCTGTTGACAGTCCGTTACAATAAGTTGATGTTTGGTAATAATATACTTAAAACAAAAAAAGAAGAAAACACAAAAATATTACAATTAGATAACAGTACAATCACATTATACATTAACTTAGTTATGTATAATTATTAAGAATTAATGGTATTGCAATTTGTTAACAAATGTATTTATTCCTGAATAAGTGACGTTCTTATTTTCCGCGTTTTGTCCAGAAATATACCCAAGTTTATCCAATTTTCTGGGTTTACCAGTAACTCGTAGCTTGCCAATCTTTCACGATTTGTATTTAGAAATCTTTCCGGTAATAACTGATAGATCTCACACAGATCTTCTTAGTAGATATCGAAATTGACCATGACCAAAATTTCTTCGTCCATACAAGTCCTCGGCCTGTAGGTCTGTTACGATCCCACTAATGAATTGTGTATCCAGCGCTTCCATGTTCGGCCCAGAGATCTCATACCTGTTCGACAATAAAGAAGCATGGTTTTGGGAACTCTATATCTGAATTCATTCGTCGCAAATAAGTCATCCATACATATATGTACTTAATGACTGGTTGTAAATGTAGTTCCTTCAAGACATTATCATTGCGTTTGTAATCCTACTTGATGTACACAGCCTTATATCTCATGAATCTCATTTCAATAAAACGTTTATGTGAATATATATAACCTACCTCATGGGCTAGTGGTCAGCGTTCCTAATTACTGCTCATGAGGTCCCGGGTTCGATTCCCAGTCAGACCATAGGAATTTGTCTTTAAAGGGAATTGTTCCTATGGTAGCCCATGGTCCGGAATTTAGATTAAGTTTAGGTTAAGAACTATCCTGGCCTTCATTATCACTTATAACCCATCATATCGTCGGGGTAATGTAACTCCGCCTTCCAGATGCCCCAACCTAAGAAATGGAATAAAATTCTGCCAATGCCAGGAGAGAAAGCCAGAAATGTTATAAAAGACAACCTGGTGGCATTAGACAATATATATATATATATATATATATATATATATATATATATATATGTGTGTGTGTGTATGTGTGTGTGTGTGTGTGCGCGCGCGCGCGTACTTGCGCGTGGTTGGCAAGGAATACGTTTGTATTTCCATTTTCTTACCGGACCAGTGCTAATGACTGAATATAAGACTATTTATATTTATATATTTTTTGCAAACGTCTTTCGACATTCCTGGTGTTCCCTCCTGGCATGGCGTACTTGTAACCCATTTCTGAGGTTGGGGCCCCTGGAAGGCGGGGTTACGTTGCCCGGTCATATGATGGGTGGTGATTATGATAGTGGTGCGCCAGGAGAGTCCCTAATCCTAAGCTTAACCTAAGATGAATATGAATGATGATGATTGCGATGGCCATATGATTTCGGGGACCGTTTGGGCCTTAAAGTTTTCCTGACATTTTTCTTACAGATGAGGAAAACCCCGATAAAAACCTCACACAGAAAAACTGTCCCGACCTGGGATCGAACCCGGACCCGCTGCGTGACAAGGCAGCACTCTACCTCGAGACCACGGTGGTGGACATATAAAGTATAAATTTTATATTTTAAAATATGGAAAATTCATCTTAAATATGACATGGAACTCACAAGAATTCTTATCGCTATGTTGATGACAAAAATACTTTTGTGAGAGAGCTTTTTTCAAATCCCGAAAGTTTACTATTTACTGACTATTGTTTCTGGAATAAACCATTCAATTACAAGTAAAGAGTTCTAAATTTCTTCTAAAAAAAAACAAATATCCGGCAGTCCCTGATTTCTTGTTGTAAGGAGTTGCAGAGTCTAGCAGTAAGTACAGTATAGGAATTAGAATAATGGGAAGTGCTATTTTGTGGGATGTGAAGAGTACGTTTAGGTGCGATCGTTTATTCAAATTGTGATTGGAGGATAGGAGATGGATGCGAAATGATTACTAAGTTTGGTGTAGATGTATGTATATGTTTGAATAGCAGAATAAGTGAATGTATTTTTGTACGATAATGGAGATGGTGCCAACTTTGTTCGTAACATATGACGGGAGAGTCGAAGATTATAGAGAGGGGGAATTTTGCTTGCTTTCGAGAGTTGGGCATAAGTAGCTCAATGATAGAGCGCCAGTGCGTAATGCTGGAGATCTAAGGAAAAAAAATTAGTGATTTGAAGTTGTATCAAATTTACTTGAAATTTCTCTAGGCGTTCAAGAGTTGTTCTCGCAAGTACACAATTCCAATACACACGGTATTATATACAGTGTGTACCATTCAAACCTCCCAAATTTTAGTTAATCATAACTAACAAAGTATATGGAACTATGAAACAGGGCCGGTATTAAAAGAAACAGAAACTCAAAGAATTTTCATTGCCACACACTAAAACACCTCCATCCTGCTCTAATTTCTTCAACATTTTCTTCTGAAACACGTGTACGAGCACCTCCTGATTTTTTGTAACGATTCCATTCGCCAGAAACTTCTCAAGCCATGCTTTAATGGTCTTCCCATCAGATGCATTTCCTCCACATTCTCTCCGGTAATTTCTGTGCACTGTAATTATTGACTTCGTCTCTGCATACCAGAAAACAGTTTGTGTTCGTTGCCGAGGAGTCGCCAGTTTGTTTTATGTCATTATTATCCAACTGCAACAATGAAAATAAAAATTCTTTGAGTTTCTCTTTTTTTTAATACCAACCTCATTTCATAATTCTGCACTTTCAGAGTTATGATTAATTAAATTGTGGAAGGTTTGAATGGGACACGGTGTATATCATACATTGAGTTATGAGAAATATGGGTTTATACTGACTTTTCTTGTTGAGTGGTCAGAAGAGAAAAAGAGAACAAAGGTTGGGATGGGAAGAAATGATGATAAAGCATAAAAGTTTAATTCTCAAGAATTCACAATTGAATTCTATTCACATTCTTAGATCGATGGTAAATTTTTAATAAAGGCTTTCTTCTTTTCAACTGATAGTACTTTCAATTCGAAGTCATTGCAGGAAGTACACTTGAGAAACTCCAACAATTCTTTATTAGAATCGATAAGAATTCGTTCATTACAACACAATAATTCCCTATAAAATGAAAGAATGCCTTTTACAGTCCTTTAGCATCCTAAATGTCACAAGAAAGATTTAACGTTTTATCCCTCTGTATTTTTATTGTCCCCATACGTCCCGCACAAGGACAAGAGTGCTTCATAGAGGGAGTTTCTTGACCAAGCTAATTTAGTTACGCTTATTTGCTTACAGATGTCAATGAGTTACATGTGGTTTTTGCACATCACCTCATTGGGACATCTAGTAGGGAATTCAGGCTTAGTTTGATGGTTGAAGGTCGCGGTCGGTTACATTTTGCATACAGGTCTTTATATTCAGGCTTGCGGTTCTTTTGTGATCCTGAAAATGTTCACACTTGGCACCCAAGGCTTAAAGTCCCTTCCGGAGGACTATTCTTTAAATTTTTCCATGCTAAAAGTTCACCGATCTCGGCCGGGTTTGAACCCACATCACTCGGGACTAGAGACATAGAACATAACCACTAGACCACCGTGGCCAACATATCACTCTGTAAATAATTACAAATTATTGACATATGTTTTATAATTATGTTAAGTGAGTGGATAGGAAATTAAAACACAATATGCATGAGTCCTTGAATATTAAAATGGACCATATCTACTTTTGGTTCATTTACAGGTGAGAACATCTACTGATGGTTTAAGAGTATATTTTTGTATATAATTGTATTTCTATTGCGTTGCCAAGTGTCTATTAAAATTAAATTAAAAGTGTATTCATTGTTTTACTATTTATGTATTTATTATTTAAACCTATATTTAAAAGAACATTCTGTGTTCTCGAAAGGTGACATAATGGACATGGCCCGTTTTAATATTCAAAGCCTCATAGTGGTATATTTTAACTATTTTTTTATCTTCTTCTTGAAAGCCCTTGTTTCCCTTAACGAGATTTAGGCGCTCTCCCTCTACAGGGAAGAAATTGAACCATACTAATTTAGTTACAATTGTTTTCCTATAGATGTCATTGGAGTGGCCTGTGGTCAGCGTTCCGCCTCATACTGACATCTAGGAAACCAAGGTAGTACTAGGACGGGAAAAGTCGGTAAATTTTGCTTAGAGGCATTTTTATTCAGGCTTAGAGATCTTTAACCAGCCTGAAAATCTTCAGACTTGGGACCCACCGGCTTAAAGTCCCTCCCGTATATAAATAACAATTATATTTTATTAGAAGCCAAACTTGGAGGCATATAAAACTAAACTTTATATTTTAGTGTTTCAAGCTTCTAAGTTTTAGTGCTTTCTATGGAAAAACTAATGTTACTTCAAACTCTATTTCGATAAAAAAAAAGTTGCAAACCCGATTCTTTCTATATACCCTTCATTTAGGCCTAAGTTAATGACGTGAATGTAACTTACTTGATAAATCTCAGAACGTGAATATTATTCCGGTGTGCTTAAAGCTCATTCACGTAACACAACAGTTAAATGTGTTGTCTATCTAGTTACCAAAGTTTGTAGCAGTAAGCTGCATTCTTCTTCTGCATACACGAAATGGAGTGGTAGGCGATATTGGGAATATGGTCGAAATATGGACCTTGCACCTTATATTTAGCTTTATATATATATATATATATACACCGTGGGTGGACCGCTCGAATGGACCTAATTTCAATTGCTTGTTACTGGCAAACGGTTGAAGATAGAAACTTAAAACAACGTTCATATTACAGAAAAACTCACCAAGTTTTGATATCCAGATCACCACATCTCTATATGAGCCCCAGCAGTCACTGTGACGATATCAAAGCGATGAACAATTTCTTGCCAAGTACGTTGGAGTATGTCTTCTGGAATGTTCTCAATAGCCTCTATGATGCGCTCACGAAGATCACGAAGGTCTTTGACTGGGGTGGTGTAAACTTTATCTTTGACATAGCCCCAGAGAAAGAAATCCAGTGGTGTTAAATCGGGAGATCTCGGGGGCCACGCGATTGGTCCTCCCCTACCAATCCAACGGCCAGGGAAAATGTTGTCCAAAGTCGTACGAACTTCATTGGACCAGTGGGGAGGAGCACCATCTTGCTGGAAAACGATGTTAGGCTGCAGTTGTTCAATTTGTGGAAAGAAGAACTGCTCCAGCATGTCAAGATATGTGGTACCACGAACAGTTTTTCCTCGGCGAAGAAAAAACGGTCCAATGACCTTATTATGTGACAAACTGCACCAAACCTTCATCTTCGGACTATCACGAACATGCTCTTGAATAGCGTGAGGATTCTCCGATCCCCAGATCCGCACATTATGCCGGTTTACCTTGCCTGACAAATGGAAAGTGGCTTCGTCCGAGAAGAAAATCTTGGTCATGAAGTCAGGATCAGCGGCGAGACGGTCCAGCATCGTATTGGCGAATTCCACTCGTCGTTCGGCATGTCATTCGGCTCCAGACGTTGCACTAACTGCACTTTATATGCGTGCAGTTTGAGGCGTTTGTGGACAATCCGTTGTAATGTCGATTTTGGTATTTGAAGTTCCCGCGAAGCTCTTCTTAATGACTTCCGGGGGCTTCGCTCAAATGCGGCTTGAACATTTGCTACCATTTCATCGGATGCTCTGCGACCACCACCATGCTTCTTCAACACAGATCCTGTAGCTAATAATGTATCACGCCACTTCTTTATGCTTCTAGCAGTTGGAGCATCACGGTTAAACACACGCCGGAACTCCCTTTGAACTCTAATGATTGATTTAAACTCCGCATACCACAAAACAGCTTGCGCTTTCATCTGCGGAGTCGCCATTTTCACAAACAATTAAATCTAAGAACGAGAAACGTATCTTTGTGCCATCTACCGACAGGATTCGAAACTTGGTGAGTTTTTCTGTACTATGAACGTTGTTTTAAGTTTCTATCTTCAACCGTTTGCCAGTAACAAGCAATTGAAATTAGGTCCATTCGAGCGGTCCACCCTGTTATATTATACTTTAAACTACTGCTACATCGATTTAGATAATCGTATATAAATGAAATTGGTGACAATCAAAAGAGAAACTCAAAACGTTTTTGGTATACAACATAGACATTGAATGTGGGCTACGAGTGACGCTGCAGACATCGAGGCGATATTCCCATTCACGTCACACACCCTCCAACATATGTGAAGAAATGGACATGATGGCAGCAATGAATCGAAGCTTAAAACTTGCACGTTTTGAGGCAATGGGGTTACATAAACACGATCTTTTATGTAACCACATAAAAATAAGTCACAGACCGTCAAGTCAGGCGACCTCGGCGGCCACTTGTAGAAAACATTATCATCATCTCCGGCACGTCCATACCATCTTCCTGGAAGCTGGTCATTCAGATGCTCCCGAACATGGAAATGTCAATGAGGAGGTGCTCCATCTTGCTAGAAAAGATATTCATTGCCTTCATCTCGTTCCAATTGTGGTCATTCAGATGCTCCCGAACATGGAAATGTCAATGAGGAGGTGCTCCATCTTGCTAGAAAAGATATTCATTGCCTTCATCTCGTTCCAATTGTGGTCATTCAGATGCTCCCGAACATGGAAATGTCAATGAGGAGGTGCTCCATCTTGCTAGAAAAGATATTCATTGCCTTCATCTCGTTCCAATTGTGGAAATTACCATTCAGTGAGCATATCAAGATAATTTGCACCGTTGACAGTGGCTTCTAGAAAGAGAATTGGGCCATAGACTTTATGTTTCGAACGGCACAAAAGACATTCACTTTATGGGTAGTCTCTTTCAACTTCCACAATGGTGTTTGGATTCTCACTTCCCCAAATCCTAACATTATGCCTGTTCACTTTTCCACTAACGTGGAAAGTTGCCTCATCACTGAAAACTATTTTTTCTAACAGTTCTTCATTATCCTCCATTAGTGCAATGAAATTCTCAGAGAAATCTAATCGCTTTGCATCGTCATCATATTTCAACTTATGCACTAATTGTAGTTTGTAGGGGCGGAACTTCAGTTGTATGCGTAGGATCTAAGATACGGTGGATTTAGCTGTTGACCAGCTCTATGGACAGACTTCTTGGGACTACGCACAAATGTCTCCCGCACTTGATCCACAATTCCTGCATCGACAGATGGTCTCCCTGAATGGTCTTTCCTTTGAGTACATATCCACAAAATCACGGTACCACTTCAAAATTGACTTGTGTATAGGAGCCTGATATTGAAATATTCGTCTAAAAGCACGCTGGACCAGCACCAGACTCTGCGTGGTGTAATATTCCAAAACACGCCAAGTACGCATAACTCCTTAAAACATATTTCATAACTTCTTTAATAACAACACAATTTCAAAAGCACAGCAAACATTCACATTTAAATATCCAACAATGAACGAATATCGACCATAAAAAACATGGTTAAATTTAGTTTAGTTTCTGTATTGTTGTCCATTATACTCCATTGTTTATATTGTTGACGTGCACAAAACGTTTTGAGCTTCTGTTTTGATTGTCAGCAATTCCATTTAGATACGGTTATCCAAAGTAACGTAGTAGTAGTTTAAAGTATGATACTATATTTGTGGACACGATGTATAAGCTTTAATGAGATGAGTATAAATTAATAAACAGAAAATAATTCTAATATGATCAGGTATTTAGAATGAGAGATGTTTTTATTATGTTTTGCATTTTACTCGCTTTATATTAGCTTGACCTGTATCTATCTATCTATCTATCTATCTATCTATCTATCTATCTATCTATCTATCTATCTATCTATCTATCTATCTATCTATCTATCTATCTATCTATCTATCTATCTATCTATCTATCTATCTATCTATCTATCTATCTATCTATCTATCTATCTATCTATCTATCTATCTATCTATCTATCTATCTATCTATCTATCTATCTATCTATCTATCTATCTATCTATCTATCTATCTATCTATCTATCTATCTATCTATCTATCTATCTATCTATCTATCTATCTATCTATCTATCTATCTATCTATCTATCTATCTATCTATCTATCTATCTATCTATCTATCTATCTATCTATCTATCTATCTATCTATCTATCTATCTATCTATCTATCTATCTATCTATCTATCTATCTATCTATCTATCTATCTATCTATCTATCTATCTATCTATCTATCTATCTATCTATCTATCTATCTATCTATCTATCTATCTATCTATCTATCTATCTATCTATCTATCTATCTATCTATCTATCTATCTATCTATCTATCTATCTATCTATCTATCTATCTATCTATCTATCTATCTATCTATCTATCTATCTATCTATCTATCTATCTATCTATCTATCTATCTATCTATCTATCTATCTATCTATCTATCTATCTATCTATCTATCTATCTATCTATCTATCTATCTATCTATCTATCTATCTATCTATCTATCTATCTATCTATCTATCTATCTATCTATCTATCTATCTATCTATCTATCTATCTATCTATCTATCTATCTATCTATCTATCTATCTATCTATCTATCTATCTATCTATCTATCTATCTATCTATCTATCTATCTATCTATCTATCTATCTATCTATCTATCTATCTATCTATCTATCTATCTATCTATCTATCTATCTATCTATCTATCTATCTATCTATCTATCTATCTATCTATCTATCTATCTATCTATCTATCTATCTATCTATCTATCTATCTATCTATCTATCTATCTATCTATCTATCTATCTATCTATCTATCTATCTATCTATCTATCTATCTATCTATCTATCTATCTATCTATCTATCTATCTATCTATCTATCTATCTATCTATCTATCTATCTATCTATCTATCTATCTATCTATCTATCTATCTATCTATCTATCTATCTATCTATCTATCTATCTATCTATCTATCTATCTATCTATCTATCTATCTATCTATCTATCTATCTATCTATCTATCTATCTATCTATCTATCTATCTATCTATCTATCTATCTATCTATCTATCTATCTATCTATCTATCTATCTATCTATCTATCTATCTATCTATCTATCTCTATCTATCTATCTATCTATCTATCTATCTATCTATCTATCTATCTATCTATCTATCTATCTATCTATCTATCTATATCTATCTATCTATCTATCTATCTATCTATCTATCTATCTATCTATCTATCTATCTATCTATCTATCTATCTATCTATCTATCTATCTATCTATCTATCTATCTATCTATCTATCTATCTCTATCTATCTATCTATCTATCTATCTATCTATCTATCTATCTATCTATCTATCTATCTATCTATCTATCTATCTATCTATCTATCTATCTATCTATCTATCTATCTATGTAACGGAATCTTTCAACGCGATTTTCACCCACTTAAAATCATTGGATCGACTTGAAGCTTTGTATACTTGTAAAGGACCCGTGACAATAGAATAATTTCATATTTTGTTTCTAAAATCCAGGCCAGAATCATCAGAAAATAAAAATAATAAAAACTGGTATAATAGGTTGCGAACTTGTCGACGTTTTAGTCAATCGTTGTAAGAACTCAGTTGATAGAGCGATGAACTCGTAGTAATATATAATTTCAAGTATCCATAGGTCGCTGGTTCAAATCCGGCTGGGAGCATTTTTTTAGAACATCATTACTTTTAGCTCATACTACACTAGCATCGAATTTACAGATTTTTACATTTTTATCTTATTCTGTAAAATATTAAAACTAAAAAATAAAAAATAAATAATAGTTTTAAAAAAACTAAAACAACACGCTTTATTAGAAAATCGATCTAAAAAATTAAATATATTTTAATTTCCAACACGCTTGGGATAAAATTAAAGTGGTCAACAAAAAATCATCTCCAACACATATAGAATAAAACTAGAGTTATCAACAATAAGAAATTCATTTTACCATCAAAAGCGTGGGATGCTCTATATCAATTAATATATTTAATAATAAACAGATATTGGTAAAAGTAAAGTCTCTAAGAAAAAAACATAAAAAGCACCCCACGCTTTTGATGGTAAAATTAATTTCTTTTTGTTGATAACCCTACTTTTATTCTATATGTGTTGGAGATTATTTTTTGTTGACCACTTTAATTTTATCCCAAGCGTGTTGGATATTAAAATTATTTTTGATTTTTTAGATCGATTTTCTAATAAAGCGTGTCGTTTTAGTTTTTTTAAAACTATTATTTATGACCTCTCTAAACAATTCATATATGTTTTTACATTATTACCACATTCAAGTGTATTGATTGTTGTGTGTTTGTTTTGTTTTCAGTTAAGCCTCTCAGCGCCGCTATTCTAAGCAGTACGCAGCCTCTATCTGCAGACCGGAAGTACGACATCGAATGTCAATCTGTTGGGTCACGACCTGCTGCGAAGATCACGTGGTGGATGGACACAAAGGCACTGGAAAATTATAACGAAAAGGTAAGTACTCTTATGAAATCTCATCAGCAAATCTAATAAAATATTATTCTGACTACAGAGAACTATAAGGCGCTACCGAACATTCCAATTGACTGTCACCGGGCAGGAAGTGGTCATTTGCCAAGATTAGTGTAAGGATTGATGGAAAAAATTATAGATATCTCTTACTTAGGAAGTGTATTTGCAGAGTATAAGAGTGGCATTGATTCAAAATTACAAAAATATAATAAAATGAATGGGGTAATACGAAGACATTTTGGTAAACAGATGAGGACAGAGACAAAACTAAGATTACATAACATCACATCAAAAGCTGCTCTAAAATACGGAAGTGAAATTTGGATTTTAAATAAAAGAAACTCTCATGAACTTCAAGTAAGCCAAATTCGCTTCTAGCGATCATTGTTAGGAGTTAATAGACTGGATCACCAAAGGAACACTATTATCAGAGGAAAACTTGGAGTAACAAGTTTAAATGAAGATATACAAAAATACCAACAAGAATGGAAAAATCATCTGAGGAGAATGGCAAGAAATAGACTTCCAAAATTGGCATTCCAACATACCCCAACTGGACATAGGGACCAATGAAGACCAAAACATCGGTGGAAAGATCAAGACCATCTTTGCTAGGTTTACCGTACAGGCCACATGGCCTAAAACGAATTTTTTCATGATGATGATGATGATGATAGTGTAAGGATAATGCAGAACATGACACTAGACTGCATGGCTGATTTATTTTCTGCAGCCCTTGCATCATCTGTACAGTATGCTACCACAGTGAGTGAGACAGTCGCAATCCAAGTACGCTGAATGTTTGATAGCACCTCTTTGCAGTTCTCTGAATGTCCCATTTCATTTACCTCGCTGGTTCTTTAGTAAAGTTCCTTGCTTCTTGTCCTCAGGTTCGCGGGGTTCGAATCGAACCGAAGTTGATGCATTTTTTTAGGATGGTAATTTCCAAGGACGATTCCTTTGTCCTTAAGGATTTTAAGCCTTGTGTCAGAGTCCGAATATTTTGGAGCTCTTTAAAGAGTATCTGGACAAAATTTAATCGCCCTTTCTGTTCCAAGTAATACCGTAGTGTTTACTAAGTGTATTTTTGAGTCTGTGAGCTAACTACTTGTCGGTCTCTTGCATCTTCCTAGAAATAAACGTATCTGAATTAGTTTGGTTAAGTAACTCCTGCAAGGTGCACCCTCGTCCCACGTGGGATGTATGGGTACAGAAATTACATGATTCTTTTGAGTACTTCTTGATTTCACAAACAAAAAAGTCGTAAAATGGAGCATGAATTTTAAATTTAAAAAGCTAACCCAAAATAATTCACACTTATCTCCATCCATAGCAATTCTACCCGAGGGCAAGTCTTTCACTGCAATCATAGCATTTTCATGGTATGCTTTGCAGCTTTACTAGGGAATTATAGGTGTGGTAGCTTCCCGTTGCTTTCCACACCGGTGAAGGATGATGATGATAATGATAAGGTTGATGATGATGGCCGGATGATTTTCGGGGATCGTTGGGCCCTAAGCTTCCTTACATTTGTCTTATAGGTGAGGAAAAACTCTGAGAAAAACACCCAGGAGCATGTCCCGACCGGGAATCGAACCAGGGGCCACTGCATGGCAAGGCAGCACGCTACCTTGAGACCACAGTTGTGGACACACACACACACACACACACACACACACACACACACACACATATATATATATATATATATATATATATATATATCCTATATGTTCACACATCAAATACATTATAAGATGGAAATGGACAGTAAATGACAAATGAGAGAAATTTTGATTAAGTGGCTGAATTATTATATTTACGAACAATTATTACAAATAGGAATGAGGTCATAGTTTTATTATATCGCTCATTTGCGAGAAGAGTGACGTAACTAAAAAAGTAGCTTTTTTTCAGGAGATGCATTTTAATGTTTGAAATCAGTAGAACTTTTCCTCTATTTGTCATAAGATATCAAATTACTATACCAACTCATTGTATACAATAGCTTATGTCGTTCCTTCAGAATACAGAACTAAATTTTGTCTTTCATGTAGTGTCACTAACTGAAAACCAGCAATTTTTTAGTAATATCACTATTCTCGCAAATAAGCGATATCAAAATCTGCACTTGATTGCTTTCCTGTATCATATATCCAATTTTGACCCAAAAGTTTGATGATACTCTGCATATATATATATATATATATATATATATATAATCTATTTCTCACAAGGGAACTGTCAATAATTGCATGTCGAAAACAACCTTGAACATTTTTCCAGAGAAGCATTGTGATATACCAAGGCCATGCCAAAAAATATCTGCCGTTTTTAACTGCAGGATACAGAAATGAAATCTAGAATCCAGTAATGGCAACCCATTCTACGGATATGACGAAAGTTAAAAATTAAAATGTACCTGTTGGCAGGTACCGTCGTCCTCAACTTTGTTAAAATATTGTATATAAAATTAACTGGAGCGCTTTCGGAAGTTATCCTCCATCTTCGGCAGGTTGAGCTTCCGCTACTCGTTGTTGTTGTGTACGGTAATGTATACTCCAACTGTTGCTGCTACAAACAGGTGGAGTATATATCACCGTACACAACAACAACGAGTAGCGGAAGCTCAACCTGCCGAAGATGGAAGATAACTTCCGAAAGCGTTCCAGTTAATTTTATATACAATATTTTAACGAAGTTGAGGACGACGGTACCTGCCAACAGGTACATTTTAATTTTTAACTTTCATCATAAATATGACCATTCACCTCAACGGAATTTGATATGAATTTTACTAGTATTGATATTGTACGGAGCAGATGGACTCCCAGGTTGAGTTAGAGTGGAGTCGAGTAAGGCTATATCCTGTACGGACGGCAGGTAGTGAGGATTATCTAGTCTACCAATTCGGAATTTGTATTACTTCCCTATAGTTTACACGAGAAATGTGGCGTTCGATTTTAGCACCTTCCAGGTAAAAAGGTAGCTAATTTTTTGGACACGGTTTTGGTATTTCACAACGCTTCTCTGGATATAATTTCAAGGTAGGTTTCCCTATGCATTGATTGACAGTTCGCATGTCAGTCAAATTACTATAAAATTCCATTTTCTCTAGAATTTATATTATTTGGATTTGATACTAGAGGAACCAAGTTTAAGTTGAAGTGACGATACTCTGAAGACAATTTTTGTAAACAGGAGAGCGGTGTGGCAATATCGGTCCCAGAGCACATATACAAGCGGAACTGCAACGAGCGGCGAGGGGCGATCTTGTATGCATATGTTATCACACGACAGAGAGACTAAAAAAAACTGCTTCTAGAAAAAACTTCTCGTGCACAGTGATTATCGCTTTTAAACTTTGTATCATGCAATCTACTTAGGTAACCACATGCCACTTCTTCTAAAATATTCCATTCAGCCAAATCCCTTACAGTAAACGATACCGATTTATCTCAATTGGATGGTTACTAGCTATACAGAGTGGAAATTATGCACCCTATTCCGTTTATATTGCAACTTTTAATATATTTTTAATTCTGTGTAATAAGTATAGTGTATTTATAATCTATACTATAAACATGCATTTGTAGTTTGTGCTGGTTGAATGGAAGAGAATGTCTTACGCCCTTAAATCTACCAGAATAAATAAATTATTATTATTATTATTATTAATTATTATTATTAGGAGACGTGCTGCAAGAATATCAAGGAAGGATAAAATGAGAAATGCATATATACAAGAAAAAATGCAGGTACAATATTCAATATTAGATTTTATAAAGAAGAAACAATTAAATTGGTACGGACACATTAGAAGAATGGAAGAAGGAAGACTACCTAAGATAATCATGGATTGGGAACCACAGGGAAGGAAAAAGAAGGGCAGACCAACTATTACGTGGATTCAGGGAATCAATGAAGCTAAGAGGGAATGGGAAATAGAAGAAGATATATGGATGAACAGACAGGAATGGAAAAATGTGTTGAAGCAAATGTCTAGTTAATTTAGAAACATAATTCGACCTGTGAACATGGGTACCGGAAAAATGTATATTCATTGTAAAAGCCGGAATAATAAAAAAAATTACTGTTATTATTATTATTATTATTATTATTATTATTATTATTATTATTATTATTATTATTATTATTATTATTATTATTATTATTATCGTCTACCGTTGTGGTCTCCAGGTAGCGTGCTGCCTTGTCACGCAGCGGGCCCGGGTTCGATTCCCGGTCGGCACAGGCTCCTGGGTGAGGTTTTTTTTCCGGGATTTTTCCTCACCTGTAAGACAAATGTCAGGAGGCTTAGGGCCCAACGGTCCCTGAAAATTATCCGGCCATCATCATCCTTATCATTATCACCACCATCCTTCACCGGTGTGGAAAGCAACGGGAAGCTACCACACCTATAATTCCCTAATAAAGTTGCAATGATTGCAGTGAAAGAAGTGAAAGACCTGCCCTCGGGCAGAATTACTATGGATGGATGGATCATTATCATTATATTTATTATTATTATTATTATTATTATTATAGGTAATATGAGAGAAGGATATGTAAGGGCAGATTTCTATTACTCTAAAAATAATTAATTATGCATGAATTTTTTTAGTTAAAAAGTTTGAAATAGTAATAATGTTCGTTTTTTTTTCTTCATAAATACATAACAGATGTTCACGTAATATTTTGGCAATAATATTATTTGATTCTACAAACTTTCAGTGATATTTCAGTCACAGAGTGCTGCAATAATATTATAGCAAAAATATCAAATGTTTAAAGGATTTTAGGGTTAATAAATTCTATCTTAAAGTTAGTCCGAAAACATTCAAGACTAAAAGTTTATAAAACACTGGCTCTTCCAACTCTTTTGAATGGTAGCGAAGTATGGACATTGAAACAGAAAGATATGCTGAGACTCAGATCAGCCGAAATGAGATATCTTCGAAGGACTGCAGATTGCACACTACTAGATCATGAAGATGAAGACATCTTAGAAGAAATTGTACGTGGAACCTTTAGAATACAAAATTTCTGATTATAAGTAACGATGGGTACAGCGTGTTCATCAAATGGAGGATCACAGGATACCCAAACAAATGTTAAGCTATTAACCTGCAGGAAGAAGAAGACCAGGACGTCCACCCAAAAGACCCGACGACTTCTCAATTGTACGGATTTTATGTTATTCCTTTTTGATAGAAACATATATATATATATATATATAAATTATTCACATACTGTTAAAACAATTTTTGCGTTTTAGAAATTTCAAAACGATGTTGGGATTTACACATTAAAACACTTTTGAAAAATTGTACAGTTCTTCACCGTACTATCTAGCGGACACCGAAAATTACCATGACCAATATATATATATATAATTATGTGTGTGTTTGTTAACGCATTAGCGGCCGCTATCAAACTTTGTCTATAACAAATAAATTAAAAAAGCAAGGTACAATTCGTTAACGAGCAAAATGGAACAATTAGAAGCAGTTCGCTTGAAACACCAAAATAAAAATCTCTCTGGCGGTTACAATGTTTTATGTTTCACAACGAAACTCAGTATATACTGTTAGAACAAACCTAGACGGACATTCTCCCTAAACAAATCAGCAAACTCCATCCATTAGAACTAGGGGTTTACCTATAATCTTAAAAGATTAAAATAGCTATACACCAAAAATCAAGACACCTTTATCTTTATGTTTCTAATAAACAGAATGATAAATCTACCATTAAATAAATCAAACTACAATAATGAATTAAATTATATAAATTTTTTAGCAATAAAGATGGATATAAAGAAGAATTGATCGACAAGTTGGTCAGAAAACAAAAAAGAATCAATTTAACAAACAAAAAAAAATAGAAAAAGAAGACAATAAAGTAAGACAATAAGTAAATAAAATAATTGGATCACACCCGCGTATACAGGAAATATAACGGTTCAAATAGCTAACTCGATCAAGAAACAAGACAAAAAACATAAATCGCCTTTGAAACTAACAACAAACTTAACATCGTATCAAACAAAATTGATGAAAGTAACAAATGCCAAAATAGGGGCGTTTATAAACTCAGGTGCAATAAATGCGACAAATTTGACGTCGGTAAAACTACAAGGAATTTTAACACAAGATAATGCACATTTTAAAAATGTTATTACTCACGAAGGAAAATCAAGATTTGCCAAACATATGCTAGAAACGGGTCATCAGTTCGACAAAATCGATAATACAACGTCAGTATTACACAGAGAAAATAACATTAGAATCTTAGAAGACATAGACATTTAAAAGAAACAGATAACACAGATAAGCTGAACGAAAACACATCCACAAATCTGAAACCGTTATGCAAACTATACACCGACTTTATTACCAAATAGAATGCAGAAAATCAAACATGATTTTGAAAGACCTTCATAGTTTTAACCGCTTCATGAAGTTTCTTAAACATAAGTTGAATTTAGTGGAGGACGACTGCTACACAGGTACATATTTTAATATGTTAACATTATATTGTAAATCTCAACGGAGTTTTACAATTATATCTATCTTCGGGTTTTTACAGCTTCTACCGTCTTCCGTGCCAAACCTCCAAAGCCTATGATCTTCGGTTCTTCAATGCTTAGCACTCTTGCTTGCATTGCAAAGTAAATGCTTTCCTTTGATGTTACCTTTGGTTTGTTTTACAATTAATTTTAGAGGTATCGGTAGGGGTTTACTTGAAAACCGAAATTAAAAAATAACTCTAGCAACCGCCATATTTGGTTCATTGCAATGTATACCACACAGTTTAGTTAACATTTAGTTTAGGAATGTGTCATATACCGATAAGATATCCATCCATAGTAATTCTGCCCGAAGGCAGGTCCTTCACTGTAATCATAGCATTTGCATGCTATGCTTGCAGCTTTACTATATTATTATAGGTGTGGTAGCTTCCCGTTGCTTTCCACACCGGTGAAGGATGATGATGATAAGGATGATAGTGATAATGATAAGGATGATGATGATAAGGATGATAGTGATAATGATAAGTATGATGATGATGGTCATATGTTTTCGGGGACCGTTTGGGCCTTAAAGTTTTCCTGAGTCTTACAGGTGAGGAAAAACCCCGATAAAAACCTCACCCAGAAAAACTGCCCCGACCGGGGATCGAACCCGGGCCCGCTGCGTGAAAAGGCAGCACGCTACCTCGAGACCACAGCGGTGGACCGATAAGTTATATTAATTCAATATTTTTAATAATATGATAAAAATATTATTCGTAGTTACTATTTAAATTAGTGTGAAATTATACAACAATATGCAATAATTATGGTTATGCATGAATTGTTTTCACTGCAGTTCTACACGCTTAAATGAGCTGGCATCAGAAATTGAGTTTCTCCAATTTAAGTTTTAAGAAATGTAAAATAGTACCTGGTATCTCAGTCGTCCTCAATAATCAGCAGGGTAGTTTTGTAGGAGACTTTTCGGAAACTTAAGTATCATCTTCTGCTTTCAATTTCAGTAGGCCTACCAAACTGAAAGCCGAAGATGATACTAAAGTTATCGAAAGGCCTCCTACAAAACTACATAGCTGATTATTGACTGAGATACCAGGTACTGTTTTGCATTTCTTAAAACTTTAACACAGTGACTTCAACGGAGTTTCGCAATGTATTTTAAAAACCTTTCTCCAATTTAACAATATACATATATATTCCGTAAAGCTGTAAAATTGGACCGTAAATTCGACTTGCTGAGTTTACGCAGTTGTTACGTGGCGGATTTTTAAAATTATAACACTGGTCAACATGATTTTTGTCTCATGAGTACCAATAGTTGTACTTAATGCAGTTTTTTATCGTGTTTTCTAATACGTATTCTCGGTATTTCTCCATCACCCACAGTTTTTTTATTTCAGTTTCAATTAATGGATTTAAATAATAACTATCTTATTTTTTAATGTTTCTAGAGCGTTCTCTAATTCTTTGATTTCAAGATGATCTACATGTGCAATTTCCTTTAATTTGGGGTCAATGTTTATTTCTGACATATCTGTCCATAATGTTCCATAATATTTGAGTCACTCTTTTTCTGGTATATTATTTCATTTGGTTGTGTCTTTTTCAGTTGAGTTCAGACTTTTCACATGTTAAAAGAATGCCTACAGATAGAATCCCTCAGCTGTTACTAAAGTACAAAGCAATAGGACATTGAAATGTTGGACGCCCATTTACTAGATGGGAGAATTCAGTAAATCCCACTTGATGTGAAAACAGGTAAAAAGGCCTAATTTCATGAAGCAGAAGAAGAAGAAGAAGAGAAATAATAACTCTTTTAATAAACGTTATTTCGTCCATTTGTCCATTGTAAAATAAAACCAAATGAGCTAACTCAAATTATTTCAGCTATGGGAAAGAGATATCAAGGCAAATGGAATCCTAATATGCTGGCCGATTATTGTTAGACCATCAAGAGGGATGTTCCACAGGCGAAATATTGCAGAAAATCGTCATTTCTTACTTTCTAGGTGAGTCCGAATGTTCGAATATTGTGTAGTTACGAATGTAGAAAATATTCAAGTGTTTGAAATTATAAATGCCTGTCTCTCGGAAACCTTGCATGATGGGGAAAACACGATATCATATTTGAATTCAGGAGACGAAATACTATCAGAATCACATATTGTTTTTTCTGAGACAAAAAAAAAGTTTATTTTTTATTGCTCAGTGTAATTTATGTAAACAGATACCTGGCATAGAATCCACGATAAGACAGTAGAAAAAGGTATCTAGGTTTAGCAGTCCTTGACATATTATTAATTTTGCAGAAAGGAAGTTTGTTAAACAAAGACAAGGAACAAGCTTATTGTGGTCAGAGTAAGGGGTTTCAATATTTAATGGTACACATCCCATCGTCTCCTGCGACACAACCTACTAGAGGTGACGTAACGAAGATGGAGAACGAAACTAGCGTCGTCTATGGAGAAAAATGTGTGACAACAACAAAAAAAAAAACACTAGCACACAAGATTGTGAGGGAATTGTGCACACGATACAAGATTATATTTACTCTAGTTTGATGTAGGTATTTAATTATTCGCATTTGCATGTCAAAAGCTCCTAAATGCTTTTGGAATCACGCTCCTCTCTATTGTCCACATTGGAGCAGAAATGTGTAAACGTTGTCGATAGAGTCCATTTTGTTACACAATGTAAACGGGAAATTATTATTTTCAGAAATCGAGATATAATTTTAAATATTCAGAAAGTGAAAATTAAATCAATGATTTAATATTAAACTAAATACTATCTATACCTTATTCTTGATACGTTCACCGCTGTGGTATCGGGGTAGCGTGCTGTCTTGTCATGCAGCGGGCCTGGATTCGATCCCCGGTCGGGGCAGTTTTTCTGGATGAGGTTTTCATTGGGGTTTTTCCTCACCTGTAAGACAAATGTCAGGAAAACTTTAAGGCACAAATGGTCCCCGAAATCATATGGCCACCATCATCATCATCATCCTTATCACCATCATCATCATCGTCCTTCACCGGTGTGGAAAGCAATGGGAAACTACCACACCTACAATTCCCTGCCTTCGGGCAGAATTACTATGGATGGATGGATGGATGGATTCTTGATACCGGGTTTGTGCGGATCCAATATAAATATATAATGAATTTATATATATTTTTTTTATGGTTAGGGTAACAGAGTGGAACCCTTGATAGAGGTCCACTCCAGGGAGTACGCGCCCCTGCCCTTTTGTGAGCTCCAGGTCCCACTCGCCCAGTGGGTAGTACCTGGGTAGGGCTCCGTTCACAGGGTTACGTGGGGAGAAGAGAAGTCCCCAAAGCCGTAATGAAGGCAACTTCTCTAGGAGACGAACACTCCGAAATTCCAGTTCCCTGCCCTCCAGGAAGAGGGGTTTGGCTAGAGGCTGGTAACCTCTACTAGTAAAAAATAACTTACTCATAAACTTCAGCAGAAGAAAAGCCGGATTGATCTGTTAAAGGGTGCACTAAGGAAGACAGAATCAAGAACACAGAAATAAGACAGGAACTTGAAATATTTGCAATAACTGATAAAATGGATACATATAGACAAAAATGGAAGCAACACATAGACAGAATGAATGAAGATAGATATCCAAAACAAATAACAAAATACAAACCTAAAGGCACCCGAGATATGTGGGCAGACCTAGAAAGAGATGGGCTGAAGTCGGAACGGGTCAACAGACCTAATCCATGAATGAAGATGATGATGATGATTTTTTATGGTAGTTTTCGTTGTTTAGTAGAAAACGCCAAGACGCGACAGAGTTAGAAGGCCCTTCGTCTACCAGCCGGCTGCTGGCCACACATTTAAATGTGTCAATCTCGGAGGAAGATATCAATTAGCCATTATAATGTCAATATGTGGTCTGCATGTCAAATTTCCCAACCGTCATAGATGAATTTCTCAATCTGGAATCGGTACTTATTGTAAAGTAAAATATTCCCACTACAGGCCTCAGGAGGCCCCTGGGGAAGTTGGGGGTTAAGGTTCCCACTTTTTCTGGACAATCGGCACTTGATGTCAGCCGGGTTGTCAGCCCTGCGTGACGGCCGCCTTTACCCCCAGAACAAGCGTCTATTACTCATTTCCGTTAAATACTGAGTCGACCCCAGGGCCATGTTCCCGCCACAAGATTTGGGTCAATTTAGAAATCTTGACCCCACCAGGACTTGAACCCTCGACCTTCCGGCTTGTAGCGCAGTGCCTTAACCACTACGCTACGAAGTGCCCCTTCGTACGATCCTGGATAGTCACCGGTCCCATATTAGCTGAAATTCTATGAGCAAATTTCTTCCCCAATGGGGACTCGAACCACCACTAGTTCAGTAGTTCTGCGCCAAGGCATCATGCCTTAAACCACTCGGCTTGGTATCACGTAGACTTTGGACATAACGCCATAAAAAGAAGTCACATGGAGTAAGATCACAAGATCTGTGAGGCCGTTCCAATTCGCCACGAATTGAGATCACAGACTGAGGGAATTCTTCATGTAGTGGGCTTATTGTCTCGCGGGATGTGTGACAGGTCCAACGTGTATGTGAACAAACCACAAACAGTTCTCCAGCTTAAGGAAGCAATTCAACGTGTCATCAACTACATCAAGGGGTTATCACGAACTTCATAGACCGAGTAACTGCCTGCCGAGAGAGTGGAGGTGGACATATACTTACTTACTCACTGGTACTATCGAACCCATAAGTTCATGGCCGAGCGGACATAAACTCTCCATACATCCCTATCCTGAGGTAATGCTTTTCAATTATTCCCTGTATAATCTACTTTCCTCAAATCATAGTTAATGTTATTCTCCCACCTCATTCTTGGTCTACCAACTGGGCGTTTGCCTTCTGGTTTTCCTACAAGAAGCTTCCATGCACTTTTTTCATTTTCCATTCGTGTCACATGTCCTGCCAAATGCAGCCCTCGAGACTTAACTGTTCTTATTATATCTGGCTTCTTATGAAGACCTTGAAATTCACTGTTATGTAGTCTTCTCCATTCACCTGTCTGTTCATATCTCTTTTGTCCAAAAAATTTTCTAAGTACTTTATTCTCAAATTCTCGTAATCTCCTTTCCTCCCTTAAAGTAAGGGTTCATGTTTCGCATCCATATAATATAACTGGTAGAATAATAGTTTTATATATTTTCAGTTTAACGATTTTCAAAGGAGTTGGGACGTCAATAGTCTCTGTAATGCATAATAGCACCCATTTCCAGAAATGTGTCTATGTTTAATTTCTTTGTGCATCTCATTCCTATTTGTGATTATTGTTCCTAGGTATTTGAATTCAGCCACTTCCTCAAAATTCCCCTCATTTTTCATTAGCTGTCCATTTTTACATTATGTAATGTATTTCTACGTGTGACCATGTATTTAGTTTTATTGGCATTTACTTCAAGTCCTAATTTCTTAGTGTTTCTCAATAGTGTGTTCGTGTTGTCCTTTAGTATCTCCTCGCTATCGACCAATAGTACTACATCATCAGCTTATTAATACCATTGAGTTGTTGGAGGTAGGCATATGCCTGATATAATTTTTTCCGCGTTTAAATGAGAGTGGAAGTATGTAGATGAAAATAAAGAACAAAGAGAATTTTTTTATTCCGATGCATTTTAATTTAATTATTGTATTTTTAAAAGTAGTGTAATATGTGAAAGAACTTAGCCTTTATCAACGTCAAATTCTGTCATGAATTTTATTAAAGTTGACTTGTACTTAAAGCCTATCAATATTTGTAATTTTTCCAAAAATCGTTTCATGAAAAGAACCTGAAATGACTTGAGAAATCGCTAAAAAAAGTTATTAGAAAGTATAGTATTTTTGTCATGTTATATCAACTACGAGGTGACTGGCAATTAATAATTTGTGACTAAATTTGACGCCTCATAAGAGTTGGTTAGTGTAATTAGTGATTAGGTTGGTTACTAATTGCAAGTGGGTGGAACTACATTTGTAAGTAATATTGTTATGTGTAGACGTTAAAATGAAAACAAAGCGTGACGGCGCTTCTGTTGCTGATTTGTTCAATCCGCTTACAAAAGGTTGGACCCATTTGTCTTCGTCAAACAGCCCTTACTGGCATTGCTAAAGCACCCTCGCTCTTTTCATGAATTGTCCCGGCGGACATTCCTCTTTTCGATTTGTTTCTAGCACTCCTGGCTTAACACGAATTAGTAGTGCAATAATAATAGTAATAATAATAATAATAATAATAGGCCTATTCATTATTCATTGAGCATTTACCTCATCATTGATGTTTTTCTCCAAATCAATCTTAATAATTGATATATTTTCCGATTGAGGGTCTTTCCACTTTTCAGCGGTTGCCCTTTTACCAGCCGGCTGCTGGCCCTTCACATCCACTTGTGTCAATCACAGAGGTAGATGATCAACAGCCAGTGTAGGGGTGACATGTGGTTAGCATGTCGAGTCCCCCAGCCGTTATAGCTGGTTCCTCAACCTGGAGCCGCTACTTATTGTAGCTACCCAATTGCCTCACGATGCTGGGTGGGCACCGGTCCCATACTGGCCGAAATACCATGAGAAAATTTCTTCCCCCATGGAGACTCGAACCAGCGCAAGTCCCGTAGCTCTGCGCCAAGGCGTCCTACCTTAACCGCTCGGCTACGGCGCGGGACAATAATTGATATATAAGTTTTTAAATATACATAAATGACTACGGTATAAATATAAGTAATACAAATAAAATGAATATATATCATGCAGTTATTAAAAGCATTGTTACTTATGGAGCAGAACTTTGGCCATTAACAACAAAAACAAATACGTATCTTTTGGCAACGGAAATGTATTTTATACGAAGGGCAGCAAGAATTTCAAGAAGGGAAAAAAATAGAAACTCAGTTATAAGGGATAAAATGAAGATTGAAGACACTATTTTAGATTATGTTAAAACTTAGCAATTAAGATGGTACGGACATGTCCGCGAATGGAAGAGGACTGGCTACCAAAATGTGTTTTTCGAATGGAAACCTGAGGGAAGATGAGACAGAGGAAGACCTAAAACCTCCTGGAATCAGGGAATATATTTATAGATGAAGGAGAAAATTTACAACCAGGAGATTGGATGGACCGACAAAATTGGCTATTAGGAATAGGACGATGTCAAATACATTAATCAACCGAAGATCTATCTATCTAAATGACTGCGGACGTAGGGATTATCAGTTTGTAATACACATTCACAAATTTCCCTTAATTGAAGTTCTCCATCGTTCTCTGTCCTCTGTGTCTTGATCCATTACACCAAATTTCCTCTTTATATATTGAATGCTATTCTGTCAGGTTATTCTTGGTCTTCCTTTTCTGCTCCTTCTTTCAATTTTCCATGTACGAACGACCTTTGGTAATTTCAAACACTTTAATATTTTCTACATTCGTAACTACACAATATTCGAACATTCGGGATTCACCTAGAAAGTAAGAAATGACGATTTTCTGCTATATTTCGCCTGTGAAGCATCCCTCTTGATGGTCCAACAATAATCGGCCAGCATATTATGATTCCATTTGCCTTGATATATTTTTTCCATAGCTAAAACTCCTGATGAAAGTGTTCCCCGTTTTATTTTACAATGGACGAAAATAACGTTTATTAAAAAATAATTATTTTAATCCATTAATTGAAATTGAAATAAAAAAAAGTGGGTGATGGAGAAACTCCGAATACATATTTGAAAACACGATACAAAAACTGCATTAAGTACAACTGTTGGTACTCATGAGACCAAAATCATGTTGACCAGACTTATAGCGACT
Organism: Diploptera punctata; assembly: GCA_030220185.1. Taxonomy (NCBI): domain Eukaryota; kingdom Metazoa; phylum Arthropoda; class Insecta; order Blattodea; family Blaberidae; genus Diploptera; species Diploptera punctata. The sequence goes on along the minus strand of JASPKZ010007817.1, from coordinate 3,611,401 downwards.
CATGTCATCCCAAACTTCTGTAAAAACTTTAAACTGAAAATATATAAACGTATTATGCTCTTTTTTTATTATATTGATGCAAAACATGGCATCTTATTTTAAGGGATAAGAAAGACAACGTTTATTTGAGAAAAAAGTTCTTAGGACATTTTTTGGAAGAAAGAGAGGCGAACAGATAGTTTAATTGAGAAGACTGTACACCGTGTTCCAAAATGATGTACTGGATTTAAATGTTGTTTAATTTCCCCTTCATGATGTATATATAAGAACAAATCTTACATGGGATTAAAGAGAAACTCTTCGAGTTTTCATAACATATTTTATAAGTATTCGATGTGAGCACATTTCGTTACACGGCACACATCTAGCCGAGAGTCGAATTCCTCCCAAACCTTGGTCAGCATATTTGGAGTAACGAATTCAACAGCAGCAACAATCCTCCTCCTCAAGTCTGGAAGGTCGACGGGAAGTGGTGGTACGTACACATGGTCCTTCACATACCCCTACAGGAAGAAATCACAAGGTGTGAGATCGGAAGACATGGAGCCATCGGGAATAAACCATGTCATCCGGTCCAGCGCATTCTATCCATAATAATAATAATAATAATAATAATAATAATAATAATAATAATAATAATAATAATAATAATAATAGCTTTATTTTACCTGGCAGAGTTAAGGCCTTAAGGCCTTGTCTACCACTCAACCAGGTTTATAAAAATACAAAAGAAAAGTCTTAAATCTAAATTACAATATATATATATATATATATTAACGATTACAAGTTATGAAAGTTCAACCACTGGTCGAACATCATTAAGAAAATGAGTTGGTTCTGTCTGTACCGTCGACGGATATTCTTATCTGTTGAAGGATCAATGACTCCAAATTGCCGTTGGAAAGTTCGCTGCACTGCAACAATGGAACCAGATCTCGCAAATTGCAGCACACATAATGACTTCTATACAGGAGTTACGATTTTCACACATTTAAAGCTGTTACATAATAATGACAAGATACAAATTACTGAATACAGAATGTGAAACTTTCACAGTTTTTCTTTCATTATAGCAAATAATCACGCATCAAATTTTGTTAGCAAAGCTACACCAACTACTATAAATCCCGTTCACCATTTTGAAACACGGTGTATAACTGTGAGTTACATGATCTTTATGGGAAACCAGATGTTTGAAAGAACAGTTAAGGGGACCGAATGTTGAAAATGTTGAAAAAAAGGCAAAACAATATTTTTTTGTTTATTTGCTTTTTAATGACTCTGATTCCTTAGGATCATTTTCATGTAATAAATTTTATTGTAGGAGAAAAATTGACCCCCATGACTTAAGGGTTTAAATACGCTTGCACGTATGATTAGCATTACTACTTAAAATTTTAAATACTTTTTTTTTCGGTTTCCATTTTTTTGACATTTTCCAAAATTTAAAATGCTCCTTACGATGCATTTGTTTTTCTATCGAAATGAAATTTTGTGGTTAGACTCTCCAATAAATGCTAACTGAAATTTGTTATGCAATTACTAGTCTAAGACACATGTGTTCTTTTAAATTGAGATGGAAAAAATAATGAGTGATTTTAAAAAAAAAAAAGAAAAATAAGCAGTATTCTCCATTTATGAATATTGTGTGCATAGCAAAAGTGTTTAGTGGAATTACGAAAACTCTGAATCTCAAATTTCAACAGAGAATATTAAAAAAATCATCTAAAATTTCAACAGAGAATATTAAAAAAATTCATCGTAAGGAGCATTTTTTAGGAAATATTAAAAAAATAATTTAAAAAAATCATAATTCTGAAACTATTCTACTTATAAACACCACACCTCACAGAAACGCTTCTATAAGCACATTATGAATATGATAAAAAATTCAAAATAGTCAGATGAAAACTAAAAGAAATTTGAAATTCACTATTCTGTCCCCTTAAGTCTCGTAGACTACGATGGATAGGGATTGCAACACGAATGAGTAATGGAAGACGGGCATATATACTCCTTGAAGAAAACCTGAGGGAAAGCCCAGTAGGTAGTTCAGGTATGAGGTGGGAGAATAACATTAATCATTATTTGAGGGAGGTAAATTATACAGGGAATAATTGGAAGAATGTATTGAACTTGAGTCCGTTATAATTCGATAGTCCCAGTATGTTATTAGTAGGCCTATTATTATTATTATTATTATTATTATTATTATTATTATTATTATTATTATTATTATTATTATTATTATTAACTCGAATTAAGTTCTACACGGTGACAGTAATGCTAGTTCTACTGTATGGATCAGAAACTTGGACCATGACACGAAATTATATTATCAAATTGCAGGCTACAGAAATGAGGTTTTTGAGATCAGTTAAGTTAGATAAATTTAAAATGAGGATATAAAAATAATTAAATATAATATCATTAGAGGATAGGATTCATCATTATAGAGAACGATGGATTGCACACCTTGAAATAATGAGCTACACTCATATTCCAAGACGAATTATTGATTATAAACCTGAAGGAAGAAGATGTTTGGAAAAACCGCGGACACGTTGGTTGGAGAATGTGTGAAACCGGAACAGGTTTAAGAGCCTAATCACTGATTGAAGAGGAAGAAGAAGAGAAATATTATTATTATTGTTATGAAGTGGAAGAGAGTGTAATTAAAAGACGAACATGGAATTCGGTCAGTAGTTGGTGTCCGTTGGATTGCTGGCACCAGATGGAATTAGTTTGGTAATTGGTTGTGTGATGGAGAGGGTCGGGGGGGAGATGTTGAAATTTTGCAACCTGCATCATATTAATCAACAGACTTGCTCGTGAGAAGTGGCGACCATTTCGCCCATCAATCAATGAGGTGCAGCTATCAATCACAAAGTGTGGGACCGGTCTCAGCGTCAGATCAACAGGTTATGCAAAGCGGATTAGGCAGCTTCCCTTGTACTAATCTGTACCAGGTGATAGGCAATTTTCCGCCTGCACAGTTTCATAACGGTCGTTAAGTGGTAACTAATCTAGTTTTGTGATGATGGACTTTTTTTTCACCCATCACACCAATTCCCATACTTGCTGAGAATTACTTTGTGGCAAACATGTTTTGGCACTCTCTTTTCTGATTGTCATCTCCTAATAGATTTGAATGATTGGTCAAAACACTTTCAAAATGTCTTCTAATAAATTACTAATATTAGTGAATTCTGAAGAAATTAAGCTCTTCAGATTCGACCCGTGAAAATGTTTTCAAATTTCCTCGATCCTGCTTAAACTCCACGTTGTGACAGGTGGCTGCTGATCTCACTTTCACATGCGTTAATTACACAGGCGGTCGATCATCTAGCCAGTATACGAGTGACATGTGGTCAGCATGTCGGGTCCCCGAGCCATTATATCAGTTTTTTCAACGTTCTGGCTCTATGTATTGTAGCTACCCAAATTCTCCATAATGTTGGGTGTACAATCCTGCCAAAAGGGCATACCACATGTTGCATACTTCGAAATTATTAAACAATACGAAGTAAAATATATTTGAAAAAACGAAAATCTTGTGAATCCTGATTGAATGAAATAATATCCCTGTACACAGAAATTGTAATGCCTTAAATAAAGCTCAGTGCACCTATAGTTGGCAAAATTCAATGAGAAAATTTCTTCCCTTTGGTGACTCGAACCAGCGAGAAGCCCCATAGCTCTACATCAAGTCACCATCTTTAAACTCTTCTGCTACGTCAAGGGACGATCCTAACAAATGCCACTCTTGATTTCCAAATCCTCGAGATAAATTTGAAATCACTCATGATGGACCTATTTAGTAGATACCCAAAATGACTATGGCAAATATATTCTTCAGGAGCATTTTAGGTTTAGGCTCGGTTGAAAACATTCCCTTACAATGTTATTTAGGTCTTCCACAGTCTGTGCGTTTTTTAGGTCGACTAATGTTCGCCCATTGGTCGAAATTCGACCAAAATAATATGTCACCACACTTACTATCTCATTTTATATTATATTAGGCACTGTTAGTTTTAAATTATATTTTATTTTGTTTGGCATTGTACTATACGTTTTATTATTATAATATATATATATATATATATATATATATATATATATATAACATCGGTTGATAAACAGAGGAGAAAAAAAATATTTAACTGTTTTGTGTCGAAGGTAGGGGAAAAAAACTGTTTCTAAAAATCGGTTTAATTGACCAAATTATAATTGAATCAGAAATGTTTATACCTCACGAAAATATGTACATTTATGATGGAGTGTAACTGATGAACTGAAAGAAAACATACTCAAATCATCTCGTTTGAAATTCTGCAGCGTGCGATCAGGCAGGAATTTCTTTAAAATATTATAGCTGTGCCTTACAATGGAGGACATTTTCAGCATCACCTTAAGCACAAGTAGTAGTAGTAGGACTTTATTAGACAAAAAGTAAGATATTTACAATATTATTTACAAATATGGGTCGCACGGGCAGTAAGCCGTACATGCTGTTGACAGTCCGGGTAAAGTAATAATTGCTACTAGTGTGAAGAAAAATAAACAACAAAAAAAGCAATAACATTACAATTATATAAAGCAAACGCAATCATATTACAATTAAATAATAACACAATAGCATTATACACTTAAAAAAGCAATAAAATTACAATTACATAAGAAAACACAGTAATATTACAATTAAATAATAACACAATAGCATTATACACTAATTAATTTATATATAATTATTAAGAATTAAGCAGAAGTAACTCTTATGCTTATTAAAAAACTAATTTTCAGATACTTCTCAAATAAATAATAAAAATAATAATATTAATAATAAATACTAAACTTTCAAATATTTCTAAAATAAATCATCATCATCCATGCAAGTATTAGGCCGTGTGGCCTATTACGGTCTCAGAGAGGAGTTTTCCATCCAGCGCTTTTTTCGTCCCAGCGATCTCTTGCCTTTGGGGGCAGTAACGAAGCATGGCTTTTGGAATTCTATGAGACGGATTCGTTGAGGATGGGCTTTCCAGTTGTTCTGGTAGTTTTGTATACGGTGAAAAATGGTTCTACATCCAATTCTTCCATAATTTCCTCACTTCTTTTATGGTCCCACTTTGTATAGCCTGCTGTATGGATCGCATCTCATTTGCTGTTATTCGGCTTTCATCTCTCCTTTGTTTTGTCTATGCTTCACTTCCATATCTTAATACTGGTCCTGCGAGAACCTTACAAATAAATAATATTTATAATTATATATATTCAGTATATCAGATACTTCTCAAATAATAATAATAATAATAATAATAATAATAATAATAATAATAATAATAATAATAATAATAATAATAATAATAATAATAATAATAATAATAACGATAACGATAATGATAATGATAATGATAATAATTATTTTAAGTATTATTTATATTATTATTATTATTAATAATAATAATATTAGACCTATACAGTTCGGTTAAGGTGCAGTAGAATAATATAAAAATAATAATGATAATAATAATAATAATAATAATAATAATAAAAACATAATAATAAACATTATCATTAATTCATAAAACAATAATAATAATAATAACAGTAAAACATTAACATTAGACCATATATAGGCCTTACAGTAAAAACTCAGTCATTGGTGAAATGATTTGCGGATTATATGTGTGCTGTCGTAACCACTTACTAAAGCAGGCATGCAATTGCGTCCTTCAAGAATCTCATTGTGTTATTACATTAACGATAATTTTTTGCAGATTAAATTATTCTTAAATGTTGATTTACTGAATAAAGTAACGAAAGAAAATTAAATTTAAGAACTTATATGCTTTGAGAATAAGTTATAGCAAAATTTATTGTTAAAGGTTAAAATAAATATTTTGTATTAAAACGCGGCTAATATTTACCGAACACATGCTACTAAGATGCAGGCATTAAATGATATGATTCTAGCATTACGTCACACATTCGTTTGGCAATCCTTCTCCTGAGCTCACAGCTGTATTCTTTGGGTTTCATTGCTAAATGTCAAAATTTAATTATTACATTGATATATATATATATATATATGTGTGTGTGTGTGTGTGTGTGTGTGTTTATATGCGCCCTCGTTGAGCTAGCGCTTATAATTTTCGAAACCAAACCTGGCACAAAGCAAACAGTTTAGGAAACCTTAGTTAATTTTCGTTTACAAGCTAATTTGGGCAAAGTGTAAAAATTGCTCTAACATCCGCAACATTCGATTCTTGCAACGAATGTTTTGTGTTATTGAAACAAAATTTAAAAAAATGTGTTCTACAAAAGACGAGTGATATCTTGTCTGTAGAAGTGAGGGTATACCTGAAAACACATATTTAAAAATTGTTCTAGTGGCCGCACAATTTTCTTTCAACTGATTTGTTTCTAATTATCTAATTAATAGAAGAAATATATATTCCTTAAACTGGGAGAATAGGACGATAAGTTTGATTTGCTGATGAAATCGCCTGGTTTATTAAAATCTTGAGTGAGGAACTTCTACTTATTTTGCTACTTGAAATGAATGTTTAAAAACTTTTACATAAAATCTAGTGAGGGAATTAAATGTGATTTTTGTTTAATTCGTGGGTTACTAAGATTATGAAGCTGTTAAACAGAGTAAATTGAAATGCATCAGCATGTGGTTCATGTAATTGGGGTGTTAATGAGTAACGGTTTGTTGTCACCTTTGGTTAATGAAAGTTTATATTGCATATTAACACCAGCGTAAATGTTGCGCTATTTTACACAACTGCACGTTGACTTAATGAAAATATTGTAAACAATAAAGCGATGAGATACTAAGTCCCAACACTCACACTCTATTGAGTAACACTAAGAAATTGAGGCTGATGTAATGGTCACAGCATATAAATTCATTATATAATGGAAAATGACAGTTAAAGACAAGTGAGGGAAATTTTTGAAGAAGTGGCTGAATTCAAATATCCAGGCAGAATAATAGTAGTAAACAGGAATGAGATGCACAAAGAAATTAAACATAGGACTCTTGTCGTCCTAAATTCGCTCTAAAAAATGTAAAACTCAAAATATAAAAAGCGTGTTATTTATCCCAGTTATATTATATAGGGCGAAACATTGACTCTTATTTTAAAGAAGGAGAAAAGATTACAAGTATTTGAGAATAAAGTGCTTAGATTTTTTTTAGACCAAAGAGTGATGAACGGACCCAAAAAAGAACAGGATTACGTAACAGTGACGTAACATGATCTTTATAGGAAACCAGATATAATAAGAACAGTTAAGTCTCGTAGAATGCGATGGGAAGCACATGTGAAACGGATGCAGAATGGAAATCAATCAGGGTAGTAGGTATATTGGGTCCCGATTCAAAAAACGATAGTAGGTAAATTTGGTCCCGAGTAAAAAAAAGGCTGGTAGGTAAATTGGGTCCCGAGTAATAAAGGGCAATGGGTAAATTGGGTCCCGAGTCATAAAGGGTAATGGGTAAATTGGATCCCGATTCATAAAGGGTAATGGGTAAATTGAGTCCCGAGTCAAAAAAGGTTAGTATGTAAATAGGGTCTCTAGTCAAATAGGGTAGTTAGTAAATTGGGTCCCGAGTAAAACAACAGTATTAATAGGTAAATTAGGTCCCAACCTATTAGCAACACCGTGTAAAAGTTGGCTGGGTGGGTCCCCAAAAATTTGTAATGTTAAACTGTTTTTATTCTGATGGTAAAAAGTTTTCTATTCAGGCCGAAACAGGTCAACAAATGGCCTAAATTCATGAATGGACTATAATGATGGTAAAAGTTTAATGCTCACCGATTTTACAAAATGAAGGTGCTAATTTATCCCGTTGTCAATAGTATCACTGGTAATACAATTAAATGATACACTTAGTACTATTACTTTAGAAATAACATCTCAGAGTAGAGCTCTTGTTTTTCATATTGGAAATATAGAGAGCAACATTGTGTATTTGAGTAGTTATTATGCCGACTAGTTGGAAGAGGCGACGTATTAATAGTTTAACGGTCGCCATGCCTCAAAATCAGGTCTATTAAGAAGTGCTCACTGACTGTGAAAAGACACCTTCCTTATTCAACCCCGTCCCTCCTAATCCTCTACATCGGATAGGCTACTCACTTGTCAGTTGTGTTATTTCATTTGGAGTGCATCAGTTCGCGGGCAGGAGAGGGGACCGCCTTTTCACACCTAGTGAGCACTTTGTAACAACTCTGCTCAAGATGTTTCAAGCACGTTGTAGAATTGAATTCTCTATTAGTTTACTTGTTACGGTGGTAATAAATCATTAATGCAAACTTTTGGAACATTTGTATTTAAAATACTTATACATGGAAAGTCCACAGCTTTGATCTCGAGGTAGCTTGCTGCCTTGTCACGCAGCGGGCCCGGGTTCAATTCCCGGTGGAGACAGGCACCTGGGTGAGGTTTTTTCGGGGTTTTTCCACACCTGTAAGACAAATGTCAGGAATCTTAGGGCCCAACGGTCCCCAAAAATCATCCGGACATCATCATCCTTTTCATCATCATCATCATCCGGTGTGGAAAACAACGGGAAGCTACCACACTTATAATTCCCTAGTATAGCTGCAAAGCATAGCATCAAAATGATACGATTGCAGCGAAAGACCTGCCCTCGGGCAGAATTACTATATGGGAACGGATTTTTTCAGCAATAAAATGTTTCTTTTTCGTTCTTCTTCTACCTTTTTTGCTGAATTTCTGCATAAAAATGTAAATTTCGGATTGAAAATATTTCATTGTTAAATTTATCTCCGTTCGTCCCACTGCGGGGACATGGGTGGTTGCGTAGTGGAAAGATTTTTAACAAGACAAATTTAGTTACCTTCATTTCCCAACAGATGTGTTTAGCATACCAACTGAATGACACATCTGGTAGATGACCGAGATTTTAATATTTCAATGAAATTAAAAATTATAAATGATTCATTTGGTGTACACTTAAATATTTTTTTAATATTAACGCATTTTATTTAGGTAAAAAATTAACAGTACCGTATAAAATGAATAACAAACAGACTGTTTGGACTCGGGATCCATGGCTTAAACTCCATCCCTCTGCAACTCTCGTTTGGATTTTTCCATCCTAAAAATCCATAGATCCCGACCGCGTGTGAAGCCACTACCCTCGTGACCTCTATATAACCAAGGATGATGTATTGGTTAATTTGAATGGAGGTATATTTTTATTTTTCAGGTTTCATCTGATGGCAACATAACACACTCCACTCTGACATTCACGCCCACTCTGGCGGATAACGGCAAAACACTGACGTGTAGAGCGGTCAATGAGTTCATCGATGCAGCAGTAGAAGAGGATTCCTGGAAACTAAACGTGTTCTGTGAGTATAAGCCTCTATAATCCAAATTCCGGAACTTAGGCCGGTATTCATTAATCAAGCTCTCTAGGCCATGCCAACTTCGTCTTCCATAAGCTGAGCCTCTAATATTTTAATGTGTTTCCGGAAACGTATTTTTAAAAATAAATACATTATTAGAACATGGTGTATCGGCCGCGGTGGACTAGTGGTTAAGCTCCTTGCCTCTGGTCCCAAGGATCGTGGGTTCAAACCCGCCGGCCGGGGTTGATGGATTTTTTAGGACGGAAAAATCCAAGGAGCAAGTCCTCCGGGAGGGACTTTAAGCCGTGGGTCCGGAGTCTGAAGATCTAAGCAAAATTTACCGAATTTTCCCGTCCAAGTACTACCGTGGTTTCCTAGATGTCAGTATGACGTGGAACGCTGACCACGGACCACTCAAAAATGACATCTGTACGAAATCAAGTGTAACTAAATTAATATGGTTCAAATTCTTCCCTGCAGGGGGAGAACGCCTAAATCTCTTTAAAGGGAAAACATGGGCATACAATACAAAAGAACATGGTGTTGAATCGAGTGAGTTACTTAGAGTAGGTCGTGCATGATCCAAATAATTATCCACAGAGAAACGGGCTGAGAGTAGCTCTTTGCGGAAAGCTTGGTTCTTGTATACTGACCTTAGTGTTACTAAATTGTACTCATTGGCAGAAGTAAAATTGTTATATACTGATTAAGAGGTTCACGGCTATCGTTTTGTATTTTAAAATACTCGTACCTTTTTCGGATTCTTGGCCTTTCTTGCAGGTTTATCTTCTCGACGTTCCAGTACATAGTTAACACAAGTTAACACCAAATTAGCAGTTTTTTCCAATAACACTGGTCGACAAGGTTTTCTTCACAAGAAATCTGATTACTGAATCTAGTGCATTTTTTCATACCGAATTCAGATACGTAGTCAGAATGTTTCCATCAGGCACAGTTTTGTTTTGTGACAGCTACTTTTTAAAAAAAATATTTTAGCATTCTCTTTGACCTGTTATAGGAAACTTTACCTTATATGTAGCGATTTTATTCAAGCTGTATTTAAGGAAATTATATGCAATGTCTTGCTGAACCACCAAAAGACAAGACTTGCAGGTTCATGCGTGTTTTAACATGCTCAGACCTGTTAATCTGCATTGCACTGTGTCAGTATTGAGCTGACTGTGAGCTTGTTAGCACGAATATCACAAGTGAAAATACATTTCCTTCCTTTCTGTTTAGAAGTGTATTGTGTATGTTGTGGTTTAGAGTTTTCTTCTTTCATCATGCCACAAAAATGTATAAATCATGCAGAGAATTTCTGCTATATTTGTGGTGAGTTGGCCTTCAAGCCTCAAAGGCGAAATTTCACACCACTTGTGAAAGAGTGTTATGAACTTTACTTTGGCTGTCAACTGGGTGATTTTGATAAGAACTGGGCCTCAAATATATGCTGTGTTTCGTGTGTTAGACTGTTGATTGGGTGGAAAAATAATACACATCATATGCAATTTGCAATTCCCATGATTTGGAGGGAACCGAAGTATCATCTCACTGATTGTTATTTTTGTTTAACAAATATTAAAGGAATCACATCTAAGTCAAAATATGCAGTTAAGTATCCGAATATGCCATCTGCAATGAGGCCTGTCTTACACAATGAAAAGTTCCCTGTACCAGTATATGCAGATATGACCTTAATTCATAACTCTGATTTTGACCTAGCTCAAAATGAAAATGATTCAGATGGAAATAAAAATGATCTTACTGTCGTACAACTAAAAAAAAAATCTCAACTCAAATGAATGTAAGCCTCTTAACTATTAATGCAGTAGCTGTTCATCAGAACCATACTTTCCCAATCAACAGGATTTCAATTACCTGGTTTAGGATTTAAACCTGTCTAAACAGCAAGCTGAAGTTTTAACTTCCAGACTCAAAGGCTGGAATTTACTTCAAAAAGATGTAAGAATATGTAGTTATCATAGCCGCCATAGTGCTTTCAAAGACTGTTTCTCTGAAGAAAATGGTATTGCGTATTGCAATGATATTTGTTCTGTTATGGAAACTCTTGGGCAATAACACCAGCCAAATGAGTGCGATTGTTCATAGACTCCTCTAAAGTTAGTTTGAAGGCTGTGTTGTTACATATTGGCAATTAACTTCCATCAATACCTGTAGCGCATGTCGCTGATATGTAAGAGCATATGAAAATACGAAACTGGTTTTAGAGAAAATCCAATATGAAAAATATAAATGGTATATCTGTGGTGATTTGAAGACCATTGCTTTATTGCTTGGTTTGCATCTTGGGTTCACCAAATTTTACTGTACTTTGTGCGAATGGAACAGCAGGGATAAGAAGTCTCACTATGTTAGCAAATCATGGTCTAAACGTGAATCTCTTATCCCTGGCCAGAAAAACGTGTCACATATCCCTTTAGTAAATCCTAAAAAAATATGTTTACCTCCATTGCATATTAAATTAGGAGTAATGAAAAATGTTGTCAAAGCAATAGATACACTTTCTGATGCATTCTAGTACATGAAATGGAAATTATCCAAAGTCAATGATGCTAAACTGAAAGAAGGAATTGTTATAGTGCCCCAAATAGGTCACTAATGGCTAATGAACATTTTGAAGATCTGTTAAATCCTCTGGAGAAAGCAGCCTGACAGCCTTTCAAAAATGTATGTTGCAATTTCCTTGGAAACCATAGAGCAAAAAAATATCGTGACATAGTGGCTGATCGTCTATATTCTTAAAAAGCTATGAGATGCAACATGTCCTTAAAAAATACACTTTTTGGACTCTCACTTAGACTTCTTTCCGGAAAATTGGGACTGTCTCTGATGAGCACGGTGAGCGTTTTCATCAGCAAAATTCCACAATGGAAAAGAGGTACCAAGACATGTGGAGTTCTAATATGCTGGCTTACTAACGTAGGACCAAGAAGAGAGATGTTCCACATGCAAAATATGCCCGAAAATCAGTATCTACCATTTCTAGGTAACTTTAGAATGAGTTAGAGTTAGATGGATTTTATAAAAAAATTATAAAAATGTAAATAAATATCGCAGAAAACTCTTGCCTGATAGGAAAAAACTGAAATTATATTTAAATTCAGGATGAAAACTCCTTCTAAAATCTCACATTTTTATTCTTGTGAAAGAAAAAAGTTCATTTTTGTCGACCAGTGTAATTTAAAAAAGCAATATCTCCTGAAGATGTCACCCATAGAAGGTGATGAAACGTCGAGAAGACAACACTGCAAGACACGACCAAGAATCCCGAAAAAGTTTTTTAAAACATTTTTTATGTTTTGTTCAATTTCACTCTTGTCATCCTAACTTCTCCCAAAAACGATAAACTTAAAATATATAAGACGGCTGTTTTTCCAGTTATATGGATTAGAAACATAGTTTCTTACTTTAAACAAGGAGAAAACATCGAGAATATAATAATAATAATAATAATAATAATAATAATAATAATAATAATCGTATGAATTTCAAGGTACCGAGAACTAAATGTTTCTTAAGTACGAAGTATTCTTTGTAGTTTATTTTAACTCTGATTAGTTTCCTTGTGATTATTATTTTCCATTTTTGTTTGTCTTTTTTACTAACGTAAAACATTCTCTCTATTTTACAGTCGTTCCAATGCTCAAATTAGAACTGGGTTTAAATTTGAACCCTGATGACATAGAGGAAGGAGATGATGTTTATTTCGAATGTAAAGTCCACGCAAATCCCATGGCTTACAAGGTTGTTTGGAAACATAATGTAAGTATATTATATATTCAATTAATATTTGTATCTATTCTTTTTTTATCGTATGTAATTCTAACTTTATATATACCTTGGCCTAGTGCATAGTCATTACAATAATTACAAAAAGGATTGTGGTGAGAAATTAATTACACATAGCTTAACTCAAACTGCATGATATTATGCATTACATTAACTCTTGTCATCCAAACATCTCATATTCCAATTGTATTATATTTAGAAAGAGTACAGAAGACAGTCGGCCGCGGTGGACTAGTGGTTATGATCCTTGCTTCTGGTCCTGAGGCTAGCGGGTTCAAATCCGGCCGGGGTCGATGGGTTATTTTAGGATAGAAAAATCCAAGGAGCAAGTCCTCCGGGAGGGAATATAAGCCGTGGGTCCCGAGTCTGAAGATTTTCAGGCTCGTAAAATTCGCCTATAAGAACCGTCCTGAATTAATTACAAACAGGTGAAAAACCAGCTAATCACCTCTAAAAGCTGGAAGGCCGGACCGATTTGGCCATATTTCGGTCATTCTCACTAACTTCAAACCTACTCTGCTAAGGTTACGGTGGTTCCCTTAGCGCTAAGATAAATATCGGAGTAGGCCCTTTGTTTCCACCAATAAATATTAATCCCATAAAAAACTCTTCTAAATTCAAAATGAATGGGCTATCAGACAAAATTACACCTCTGATTTTAAAAATTCCACATCTATGGCACGTGGCACAACGGATGGCCGATGGGCATCATCCTGTGTCATAGAACAGCATTAGAAAACCTTACATAAATATATTTATCAATTCTTTTTCAGATAACTACTCTGCTAAAGGTTTCTGGTGGTTTCCTTGGCGTGAAGGCGAATGTCGGAGTAGTCCCCTAGTTCCCACCAGTAAATTTTACTCCCAATCTTCACTGAGCCGGGTAAAGAAGATGGAAAAGATTTCATTTCGACTTGGTGCTGGTTTCTCGGTCTTACTTTTCTCCATCATAGGGTGCGGGCTTCCCTGGATCGGCTTTGGGCTGCTAATGTACAAACTTCGCGACAAGAATCTAAACGAAATTTTTTTTACAAGTCCACGAAATAGGCGTGGCAATCTCACACAGCCTCCTGATTGGCTTAGAGACACTACTGCTTTTTAGGCATTTTTAATAATTAAACTTAATCGAAAATACATCAAACGCATTCAAGTAACACTCAATATATCTCAGAAAAGAAAATAATACAATTAAATATTACTAATAGAACAAAATAACACAATTTCAAAAAAGGGGCGTGGCATCCCCAGACAGCCACGCGAATGGCTAATACTTTATTCGCGATAATAATAATTTAAAATTAAATTAAACTAATAATATTTAAGTGATAGCTTAAAACAATCATTAAGAACACCTTGGATATCATTCGATCATGATATCCTAACAAAATAATACAAAAATTCACACTTTAAAAAATCACCAGCCTCTGATTGGCTGACGGCCACAAGCGCCATATTCAAATATCACGAAATTAAACACAAGTCGGAGTACATTGCCGCTACCATGCAGGTTAGAATGCTGGTTATTCGTTATTATTTATCACTATACCGGTATCTAATCATCTTTAAATCACACCGGGGCTAATGCTTAAGCAGGAACCCCGGGGTTCTCCTTTCTTGGACATCCTGGAGAACCAAAAGGAATCGCTCACCGCTTGTCATTAACTTGGCTAGCCGCAGGGCCTTTTCACCAAGACTAATAGGCTCGTAAAAGATCCTTAAGCCTGAATGAAAAGGCCTCTAAGCAAAATTTACCGAATTTTCCCGTCCTAGTACTACTTTGGTTTCCTAGATGTCAGTATGAGGCGGAACGCTGACCACGGACCACTAAAATGGCATCTGTACGAAAACAAGTGTAACTAAATTAGTATGGTTCAAATTCTTCCCTGTAGAGGAAGAGCACCTAAATCTCTGTTAAGGAAAAGATGGGCTTACAAGAAGACAGAAGACAGTAGCTAAATGTATAAAGGGTGGGGGGGAAAATTGGATGTGAAATAGTCAAAGAATTCGGGTAGTAACTACTTAAAGTCAGGCGCCAAAAGGCAAGACTAAGTGAATTCTACAGTAGGGTGGGCCGGAAAACTCATTTTTTTTATTTCAAAGTTGTAATAGCGCAGAAAAGTTGCGAATTATATAGACAAAATAAAATAAAAAAATATATTAAAATCGGTTAGCATCTTCCGGTCGTGCAAAAGCTCTAAAGTTTGACAAAATATTGAAAAAGAACTTCATTTTTGAGATTATTTCTTTCATTTTTTAATTAGATGTTTTCGTAATGTAATAGTTTGTAACGACATCAAATGGAGCCTAAAACATTGTGTTTTAATTAGGTTTAGATCAGTTGATATTTTCCGGTCGTGCATAAGCTCCAAAATTTGTCAGAACAATGAACAAGTTATATTTTTACGCATTTTTTGTATTTGATAAATAACGTCCAGAGTATTGATTGTCAGATCCCACAGATAGACATAAACGTGCTTACCAAAGATCAGCAATACCTACCTGATAATAAATAAATAATAGTTTAAAAAAACTAAAACAACACGCTTTATTAGAAAACCGAAGTAAAAAAATGAAAAATAATTTTAATTTCCAACACGCTTACATAACAATGAACTACATGGTCTTTATAGGAGGCCAGATATAATAAGAACAGTTAAGTCCCATAGAGTGCGATGGGCAGGACATGTTGCGCGTATGGGGAATGAAAGACGTGCATGGAAACTTCTTGTAGGAAAGCCAGAAGGAAAACGCCCAGTTGGTAGACCAAGAATGAGGTGGGAGAACAACATTAACTATGATTTGAGGGAAGTAGATTATACAGGGAATGATTGGAAAACATTAGCACAGGATAGGGATGTATGGAGGGCTTATGTCCGTGCGGCCATGAACCTACGAGTTCGATAGTGCCAGTGAGTAAGTAAGTAAGTAAGTAAGTAAGTAACACGCTTGGGATAAATAATTTTACCATCAAAAGCGTGGGGTGCTCTTTATCAATTAATATATATGATAATAAACAGATATTGGTAAATATAAAGTCTCTAAGAAGAAAATGTAAAAATCATACAAAGCACCCCACGCTTTTGATGGTAAAATTATTTATCCCAAGCGTGTTGGAAATTAAAATTATTTTTCATTTTTTTACTTCGGTTTTCTAATAAAGCGTGTTGTTTTAGTTTTTTTAAACTATTATTTATTTTTTATTTTTTAGTTTTAATATTTTACAGAATAAGATAAAAATGTAAATATCTTTAAATTCGATAATATTGTAGTATGAGCTAAAAGTAATACTCTTCTAAAAAAACCTCCCAGCCGTATTTGAACCAGCGACGTATAGATTACTGAAATTATATACCACTAGAGTTCACCACTCTACCAACTCAGCTCTTACAACGATTGACTAAAAAGTCGACAATTCCGCAACATATTATACCAGTTTTTATTTTTTTTTATTTTCTGATGATTCTGGCCAGGATTTTAGAAACAAAATATGAAATTATTGTATTGTCACGGGTCTTTTACACGTATACAAAGTTTCAAGTCGATCCAATGTTTCTAAGTGGGTGAAAATCGTGTTCAAAAATTCCATTACACAGATACAAAGAGAGTTTTTTTATTTTCTGATGATTCTGGCAATGATGTTACAAACAAAATATGAAATTATTGTATTGTCACGGGTCTTTTACAAGTATACAAAGTTTCAAGTCGATCCAATGATTTTAAGTGGGTGAAAATCGCGTTGTAAGATTCCGTTACATAGATAGATAGATAGATAGATAGATAGATAGATAGATAGATAGATAGATAGATAGATAGATGATAGATAGATAGATAGATAGATAGATAGATAGATAGATTAGATAGATAGATAGATAGATAGATAGATAGATAGATAGATAGATAGATAGATAGATAGATAGATAGATAGATAGATAGATAGATACAGGTCAAGCTAATATAAAGCGTGTAAAAAAGAAATAATTGCAAAAATGAAGTTTTTTTCATATTTTGCAAAACTTCAGAGTCTTTGCGCGACCGGAAGATGTCGACCGATTTTGATATATTTTTTTTCTTTCTTACACGCTTTATATTAGCTTGACCTGTATCTATCTATCTATCTATGTAACGGAATCTTTCAACGCGATTTTCACCCACTTAAAATCATTGGATCGACTTGAAACTTTGTATACTTGTAGAGGACCCGTGACAATACAATAAGTTCATATTTATTTTTAGCTATATAATTCGAAACTTTTCCGCGCTATTAGAACTTCGAAATAAAAAATCGAGTTTTTTTCGGCCCACCCTATTGTACAGATGTTATATGGGAAATAGTGCATGAAAGGAAATATGCGCAAAGTTGGAAAAACTCGCATATTACGGCATGAACGTTCATAATAATTTCCAAATTCGAACTAGGAAACAAAGAGCGGTGTAGGAAAAATTTATTTTGTAAATAGAAGTAAAGTTTCCAACTGGAATAATTTGCCTGTAACAACCTACAATGGCTCTCCTCGCTCTCTGTGGTTTAAACAGAATATTAAAAAAAAAGTCCTCTGACTACATATTGTTTTTCTTTTCTTTTCCTTATTCAGTGCCCCAGGTTGTCATTTTTCGACATCTCTCCTGGCATTAGCTTAATTGCAATCCACGTCTGAAGTTGGGGCGCCTAGAAAGCGGAGTTACGTTACCCCGATGATTTTATGAGCGATAAATGATAATAAATTACATATATCTATTAAATTTTACCACCTGCATCTTTCTTAATTTTTAGTCTATGCATTATTGTAATTTTTCATCTGTTCTCATTTCCATGTTGTGAGTGTGTGTTTACTTGGTAAGTTAATTACTTAATTTTTTTTTACTTTACGTAATATAAATTTTGCTGTAACTAACGTAACTATCTCAACAAAATAAATTGAAATTTAATTGTAATTTTTTTAGCCTTTCGGTAGTAGAATACTATTTTTCCGTTTTCAAAATATTTGTATATAAGTTTCAGTATCTTTATCAGAAAACATTGAGTTTCTGTCTTTAATAATCCTACTTAAAATTAGTTTTATATCGGTAACTGACGTAATTATAGAATGGCATCGTGTTTATTAGAGTGACAATAAAATATTAATTTCTTTGAAGTTTTAAATTCTATTTCAACAAGTATTGTGGATGTAGTATATAGGCTGTAGCATGTATTATAGAATAAAATATTCTGATTTTAACGTTCTAATAAATTTTAATCAGTAATGATACAAATTAAAGGTCACTGAGGTTAACAAGTAACGCTTCTGCGTAAAGTGAGTAAAGTGATCCCACTACAGGCCTCGGGAGGCCCCTGGTGTAGTAGGAGGTTAAAGCTCCCACTTTTTCTTGACAATCGGCACTTGATGTCAGCCGGGTTGTCAGCCCTGCGTGACGGCTACCTTTAACCCCCGAACAAGCGTCTGGTACTCATTTCCGTTAGATTCTGTGTGGTGTAATAATTTAAATTAAGTTAAAATAATAATTTATTGTTACCAGTTTTGTATATGTTGGCACTTGAGAATATGTTTAATAATCTATATACCACTGTGGGAAGTAAGGAAGAAACTTTAATTTTCATTCATTTGTCAAATTTTACCTGAAATTCTTCTTAATTATTAATCTGAGTAAAATTAACAGAGGTTATTGTTTATAAGTTCATATATAGCTATCACCAACCTTGTCCAAACAGTATTTTAATAAATAAGTATATATGCCTACATAAATTTATATTCGAAACATGGAATCTTACTTTTAAGAGAGGAGAAACGATTTCATAATTTAGTGCTTAAGGAACATTTTGGATCATAGAGACACGAACAGACAGGTTAATGGAGGCAACTAAATAACAGTAAACTACATATTTTCTATAATAATCTAGATATGAAAAGAGCTGTTAATTCTCTTGGCTGTGGTGTTCAGCGTTAGAAGTGCCAATGGCGAATGAAACATGGGCATATAAATGTTTAAAATAATAGAGGAAATCTGTTTTGTTGGTAGAAAGTAATTAATTGGGAGAATAATATCAATGATTTGTGTGAGGTAAATGAAACAGGGAATGATTGGAAAGTGTTTCCTCAGGATATTGATGTGTGGGGAAAATAATTTTCGCGCTATCATGAATCTCAGGGCTCGATACTGCAAGTGATCTAATTCATTAATAACACTGATCAACAAAAAAAGAAACCTTTTATTTTTGTCTCAGAAAGAAAAATTATGTTATTCTAATAGCATTTGTTCTCCTGAATTCAAATATGAAACAGGTTTTTCTCCATCACGCAAGGTTTCCGAGAGACAGGCATTTATAATTTCAAACACTTCAATATTTTCTACATTCGTAACTACACAATATTCGAACATTCGGACTCACCTACAAAGTAAGAAATGACGATTATCTGCTTTATTTCGCCTGTTGAGCATCCCTCTTGATGGTCTAACAATGATCGGCCAGCATAGGCCTATTAGGATTCAATTTGCTTTGATATATCTTTTCCATAGCTGAAATCTCCTGAGTTAGCTCATTTGGTTATTTTACAATGGACAAATGGACGAAAAAACGTTTATTAAAAAATAATTATTTAAATCCATTAATTGAAATTGAAATAAAAAAATGCGAGTGATGGAGAAATTCCGAATACGTATTTGAAAAAACGATAAAAACTGCATTAAGTACAACTATTGGTACCCATGAGACAAAAATCATGTTGGCCAGTGTAATTCAACAAAGCAACATGTATAACATTACCGGCTTTTCTATGTCACGTACCTGTCTATGAATATTGTAACGCATTACTATGTAGTAACTAGCCCAATATCTATAGCATAACATCGGCCACAATTCGTTATAGTGGCGTATTTCCAAAACAGGTTTCTTCACGTTTCCATTTTAACCAATGATTGCCAACATATTTATTCAAGTTAGTTATGTTGGGATGGGTACATTATTGTATATTTTCTCGCGCAACGCCATACCGAGTGCTTCGATTCTGCAGCAGGCTTTAGAATGCACGACGGTCTCTTCAGGACGTATTTTAGATTAAGCTTATTTCTGGGTTCTACCGGTGTGAAGGACAAAGAATTCGATGATCAGCAACAATGAGTTGTGTAATTAATCAAAAAATATATTTATTTTGTTAACCTCTTATGAACAACACAATATTCACAACAACTTAGTAATAGCTTCTAGACTAGGTCCTACTTGAGCAAATCTAGATTTCCCAAGTTTATTTACGTACAATAGATTAATTCACACTTTTAGGTAGTAATATGGGAGCAACAGGCTTCTCTGAATACTCGTAATATGATAAACTAGCCCACTCTGTTTTCAATAAGGGAGCTACTGACCACACTGTATGTACTTGTGTGGGCTACTAGCCACACTCTGTTTTAACAATGAAATTTCTAGGCCTTTTATATTCATTTCCCAAGGAAGTTTTAAAATTCGCTCAAGTATTCCTTTTAACATAATTTATTGTTTTGCAAATCTGAACATATTCAATACGTCAATCAAATTTACACTTTTATAATAAAGATTAGTTTCGATTCGCTAGGTACAACCCTTGAGTTACCGTTAACCACTGTATAACAACAGCTTATTGTGTGGTCCCAAATAATAACCAAATTAATTTTAATTCTAGGAATCACTAATGCTACAATTCGCCATGGGGAAGAAACTTTCTCATGGATTTTTTTTACATTAAAAAATGCTATGTAGACTAATGGACCTGACATGCTGAACACATGTCACCTCTGTACTGGTTGGCTGATCGTTTACCTCTATGAATGACACATGTGGATGTGAGGCCCCACTAGTTGAAGGGTACATGTCCCGCCGTGGATATTTTTAGGTTAGGTTAGATTAAGTAGGTTGGGCTACATTATGTAATTTAGATTACTTTAGGTACATTAGGCTTGATTAGGTATGTTAGATTAGGGTTGTTACATTAGATTAGGTAGATACTCGGCAGCTTTCATTGTTTTGTTAGCGCGTTCCTCATACGTTGGCTACTCTGTACGAAAATTTATAACGATAAAGTAATACCTTTTAATCCGTGTGTACATATTTTCCATCGTGTATATGGATTTGTTTCATGTTATCTTTACTTCAAAATCTCTTTCAATTTTCAAGCATTTTTTGCATAAAAATACTTTTATTTTCCTCGGGCAATTATCCACATAGCCTACAGGCACATTTTTTATTTGAATTTATGTAGACAGATACGTGGCATAGAATCCCAAATTTTCTTTCAAGGTGTAGAGATGCGTTTTCCAATACATATGTTATATTTTTCGTTTTTATTTCAATAACAGCATTACGTTAAACCTAAATATATGTTCACGCATAGAAATATATTATATAATGGAAATGGAAAGTTAATGACAAATAAAGAAAATTTTGAACAAGTGGCTGAATTGAAAAAACCAGGAACAATCAATGACATATGATTGAGATGCAGAAATATATTAAACATAGACTCAATTCTGGAAACCCAAGCTATTTATTCATTATAGGACTCATGTCATCCCAACTTATTTCTTAGTTAAACTGAGCTATGTAAAACATTTTTCACCCAGTTATACGATTTCGAAACATAGTCTCTTACTTTAAGGGAGGAGAATAGTTACCAGTAATTGAGAATAAAGGTCTTAGATAAATTTGTAGGAGACATAGACAAACAGACAGGTGAATGTAGAATGCTATAAAAATGAGCTATTTGTTCTTTACAAGAAACCATGTGTAATAAGAAAAGTTAAGCCTTGTAGACTGCGATGGGTACGGCTTTGGTATGAATGGGGAATGAAAGAGTATCATGCAGACTTGTTGTTGGGAAAGCGTTCAGTAGGTAGGCCAAAAAATGAGGTGAGAAACTAGGTAATATTATTCATGATTTTACGGAGGTGAGTGAATTATACTGGGATGAGTTAAAAATATTAGTTTAAATAGGGAGGAATATATGGCAAGCTTATATCTACGCGGGCATGAACCACCGGGTTCGATATATCTAGTGATCTATAATTTATAAGTTCAAGATGTCTTAATGAGGTTTTAATTATACAAAATTGGGCAATTACCTGTCATGGTACCTCTTGTGAATGTTCGAACATGTTGACCGACATGATAACATAAGATTCCGCTAGAGCCAATTGCCTACATGATTACTAACATATAAAGAGATTCTATGCCAGGTCTCCACTTACATTAATGAGCAAGTTAGGGTCAGGGAATAGTTAAGTTAGTGTTATTTTGGGCAAGTTAGGTTGAGAAAATGGGAGACTTAGTGTACATTAGATTTGTTTAACGTTCATTTGTTTGTTAGTGTGTTTTTGTGATAATTTGTTACACTGTCTGAGTAATAACCAATATATATTTTAGATTGCAAATGTAATGCTTCTATGTTAACTAGTGGTTGCCTAGTGGTCGAAATTCGACCAAAATTCATTTACATTTTATGTTTGTTACAAATAATTCATAATTGTTAATATCAGTATAATTTAACTTGGTGAAGTGGAAGAGTTATTTGACAGTTAAATGGTAAAATAGTTAATTTGAAGTAAGTTCATCATACAATAATTCAAAATATTAATTTTGACTCAAGGGCGGTAATATTGCTTTACTCCTATGACAATATGAAGTGAACGCAGTCCTTTCAACCAAAGTAACTCCGATTCGATTGAGGGTCTTTCCACTTTTCAGCGGTTGCCCTTTTACCAGCCGGCTGCTGGCCCTTCACATCCACATGTGTCAATCACAGAGGTAGATGATCAACAGCCAGTGTAGGGGTGACATGTGGTTAGCATGTCGAGTCCCCCAGCCGTTATAGCTGGTTCCTCAACCTGGAGCCGCTACTTATTGTAGCTACCCAATTGCCTCACGATGCTGGGTGGGCACTGGTCCTATACTGGCCGAAATACCATGAGAAAATTTCTTCCCCCATGGAGACTCGAACCAGCACAAGTCCCGTAGCTCTGCGCCAAGGCTTCCTACCTTAACCACTCGGCTACGGCGCGGGACGTCCCCCCCCCAAAGTAACTTCAGATTCGAAATGTGTTGCATTGTAAAATCCTCATTATGCAAAATAATTTCATTATTTTGTATACTATTTATACCATTTAAATTTGCATTTGGACTATTATTATGTGTACGGGAACATATATCCCTTATTTTTTTGTCTCTCACTCCGACCCGTCAATGTTCTAGGCAAAATGGAAGTAGATGCGAGTATCTAAATATAAAAAAAATATATGAAATGAATTTACTGAACCAAAATTTGACAGGGTTTAATTTAAATTTAAATAATATAATACACTCACGTTTTTATTCTAGATGTGTTGGAGATGATCTTTTTGTTGACCACTTTAATTTTATCTCAAGCGTGTTGGAAATTAAAATTAGTCTTAATTTTATAGTTCGGTTTTCTAATAAAGCGTGTTGTTTTAGTTTTTTAAACTATTTTTTTTAAATTTTATTTACGTAGGTGATACGGTGACATAAAATGCCCTAAAATTGTTTTGTTTCTCCCATTTTAAAATGAGTGTTATTAAGGCAATGTGAGCACATTAGCACACAATTTTATCACCAGCCGCCACTGTTCGTATGGTTTCACTCTCTATATTAGTACGGATGTTCTCAGCTGAACGTTGTTTCCGTTATTATAATCTACCTTATAATATATATATGAGCACTGCTATGATATTGAAGTGCCTACATTGATAAGCAAACAAAAATTGAGATAGCATGATACCACGTGACGGGCGGAGGGGAATGAGGGATGAAGCACTTAAAGTAATAACTCACCGAGTAGAAGGTTTGCAATTATATGGCCTGGGGGCAAAGAAGCTTGTTCCTGGGTCAATAGATGGCCTTTTTGTCGTGGTTCACTCTCGCTCACTCCACAGCGAATAAATTGTCACTGCCTCGCCGCTTCAAATAATAAAAAACCATTCCAGAGGCTTCATTCCTTATTAATGTGATTGCGTATGGCAGTGTTCTCTTGATTTTTAGCCTATTATCCCAATATGCATTTTTAAAACTGTATTCGCTTTTAAATTATCTATCTTCGTTACAACCAACAATGCTACTTTTTTCAGACACTTTTAGAGAATTTCGAAACAATGAAGCTATTGAGGTTGTTTTCATGGACATATTTTTTAAAAATATTTTACATCTTCACCGAGTCTATCAAGTAGACATCGAAAATAACAATGACAAAGTTTATACATATGAAGGGCTTCTGACATTAACTTGATAAGCCACTATTTTATTTCTGAGATATAAGGATTTTTAATGTTTCAAAAATTCTAAGTACTAAGTGGGCAGTATTGTTGTCAATAAATTGTGTGTCTATATGTTTTAACTCATCACTGGCGCACTTACAAATGAATTTTTGCGCGATAGTGCGTTTCGCCTTACTTACCAGTAATTGCGACCATTACTGAAAGTTCAACTTCCTATATTTCGGCGTTGTCAACCTAAATAACTATACTGCAATATTACATTTATACCCACGTGCGGGAAGTAAAGCTACTACCCTCAATGTATATTACGTACAATGTATGTACAGAAAATATCCAAAAGGTAGTGTTAATATGCATTATACGAAAAAAATCACTGCATTTTAAATGAACTGAACTTTATTTGAAACAGTATAAAACAATAAATACGTACTTGCGGCCACGTTATCAATAATTGTTCTCAAGGCCTCCTGCCGTTTCAACTAATTAACATTGCCCACACTTAATGTTAGTCAATTGTTTATAACGAACGCAAATATTTCCAACAAAGTATTATTTTACTATTATTTTATTATTTTGAAAACACCATCATGCAAAAAATAATGTACAACGCACGTTTGTGAACTATTTTACAGAATCTCGGAAATTAAAAACTTTGCTATCGCTCGGTTTTTAAACATTTTCCTCTGTTCTGTAAAAACCACTTCCCAACCTCGCATCGTAATATACGGTACTATTATGGATATTTCAATACATTTATTTGCTTTTATATGGAGATATCTCATTTCTTAACAGAATGCGGCTTATATGTTATTGTCCTAAGTCCTTGAGATATATATATCTCCATCCATAGTAATTATGCCCGAAGGCAGGTCTTTAACTGCAATCAT
Organism: Diploptera punctata; assembly: GCA_030220185.1. Taxonomy (NCBI): domain Eukaryota; kingdom Metazoa; phylum Arthropoda; class Insecta; order Blattodea; family Blaberidae; genus Diploptera; species Diploptera punctata. Next base: position 3,586,059 of record JASPKZ010007817.1, on the reverse strand, counting down.
AGCATTTTCATGCTATGCTTGCAGCTTTACCAGGGAATTGTAGGTGTAGTAGCTTCCCATTGCTTTCCACATCGGTAAAGGATGATGATGATGGCCATATGATTTCGGGGACCGTTTGGGCCTTAAAGTTTTCCTGACATTTGTCTTACAGGTGAGGAAAAAGCCCGATAAAAACCTCGCCCAGAAAAACTGCCCCGACAGGGGATCGAACCAGGGCCCGCTGCGTGACAGTGCAGCACGCTACTTCGAGACCACAGCGGTGGACATACATACACATACACACACACACACACACACACACACATATATATATATATATATATATATATAATATCTATATATACAAGCGTTACTGCTATAAAGTAAATATTCTCTTTAAAAATTTGCTTAACTGTTATGTTAGCCGCGAGATGGCAGTTGGAACAAATTTCCGCTATCTCTTGTGTGAATTGAGAATACTACATGTATAAGAAAATTGTATGCTTGTATTGGAATTCTTGGGTAGCTCAGTTGGTTAGAGCGCTAAAGGTACAGACTTTAGAGACTCGAGTTCAAATCCCGACTCAAGCATTCTTTTTTCTTTTCATATCATATATATATATATATATTAGAGTATGCCGTTGGTGGAGTTTTCACGTTGTATCAGTGTAATAAAACAACACAGGTGATAGCGAAAAACTCCACCATAATGTAATTTAATTCTATAAAATCATCCTGACATTTCACTCACAAGTTACTGTAATAATTTATCTTGTTTTAAAGTTTATATATCAAACAATTATATTACAGCCTCTAACGAGTTCAGTTGCCAACATTTCTTCTCTTCCACAGCACACTTTATCGCTGTCACTTCACAACTGACACTTTACTGTCACCGTCAGTAGTTTATATAGAACAAGGACGGAAATTTCTCAGCCTCTAATTGAGACCTTTCCATTATGGAAGTTTCTGGCATCGAAAATTCCCGACAGGGAGAGTCTAAGCTTAGAGAATGATCCCGAACGGAAGTCTAAACTAAACGGTGATCTGCGTGGATCTTTGGAATCGCGAGTTATCTTATCACGAATCCATTTCTACCAATGCGAGACCACTATTCTGGCCTTCATGTTCGAAATTCAAACTCCGTTATTACTATGCATCACAGTATATATATATATATATATATATATATATATAGTTCACCGCTGTGGTCTCGAGGTAGCGTACTGCCTTGTCACGCAGCGGGTCCGGGTTTGGTCCCTGCTCGGGACAGTTTTTCTGGGTGAGGTTTTTATCGGGGTTTTTCCTCACCTGTAAGACAAATGTCAGAAAAACGTTAAGGTCCAAATGGCCCCCGCAATCATCATAATTCATATTCATCTTATCATCATCATTCTTCATCGGTGTGGAAAGCAACGGGAAGCTACCACACCTATAATTCCCTAGTAAGGCAGCAAAGCATAGCATGAAAATGCTGTGATTGCAGTGAAAGGCCTGCCTTCGGGCATAATTACTATGGATGGATATATATATATATATATATATATATATATATAGAGAGAGAGAGAGAGAGAGAGAGAGAGAGAGAAAGAGAGAAAGAGAGAGAGAGGATATCCCGAACTACGGCCGCGATAGCGGGAAAAGCGCTTGCAGCCGTTGAGTCCTCACTCCGCGTCACGTGGCAGAGGGACTACACGGCTCTTTTCCTATTTGTTTCACTTCGTGCGTACATGACCATGAAAATGGCGAAAATAATTTACGTACCTTATGAAATTGTAAGGGGTAGTGACGTGTGTATAACCTCTCCTACCCAATTCTCATCCTCACCTTCTCGTGGTACAACCTGTTTTCACAAACGAGGCTCTGAGGACCGAGTCACGGCGGTATAACCGTTCCATCAGGTACTGAGTAAATGCGGTATCCTAATGTCTGTCCAGAGACTAAAAGGTAGCAGCCCTACCACTGGACTACTTAGCGTCGGGCCAGTAACCTGTCCTAAGGAACTTCAAAACTACTTTCAAGTCTCAACACGAAAAAAGATAAGGATGTAAATGCAAAAATATCTAAATTTTTAAGAATTTTAGGGTTAATAAATTCTATCTTCAAGCCACAGTTAGTCCAAAAGCATTCAAGACTGAAAGTGTATAAAACACTGGCTCTTCCAACTCTTTTGTATGGTAGCGAAGTATGGACGTTGAAACAGAAGGATATACAGAGACTTAGATCTGCTGAAATGAGATATCTTCGGAGGACTGCAGGATACACACTACTAGATCACAAAAAAAATGAAGACATCTTAGAAGAATTACACATGGAATCTTTAGAAAACAAAATTTCTGATTATAAGTCAAGATGGATACAACATGTTCATCGAATGGAAGATCACAGAATACCCAAACTAATGTTAAGATATCAACCTGCAGGAAGAAGAAGACCAGGACGTCCACTCAAAAGACTTCTGGATGGTGTTTCTCTTGAGGCCGAAACAGGTCAACAAATGGCCTAAATTCGTGAATGTACTATGATGATGATGATGATGAAAGAAGATGTTGAAAATGTTCTCCTCCTATTTCCACACATTTTCGGCACCTTGCTAGGAAACCCTCATTCACACGTATGAGTTATTGTTCTGTTTTTGTGTTTATTTCTGTCCTGATATAATATTTCAGATCGTCTAATGTGTGGTTTCAAACCCAAAAGTTTTATGGCTCGCAATACTGACGCCATCAAAACGCCAGTTTCTAGTGCACGTCGTCTTGTCTGAGGGATTTTGTTGTTATATGTTAATCTTTCTCCTGTTTCATCTAATGTTTCCTCAGTAAGCACATGTTTTGTTATCTTTGGTTTCCTATCGAGCACAGAACCTATATCTTTAAATTTGTCTACAAGTCATCGAAAGTTATCTCTATTTGGAGGATTTACATCTGGAAATTGTGTTCTAAATCGTCTAACGACTTCTCACCAAGACTTGGTTTTTCATATAATTACCGTACATTAGTACTCTATACTGTACCGTAAACACAGATCGAGGCATAATACCTATAAATTAAGACCACTAATACGAGAATACATAATGCATTTTTCACCTTACATGCATTAAACTCAACTGTCTCGTCAGGCGGTTAAGTTTCAATACTTCGGCGGCGCGAGTTCATGACTCACAGTGAGCCGTGCAGTTACTATGCCGCGTGACGGGGAAAGAGGACTGAGCGGCCGCATGCGTTTCTCCCGTTAGCCCGGCCATAGGTCGGGAGATCCTCTGTGTGTGTGTGTGTGTGTATATATATATATATATATATACACACAATATTCTTTGTTATAATTTAAATTTTGATATTTAGTAATGAAGGCCAAACAATTTTTTGAAAAGAAAAACTAATACCTGAACTGGGATTTGCAACTGAAACATCTAGCTTTATACGTTAGTACGCTACCACTTATGATATTCAAGCTCCAAATGCAAGCATTAATTTTAATGAGGAAGTTAATTATATATTAATATGGAAAAAATAATTAATTTTGGCATTGAGAGCCTGAATAGTGTAACTGCTAGGGCACTAGCGTATAAAACAAGAGATCTCGGGTTCAAATCATAATTCAGGCGTTAACTTTTCTTTTCAAATATGTATATAAATATCCACCGCTGTGGTCTTGAGGTAGCGCGCTGCTTTGTCACGCAGCGGGCCCGGGTTCCATCCCCCGGTCGGGACAGTTTCTTCGGGTGAGGTTTTATCGGGATTTTTCCTCACCTGTAAGACAAATGTCAGGAAAACGTTAAGGCCCAAACGGTCCCCGAAATCATATGCCATCATCATCATCACTATCATTATCATCATCATCATCATCACTCTTCAACGACGTGGAAAGCAACGGGAAGTTACCACACCTATAATTCCGTAGTAAAGCTGCAAGCATAGCATGAAAATGCCATGATTACAGTGAAGGACCTGCCTTCGGGCATAATTACTATGGATATATATATATATATATATATATATATATATATATGTGTGTGTGTGTGTGTGTGTGTGTGTGTGTTTTAACCCTCTAGCGGCTGCAACATTTGTTTTACCACAACATGTAGCAATACGCCAAGGAATGTAAGGTCAATTAATTGGATTAAGACGAGTGCGTCCAATGAATAATTCTGGACTAAGCTTAAAATAGGACAGGAGCATGCGAACAATTGGCCTAATTCCGTAATGATGATGGTAGTTTCTACTTGGGTTATTTGAACTATTATGTTTTATGTAGCATTATATATAATTTATTTTCTTTTTGATATTCTTGCCGATCGTTATCGGAAGTCCAGTTCTGTCGAATTTAAATATTATTCTTGCTGTAATATGTTATGCTTTTTTGACAATTACACTGTATCAAAAATACTTCAAAGTTTTTAAATTTGTAAGTAATGAGTGGGTTCTCTTGCACTAGTAATTACCAAGTTCAAATCCAGGTGATGGAAATTTACGTAATAAAAACATCGAAGAGAACTGAAAGATTAGATTTAAAGCACGTTAGAGAACCTGCATCCTGAAAATAGAGCCCTCTGACCAAATGTTTTTGCCCCCTTTTATGCCCAGATTTGAATGTGGTAACCGCTCATCCAAAGAGAACAGTTTTATAGATGGAAATACTAGTGAAATTCCGAACTCAAATATTATGAGCAGGCTTGAAATTCACATATCCGGAAGCACAAAATGGCTCCGCATGACGTGATGGAGTTCTGTTTTTGAGCAGATCATTTATACATTTTAGTAAAATTAGTTCTGTGTACACTAAACTCCATTAGCGCCATTAAACTACACTTCAGAGGTTTATTTTGATAGGGTTGTTGTATCATCCCTTCCCGTGGCATGTCTATAAACTTGTGTTTACCATCGACATGTTCGCGTCGAGGTTATCGATTCTCTAACAGTGGAAAATAGTTATTAGCCAGAAAAGAATTATTTTCACTTTCGAAAAAGTATTTTTTACTGTAATAAATTCTAGTAATTAAGCGAATTCGGAAGGAATGAAGTCTGTGAAGTTATTCCCATAAAAACAATTTTTAACAATGTTTACACATATTCGCCGATCCTATCTAGTGGATATCGAAAATGACCATATATATATATATATATCTCCATCCATAGTAATTTTGCCCTAGAGCAGGTATTTCACTGCTTTGCAGCTTTACTAGAGAATTCCACTGGTCAACATGATTTTTGTCTCATGAGTACCAATAGTTATACTTAATGCAGTTTTTGTCGTGTTTTCAAATATGTATTCGGGATTTTTCAATCATCCAGTTTTTTATTTAAATTTCATTTAATGGATTTAAATAATTGTTTTTAAAAAGTTCTTTCGACCAATTGTCCATTGTAAAATAAAACCAAATGAGCTAACTCAGGAGATTTCAGCTATGGAAAAGACATATCAAGGCAAATGTAATCCTAATATGCTGGCCGATTATTGTTGGACCAAGACGAGGGATGCTCCACAGGCGAAATATAGCAGAAAATCGTTATTTCTTACTTTCTAGGTGAGTCCGAATGTTCGAATATTGTGTAGTTACGAATGTAGAAAATATTAAAGTGTTTAAAATTATAAATTCCTGTCTCTCGGAAAGCTTGCGTGATGGAGAAAAATCCATATCATATTTGAATTCATGATTAAAAATACTATTGAATCACATATTTTTCTTTCTGAGGCAAAAAATGTTTATTTTTTGTTGCTCAGTGGTTGTGCCACTCTCCTATAAAGTTGAAGGTCTTGGGTTCAAGTCCCGGTTCATGTGTTTATTTATATTTTCATCTCATATATATATATATATATATATGTCCACCGGTGTGGTCTCGAGGTAGCATGCTACCTTATCACGCAGCGGGCCCGGGTTCGATTCCCGGTCGGTGTAGTTTTTCTGTGTGAGGTTTTTATCGAGGTCATTCTTCAACTGTAAGACAAATGTCAGGAAAACTTTAAGGCCCAAACGGTCCCCGAAATCATATGACCATCATCACCATGATAATCAACATCCTTATCATTATCATCATCATCATCCTTCACCGGTGTGGAAAGCAACGGGAAGCAACCACACCTTCAATTCCGTAGTAAAGCTGCAAGCATAGCATGATATTTCTCCATACCCAGTTTATCCCATCGGATCCGAAAATATTTATTTTCGTTTCGTCTGACCAGATCACATTGTTCCAGAAATATAGACTCTTGTCCAGATGCTTCTTCGCAAATTTCAGTCTTGCTGTACGGTTCCTCTTGTTTTCGTATGGCTTCTTCTTAGGGATTCTGCCACGATAGCTAAGCTGCCACAAAACTCGACGGACTATTTGGTGGGATACTTTATTTTGTGATAATTGTTCCAATAATTGCTTGATTCTAGGTACACTTATTCTAGGGTTAATTTTTACTTGCCTGATAATGAAATGTTCTTCTCTCTGATTCAGCAACTTTTTCTTTGGCTTCCTTGGAATATTTGCAGTTGAACCATTGTTTCTAAGCTTGTTAACAATTTAATTACAGTAGAATAGGGTTTATTAACCACTGAGCCAATTTTTCTGAATGAGTAGCAGCTCAATGCAAAATTAATTATTTCTTTAAATTGGCTCTCTAGCTCTTTCCTTTATTCATATTGAACTCTAGTAAATAAAGGAGTAAAAAAATGACTGGATTTAACCATCTCTCACGTCCAGTAACATCGTAAGTACTGTGTTCGCCAAGAACGTTTGTTGTAGTGTACAAATAAAGTGTTGCAGTAATATAAACATTGTTTTGAATTTATTTAGATAATGTTGCACCAATGTATATATTTCTCTACTTATTGGATAATACGTAAGTACAACAGATCAGATTTAACGGTTTCGGCTTCTTCATAATCTGTATTTAAAGGAATATGAATTATTGTTTATAAAACTTTCGACTGTATAAATAAAAATGCTACCTACTGTATATAAAGAATCCGGCATAAGTCAGTTAACCTAACCACTGCCTATGATTGCAAGGAAAACAATCAGTTTGGTTGAAACTGGGGTTTGAATTCGGGACCTTCAGAATATAATCTGAAACACTGCTGCTTTAGGTAATTTACTAACTGGGGAACAATTTCTCTAGTTGTTTCTTGTATAGATTAAAATATACAGTCAATATGCTCAATTGACCAATTAATGTTTTAAAACGGTCAACACATTTCCACAGCCAAGCTGTTATTCTCAAGACCAGATATTGTCTGAAGACAAAATTGATAATAAATAAACAACTTCAGTTAAAACAAACTATGTCACATGACACAATCAATCACAAGTAAACAGTAAAATATAATAAAACTAATCCTCCTTCCTATCAATTAAAGAAAAGAGGGCGCTCTACGGAATCAGGTCCTTGTCTTTATTCATGATTTTGTCCTTATTTTTATACATTTCCAAACTTTCAAGGACGTCAAGGAATTTGAAATCAGTGACCGAAGGAATCAGCCTAAGGTTACTTTCATTGATAGCATTATCGTAATCAGAAATATGCTGGGCAACTCCAGTTTTCTCAAATCTATTAAGTCTAAAATGGGTAATATGTTCGTTAAATCTAGTTAAAATGGTTATTCTGGTTTGCCCAACATATCACAGTCATTGCATCCAATTTCATAAATACCGGATTTTTTTAAACAATCGACTTTATCTTTAGGGTTTCCAAGTACACTATTTAATGTCAAAGTGGAAGTAAAAATTAAATTAGTATCTAATCCTTTGAATATCTTGTACAAACCTCTAGTTAAAGAGGGAACGTACGGCATAATTGCAAAATTAGCTTTATTACTAGGAGAATGGAAGGCTGTAGAATAGGTAATAAGTTTTCTAAATTCAAATTTACGAATTAAATTATCAATCAACTTTTCATTGAAACCATTACACTTAGCGATATCTTTAATGGTTTGTAATTCCTTATTATATCCATTTTTACTTAACGGAAAAGTAGTAAGACGGACTAAAAAATTGAAACTAGCCATTTTATGTTGATTACAATGGTACGAATCTGCCGTGATATATCTAAATATACTGGTTTATTTTCTATAAATATCAGACTCTAATCTATACTTATTTCTAATTATTAGCATATCCAGAAAAGGCAGCCTTCCAATTTCTTCCTCTTCGTAAGTAAAACTTATGCTGGGAGTCCGGTCATTTAATATTTCAATAAATTCCTGTACATTGCATTTTCGGTATCAGAAATAGCAAAAATGTCAACATATCTGAGCCAGAACCTGGGAAAATAATCTAATTCCTTTTCAAGCTTGTATATATATGTTTTAAGGTACAAACGCAATAGCCTATTATTGCATTTTCGGTTAACTGACTTATGCTGCATCCTGTATAATCTACAAACCAAGCAAAATGGATCATACATTCGATTTGCTGAGGAATTCGCTTAGTTTACGCAGATCCTGCGTGAAGGATTTTTTTTCTCAAGAAGTGTTAATATTACCAGAATAGTTAGTTAATTGTTGAGTCGTATTCATAAGGCCTAGACTTGGTCGTAGGAGAACAGTTGTTAGTTAAAATTAGAGTATATAAAAATGAGTGAGCGGCTGTTGCAACAGTTTTGAAATTGGAATGAGCGGAGTGAATCGAGTAAAGTTGCATCTGTCCCCGGCGACGTCCTCACACCACGAGTGATAATATTCCAAGAGAAACTTTGAATCAAGAGGACAATTTTCTTGCTCGAAACATTTTTGTGTTTCCTTTTATTTTCAAGTCCCATGGGACAATGACTAACAGCGCACAAAAATGCAGTGATTTTATATTTCTACTGCAGAAACTTCTTGAATAAACAAAATTGAAATAATACTCGCAGGAATATTTGTTTGATATAACTGACAACTAATATAATAAGCAGAGACCGGAACTTTGGCAGAATGCCTTTTAAATGTATTAAATATATCTTCAATTTGAAAGAGATGATTAAAATGCCACAGTTATATGTTGCATTTTCCTGCATCTTTAAATATAAATGCCTAATTTACGAAATAAATGATTTGTATTGCCTTTATTTGATTATCTATTGTTTCTTAATTTACTATTAAAAATTGACTACGGGTATTTTAATTTATTTGTATAACCGTTACAATGAAAGCGACTTCACTGAATGTATATTATTGTCTTTCAGTCAGTTCATAAGTATTATCTTCGCAACAATGAGTGCTGCCGTTCAAAATATATATATATATATATATATATATATATATATGGTATGATAAGAAAAATAAATGCCTGGACGGGATTCGAACCCGGATCTCAGAGATCCGGGTTCGAATCCCGTCCAGGCATTTATTTTTCTTATCATACCATATTAAGCTTGCATTGCTCAATGTTAAACATTTAATTATAATATATATATATATATATATATATAGCAGAAAACATTTTAATTACAGCATGTGTTTATTTGAAAAGGCAACGATGAATGCGGGTCTAACTTACTTTTTCTTTCAGTTTTTATTGCGACGTTATTGTAGCTAGCTGCAAGATACCGAAATTCAGTGTTCCTTTACGCAGTAAAACGCAAAGTTACGTTAGTGCTTTTGGATCCGACGTACTTAGTACTGACGGTAACGTACTCACATGCAAAATATGCGAGCAGTCAGTGAACTACGAAAAGAAACATTTTATACCATAACATATCAGTACAATCAAACACAAAGAATGCACTTTCCTAGGCTACTTGTGTGTTACGAATGTAGAAAATATGTGTTTGAAATTATAAGTACCTGTCTCCCGGAAATCTTGTGTGATGGAGAAAAACCGATATCATATTTGAATTCTGGATAACAAATATTATCAGAATCACATATGGTTCTTTCTGAGACAAAAAAAAATATATTTTTTGTTGCTCAGTGTAACTAAAGTTGAAGATAATTCACAATTGTTAATATCTGTATAATTTACCCAGGTGAAATGGAAGAGAAAATCTTACGGTCCTAACTCGACAGGTAAAATAAACCATCATTATTACGTAGTTTGCACATCTCTCGCCTCTGTGAGACTCTAATAGGAAACTAAGGTATTACGTGGATGGATAAAGGTCCGTTAAATTTTGCACAGAGGTATTTTTATTCAGGTTTGCGGTTCATTAACGAGCCTGAAAAATCTTCAGACTAGAGAACCACGGCATAAATTCTCTCTCGGAGGGTATATCTTTCGGAGTTTTCTTTCTTATTATCAGAGAAGCGATAGGTACGCTTCATCTGCTTCTTTTGTTTATCACTACAACCAGATCATACTATTTATTGCCGAAGGAACGCAATATTGTAAGAATGCTCTCTAGTGGAGAAAAAATGAAACACATCAAACTGTATATTAATTCATTTCTGATGTATGATGTAAATATGGCAATTATATATTTCTGGATTGTTACCTGGGAAAAATACATTTAAGAAAGTGCAAACAGTGGTTTCTTTTTTTTGGTGGTATAATCAATTGCTAGAAATGTTTTATATTAACTCCCGCATGCGGCATGTGTTGACATTCATGCACTATATATATAATCTGGTAGCCGTATTTCTCACAGGCTCAGTCACTGCAAAATAATGGTCAGACCTGTTCAGAACATTAAAAAGGAGGCCTTCTTTAATATGGTAATTATAACACTGATAAATATTTCGTGAAACACGACTCTGATTGGTTGTAAAACAGAAATCATTGAAACGTGATTGGCCATTGAGTCCCATTTGGGGCATGAGTTAAATAGTCATAGAAATAAGCAGACGTATACCCAAAGGTCTGAAAAAGTGAGAAATATGACTTTTAAGAACCAATAAAAACAACTTAATCTTAATAATATAAATACATATATAAATGTTTTTACTTACTTGAAGCTTAGAATATAGGCTTTGGTAAAATATGACGTCATAGGAATCCGCCCCTTAATTATTATTAAGTATTTATATTATGTAATTAATATCTGTGTGGGACTATATACATTTAGTTTTATTTATATTTTCTTTCAGCCCAAATTTTTAGTATTATTCAATAGAGTGTGCGTGCTGGCTCTTAATATCACTTCGCTATAGGCGTGATAACTATCAACATCCAAATATGAAATTCTGGTACATAAATTGACGAAGAGAAGATTGAAAAGAAGAAGAATAAGTTGATGAACGATTTATTAAATAATTAGCCCAGAATGTTCTTAACAAATATTTCGTATGTAAAAATCGACTTACAGAAAAAAATTGTGGTTATAACGTTGTTCTGTCCCAACTCCTTTCAAAAAACGTTAAACTGAAAATATATAAAACTATTATTCTACCAGTTATATTATATGGATGCGAAACATGGACTCTTACTTTAAGGGAAGAAATCAGATTACGAGTTTTTGAGAATAAATTTCTTAGGAAAATTTTTGGAACAAAGAGAGATGAACAGACAGGTGAATGGAGAGGACTATTTAACAATGAACTACATGGTATTTATAGGAAGCCAGATATAATAAGAACAATTAAAACCCCTCAGGGGTCCTCATCTAGGGGATATGTGGATGGCGACCACAAGGTGCCCAAGCCGAGCAAAACATTTCTTCCACTTACTTGTGTTTTGCACTCTTAACTTTACTATCTAACCTCTCTTGGTTAACTCTTGTTTTTTCGACCCCGACGCTATTAGGGCATCCGAGGGCTAGGGAGTCTTTCCTTTCTTCCATTTCTTCTTTCCTTTATTTTCTTTTCTTCTCCAGAAAAGCCTGACCAGAGGCTATAAGATGGCAGGCCCATCACTGGTCTTGCCTTCCTTTGGCCAGCAACCAATCGAAGGGACTATTATTATTCTTTCAAGTCTTATACGAGAATTTTCCGGAAGAAGCTGGAGGGAAAATTTTCTATAGGATTGTAACAGGCCTTGGCCTAATACTTGGAAGGAAGAAGAAGAAGAAGAAGAAGTCTCGTAGACTGCTTTGGGCAGGACATGTTGCGCGTATGGGGAATGAAAGACGTGCATGGAAGCTTCTTGAACGAAACCCAGAGGGAAAACGCCCATTTCATAGACCAAGAATGGGGTGGGAAAACAACATTAAGTATGATTTGAGGGAAGTAGATTATACAGGGAATGATTGGAAGGAATTAGCTCAGGATAGGGATGTATGGAGAGCTTATTTCCGCGCGGCCATGAACCTACGGGTTCGATAGTGCCATTGATTAAGTAAGTAACGATGCTCTGAGTGACTTTTCATTGTTGTTTAATATATGGTAGAAGGAGACGATTTTCAGAAATAAAGTAACCAACCCAACTTCCTGATACATGCCGTCTACTCTCAAAGCGTTGTCTTGTCGCCATAGAACGGACGTTAAATGTTATGATCAAAGAGCGATTCTTATAAAGCTTAATGTAGCGTTTTGCTTTCAACACAACTTGAGTATTTTGGAAGTTGATCAAAGAAGAAATATGTCGGATGATGTAGTGGGGAGAGGGGGGTGAGTATCCTGGTGTGTCTCAAACATTTTCCTGTTTCTTTCACTTGAGAAAACTTCCATAACAGATCGAAATATCCTCTCTGGTTTCCTGCTTTGCTCTCTTCTGTTATTCAAAAGAATGATGCTTGGAACTTTGATATATATCGAAATATTCAGTCAAGGATGAGGTTATGAAAATATTATCCACAAAACTCCGCGTTGAAGGGGACACATTTATAAAAACAAATTCGTTATTAAAAAAATTATAATTCTGGTTATATGTTAATTGAAAATATACTCTGTCTACAAATATAGGACATTGGCATCTTTTAAAAGAAATCTAAATTTATATTTGCTCTAAACTCAACTTTATTATTATCCAGTGTAAGATATATATATTAATTGGTGTTTCCCGTATAATGTATCATATTTATATTATTATTATTATTATTATTATTATTATTATTATTATTATTATTATCTTATCATTATTGTTATTACCCTATAAAATGTTGTTTGTACATGACATTTACATTGCTACATTTATTGTATCTTTAACTGTTTATAGTTAGTATAGTGTATATCTACATTTGTCGAATATTTATTTGTATTTGTGCTGGTTGAGTGGAAGAGAGGGCCTTATGGCCTTAACTCTGCCAGAATAAATAAAGTATTATTATTATTATTATTATTATTATTATTATTATTATTATAGTATCATACTTTAAACTATTAATACGTCGCTTTGTGTAATCGTATCTAAAAGAAATAGGTGACAATCAAAAGAGAAACTCAAAAAGTTTTGTGCATGTTTATAATGAAGAATAATGGACACAAAATTTAATCATGCTTTTTGTGGTCGATATGGGCTCATTGTTGGATACTTAGCAGACAGGTTAAACGTGAATGTTTACAGCGTCACTCGTGGGGGCCACATTCAATGTCTATGAGGTATAGCAAAACCTTTTTGAGTTAGATTGTTGTGTAAAAAGTGCTAGTATCAAAATTTTGTACATGAAATGTCAGTTTTCTTTAACAAATTAAAATTCATTAAAATTGTGTAGGCCTTTCAGAACTTCTTTTTCTATCCTCAACAGCTGGTTTAGGTACCTTATATTTCAGGAAAATGTTAATGCTTTAAACGTTTAATTTATATTAGTGATTGTTTATTTTACTTAACCCATTCGCCTGAAAATACGATTTACACTCGTCGGCAGTTAAATGGCCTTCTACTCAGAAGACGAGGTACACTCGCGTAACTCTACTTTTATATATTTTGCTATATTTTGTACATCCCGTGGCAGGGTAATCTTTTGTTAACATTTATGAATAGTAGAGGAATGTGTTTTTGTCCTCATCCTTATTGTGTTCTCAAGTACCGTTATCATTTGTTCGTTTTGAATGTCTGAAAATATACAATATAATTTACGGTAACTTAAATACGGTTTCTGGGAAATGCATGGAGCATTTAAACTTGAAGCGAATGGGTTAAGGATTCGATCCCTGATCGTGACAGGTTTTCTGGGTAAGTTTTTTTTCGAGGTTTTTCTTCACTTGAAAGACAAATGTCAGGATATTTTAAGGCCCAAACGGTTCCCGAACAATCGCCTTCATAATAATCATTATCATATTCGCCATTTTTAGCATGAATGTGTGAGTGATGGGTTTCGTCTTAATTTCATGTTAAACGCGGAAAATAAGGACAACGCTCATTCATGAATAAATATATGTTATCAAAATGCAATACCATTCATTCTTAACAATTATATATATAAATTAATTAGTGTATAATGCTATTGTGTTATTATTTAATTGTAATATTATTGTGTTTTCTTTATGTAATTGTAATATTAATGTTTTTAGTGTATAATGCTATTGTGTTATTATTTAATTGTAATATTATTGTGTTTTCTTTAGGTAATTGTAATGTTATTGTTTTTTTTGTTGTTTATTTTTCTTTACACTAGTACCAATTATTACTTTATTGTAACGGACTGTCAACAGCACGTACGGCTTACTGCCCGTGCGACCCACATTTGTAAATAATATTGTAAATGTCTTACTTTTTGTCTAATAAAGTCACACTACTACTACTAATTTTTTGTTGTCTCGGAAGAGGCTCTAACATTAAGTTGACCATTCATTCGGGGAGGACCTTGTGTGGTCAGAAAAGTACGTTTGAGATTCATATTTTGACATTCCTCCCCGATGAGTCGTACCACTGTAAGGCACACATGGCGTGTGGCATGCAAAAAATGCCTAGAAAGTGACAGGTTTAACTGTGTTAATCCATCCATCCATAGTAATTCTGCCCGAAGGCAGGTCCTTCACTGCAATCATAGCATTTCATGCTGTGCTTGCAGCTTTAATAGGGAATTGTAGGTGTGGCACCTTCCCGTTGCTTTCCACACCGGTGAAGGATGATGAAGATGTTGATGATAATGATAAGGATGATGATGATGATGATAATGATAAGGATGATGATGATGGCCTTACGATTTCGGGAACCATTTGGGTCTTAAAGTTTTCCTGACATTTGTCTTACAGGTGAGAAAAAGCCCCGATAAAAACCTCGCCCAGAAAAACTGCCCCGACCGGGGATTGAACCCGGGGCCCGCTGCGTGACAAGGCAGCACGCTACCTCGAGACCACAGCGGTGGACAACTGTGTTAATTGAATACAATAATTTAAATCAATATTTGTAGCTTGATTAACATTTTTAGAAGTTAACACTAAGAGGTATGTGTTTTATTTAAGTAAAATTTCATCATCTCACCTCATCTTCTTCTTGTTAGACTAGTTTCAGATCCTTCTTCGGTTCCATCATCAGTATTTTCACGACGTTATTATGTCGTCCTGGAAGAGCCGTCTCTTGCTCCCTCTGTTGGTAAACTGAAACATCTCGAAATCAAATAATTACCCCCGGCAATTTCAAATATAATTATTTTTCTTTTTTCCGTTTTTTTAATGTAAATTTTTTCCCAAACCATAAGTTCTTCGGGGTTTTCTATTTGTTTTATTGGTTTAGCATTTCAGTGGATTTGATATTTTTCTGAGCATGCATGGGCTCCCACTGAGATTTTTCTATTTCTCCTTTCTTCACATTTCTGAGATATTCGTTCACTCGGGTTTTTAAATTTCTCTTTGTTTTTCCCTATGTAAACTTTCCCCATTTTCCGTATTTAATCTATTTAACTCATGCCCCTAATGGTAGTCGGTGACCAATCACGTTTCAATGAATATTGATTTACAACAAATCACAGTCGTTTTTCACCTCGATTTTATCAATTTAATTTTATCACTTTAAAATCAAGTTCGTCCTTTTTAACATTCTGAATAGGTCACACCTTATTTTGCAGTGACTGACTTTCTAAGAAATACGTTAAATATAACAATTTATATATTAAGATGTAAGAATCCTAGAATGCAAGTGGCTGCCAGATTGTTTATATAGTGCACGATTGTAAACATATACTGCTTGCGGGATATAATAGAATAACATTTATGGCAATTGATTTTACCACAAAAAAGAAACCACCGTTTGCACTTTCTTAAAGGTATTATTTTCCAGGTATTTACGTTCCAAAAAAATGTAATTGACATATTTACAGCATATGCATCATAAATTAATTAATAACCCTTAATGCTGGTTATAAACAATTGTATATGTTTCATTTTTTCTCCATTAGGGTGCATTCTTACAATATTGCGATCCTTTGGCAATAAATAATATGATCTGGTTGCAGTGATGAACAAATGAAACATAATAAACATTTCTCTTTTGTTTTCAAACATCGCCGTTTACATTAAATATATAAATATTTTAAAATAACTATATTTAAATAATGATTTGTGAGGAAACAGTTTAATTTTATTCGTTAAAGAGTCCTAATAAATGCCAGTCCTGATTTCCAAATTCTCTAGATAAATTCACTCGTGATTTCGCGACATTCTGAATTTATCGATGACTTGGAAATTACTCGTGGCATTACTTATGATAAATCCCTGATTAGTTTTCTTCTTGTATTTTCTCATTTTTGTTAGATTCTAATGAATCTAATGATGTTGAATTCAGTTTTTTTTGTGTCTATCGTATGTAAAAAAAAAACATTAAACTTACAGTACTTCAATTGATTATATGTGAATTTCTTGAATTTTATTTTTTCTTTATGACTCAATTCCTTCGAAATTCGCTAATATCTGGATGCAGCATAGTTATCTAGGATCGTTATGAAACCAATGACAACAATCTTGAATTAAGCACAAAGTGAGAATAAATTGAAGTTATCATAAATTGAAGTTATCATAAAATAAAATAAGTTAAAATATACCTTCTTAGGTAAAATCCGTCGTCCTCAACTTATAAAATATGTAATCTTTATGCCTGTAGGCCTTTCAGGACATTCGTCCCTTCTTCAGCAGTTCATTCTTCGCTACAGCATCCAGTATGATGTTTGATGCTGCTGGTCCTAATGTGGCTTTGTCGTGACTAAAGCTTCTTCCTGACGATGTCGTATAGTGGGTTGTTTAGTCTGGGAGTGCTTTCTTTTATTAAAACTTTTAATAACTTTTAATAAATGAAAACACTCCCTGACTAAACAACCCACTATACGATATCGTCAGGAAGAAGCTTTAGTCACGACAAAGCCACATGTGGCCTAATGTGGCTTTGTCGTGACTAAAGCTTCTTCGTGACGATATCGTATAGTGGGTTGTTTAGTCTGGGAGTGCTTTCATTTATTAAAACTTTTAATAACTTTTAATAAATGAAAGCACTCCCAGACTAAACAACCCACTATACGATATCGTTAGGAAGAAGCTTTAGTCACGACAAAGCCACATGTGGCCTAATTAGTTATTAAAAGTTTTAATAAATGAAAGCACTCCCAGACTAAACAACCCACTATACGATATCGTCAGGAAGAAGCTTTAGTCACGACAAAGCCACATGTGGCCTAATGTGGCTTTGTCGTGACTAAAGCTTCTTCCTGACGATATCGTATAGTGGGTTGTTTAGTCTGGGAGTGCTTTCATTTATTAAAACTTTTAATAACTTTTAATAAATGAAAGCACTCCCAGACTAAACAACCAACTATACGACATCGTCAGGAAGAAGCTTTAGTCACGACAAGGCCACATTAGGACCAGCAGCATCAAACATCATACTGGATGCTGTAGCGAAGAATGAACTGCTGAAGAAGGGACGGATATCCTGAAAGGCCCACAGGCATAAAGATTACATATTTTATAAGTTGAGGACGACGGATAATACCTAAGAAGGTATATTTTAACTTATTTTATTTATGACTCTCCACCTCAACGGTTTAACAATGAATTTTATTAGTATTCAAGTTATCATGTATACTGAAGAGGTTGAAACAAATAACCATGTGTTTTGCGTGCATCAAAGAAAATGTTGTAATACATAACCATTACATCTCGGAAGTTGGGGCGGAGAGAAATGCTAGCAGACTAATTGTGCTCTCAGCTGTGTGACGTAATGCGTGTTGAAGAAAGAGCGAGGCCTCGGGAATAAGGTGTGATGTCCCAGCAACGTTGCTAATTTTTTACCATTAGTGTACTAGCTGCTATAACCCAAACCCAACTAATTAAGAGCGGAGGCAAATTTATCACTTGTAGATGGTAGTGCCATCTCTGTGTGTGTGTGTGTAGTTAAACAGAAAGCATAGTCGTGTTGTGAAGTATCCACCAGCAACTTAGTACAGTCTCTTCCAAAAGCACATTCGCCCTTCTGCAGTAAATTCTCATACATTTTAAACATAATGTTATAACATCTATTCATAAGTAATCCCACGAGTGATTTCCAATTTATCTAGAGAATTTGGAAATCTTGAGTGGCATTTGTTAGGTGTGTTTAACGAATACAATTAAGCTGTTTACTCACAAAACATTATTTAAATATCCATCCATCCATAGTAATTCTGCCCGAAGGCAGGTCCTTCACTGCAATCATAACATTTTCATGCTATGCTTGCAGCTTTACTAGGGAATTGTAGGTGTGGTAGCTTCCCGTTGCTTTCCACACCGGTGAAGGATGATGATGATGATAATGATAAGGATGATGATGATGGCCATATGATTTCGGGGACCGTTTGGGCCTTAACGTTTTCCTGACATTTGTCTTACAGATGAGGAAAAACCCCGATAAAAACCTTACCCAGAAAAACTGCCCCGACCGGGGATCGAATCCGGGCCCGCTGCGTGACAAGGCAGCACGCTACCTCGAGACCACAGCGGTGGACTATTTAAATATAGTTATTTTAAAATATTTATAAATCGAATGTAAACGGCGATGTTTGAAACCAAATGAGAAACGTATGTTATGTTTCATTTGTTCATCCACTACAATTAGATCACCTTATTTATTGCCAAATGAATTGTAAGAATGCAACCTAATGGAGAAAAAATTAAAGACATCAAACTGTGTATTATAACCAACAATCCATCCATTCATCCATAGTAATTCTGCCCGAGGGCATTCTTTCACTGCAATCATAACATTTTCATGCTATGCTTTGCAGCTTTACTCGCGAATTGTAGGTGTGGTAGCTTCCCGTTGCTTTCCACACCGGTGAAGGATGATGATGATGATGGCCATATGATTTCGGGGACCGTTTAGGCATTAACGTTTTCCTGACATTTGTCTTACAGGTGAGGAAAAACCCCGATAAAAACCGCACCCAGAAAAACTGCCCCGACCGGGGATCGAACCTGGGCTCGCTGCATGACAAGGCAGCACGCTACATCGAGACCACAGCGGTGGACATAACCAACATTATAGGTTATTAATTAATTTTTTAAGTCCTATGATGTAAATATGTCAATTATATGTTTATGGAACGTCAATATCTGGAAAATAATAACATAGGTTTATTTGTATTGTTGTATAATCAATTGCTACATTTTCTATTATATCCCGCAAGCGGTAAACGATTTCGTTCGTGCACTATATATATATATTCCAGTCAGCACATTAGAAAAATGTATGGAGCGATGGTCAGGCCAGTAATGCACTATAGTAGTGAGATTTGGGGTTTCCAAAGAACGGAAATACTAAATAAGGTATATACGCATTTTTTAAAATATATTACAGGACTTAGTAAGGCCGTTTCTAACTGTGGAATTCTATATGAATTTGGGTCATTCCAGGACGACATAAACTGTAAAATTCGTGTACTTAAATACTGGTTGCGAGTAATCCAAGGTGAACAAACAATGCTTAGAGCAATTTGTTACGACCACCAAATTAAAAACATAGATGTTAAATTTTGGGCAGACGAGGTTAGGAGAGAACTCCACAAGATTGGGATGGGCTGGATATGGGAAAAAGGGACTGAAAATCGCAAGAAACGTGTGGAGAAAAATAAGGAGGAGGTACTTAGATATAAACCAACAAGATACTTTCGCCGAATGTACAGGAAAACGCTCACTGTGTTTACAAAGAGACCTAAAACACGTCCGGGGAAAAGAATCATATATACTCAACCTAGGATTTAAAGAGAGATCACGGCTTGCTTGGTTTAGGCTAGGGGCACGGAAATTTCAAAAAATTTGCGACGAGCCCGATATGCGAATATGTCCAGTGTGCGGGAAATTTGAAGATGAGATACATATATTAGGACAATGTAATGATTTAGAATATTGGAGACGTCAGTTATTACCGAAAAGATTTGTAAATTCAAATCGGGAAAGATTGGCATGCTACGAGTTATTGCTAAATCCAGAAAATTGGATAAACTTGGGTAAATTTCTGGATAAAACGCGGAAAATAAGAACAACACTCATTCATGAATAAATATATGTTATCAAAATGCAATAACATTAATTCATAATAATTATATATAAATTAATTAATGTATAATGCTATTGTGTTATTATTTAATTGTAATATTACTGTGTTTTCTTAAGTAATTGCAATGTTACGGTTTTTTTTAGTGTATAGTGCTATTGTGTTATTATTTAATTGTAATATTACTGTGTTTTCTTTATGTAATTGTAATGTTATTGCTTTTTTGAGTGTATAATGCTATTGTGTTATTATTTAATTGTAATATTATTGCGTTTTCTTTATGTAATTGTAATGTTGTTGCTTTTTTTTTGTTTTGTTGTTTATTTTTCTTCACACTAGTAGCAATTATTTCTTTATTGTAACGGACTGTCAAACGCACGTACGGCTTACTGCCCGTGCGACCCATATTTGTAAATAATATTGTAAATATCTTACTTTTGTCTAATAAAGTCCTACTACTACTACAATCACGGAACTAGGATTCTTACACCGGTGCTACGTGAATATAATATATAACTTGCTATATTCAACGTATTTATTAGAGAATCAATCACTGCAAAATAGTACTCTGGCCTGTTCAGTATATTAAAAAGGAGGAGCGTTTTTAAATATGATAAACAGAAGTTAATAAATATAGAGGTGAAACACGACTTTGATTTGTTGTAAAACAAAATTCATTGAAACGTGATCGGTCATTGAATTCCATTTGAAGCATGAGTTAAAGAGTATATATAAACACTCATAGAATAAGATTTATTTCTTTATATTAGGCCTGCAAATATTTTAATCTTCCCTCAGCTTCAACACGCTTTTCATGATACTATTCAGGTACTTTATCATGACACCAGACGCATTCTCCCAGTTTTCATGAAATGGGAAACTGCTTTTTATAAACAAAACCCATGCACAGGGGTTATTATGTTCCGTCTTTCCAGTACCATCATCATCATCATCATCATTTTCTACTCCTTCAATTTCTGGCGACATAAATTTGTGCTTATTGCATTTTTATCCTTGAAGTACACATTTGCTTTTCTTACATTTTTGGAATCTAATTTAAATCCATATGCTTAAAATGGAAGAATTATTTTGTATCAACTGCTTACTTCAGCGGATTGTCACTTCCACTGTTAAGGTGAGGGTGAAGACACGAACGACGTGCAGCAAATAAATCTGCCGCATGATACAATCTCCTCCAGATTTTAATAGCTCAGTGCATATCAACTTCTGTCGAACTCTGGAATTACATATCGGCAATGCTATAGTTATAAATGAAATGATGAAATACACTGTCCCTATTCAGCCGAAAGTTAATGTCCCTATTCGCCAGAAAAAGGCATTCTTCTTCCTCTAAAGATTTGATGATTTACTTTAAAAGAATCACAATACTTATAATCATAATACTTAATAATTATCATTTTTTCAGTAAGAGGCCCTGTTTCGAATCCATAGAATTTGATGGGAAAAATAACCACTTTATACATTTATTACATTAACGTTTCTTTACTGATAGAGAAGGTGGGATGACAAGAATCACGGTCATATATAATATTTGTTTCCATAGTTAAACCTATGTTTAATATATTTTAGTTCTTCATTTCTGTTTGCAATTACTGCTAGTAGGTATTTTAAATCGCACGTGTATTCAACATTTCCCTCATTTGTCAAAAAACTTCCCATTTACTCCGTATATTGTTTTTATATGCGTGACAGCGTATATGCAACAGGCAACATCTCATTTTTGTCCATACAGTCATTACCTTGTTTTACACCCAAACCCCTCAACTGGACTATCTTCTGCAAAAATGAACCGACCTCAAATTTGAGATATACTAGTTACAATATATTATTGTTCGAGCATCGCTCCATGTTCTGCAAAAAGGATCCAACACATCATCCCCTTGTCCATGCCAACTAAAAACCTAGTAAGACAACATTGACAGAATATGTCACTTTTCCTTGTCTGCAGAGAGAACAAATTAACTTTTTTTTAAATGTCATAAATAAAAAAGTATTTCTCTTAAATTAGAATCGCTTTTATGTTCTGCCAATTGGAGTAAAAAGTAAATGTTTAATTTTATTTGTTAATTACCTCTGTGATTGACACATGTGGATGTGAAGGGCCAGCAGCCGGCTGGTAAAAGGGCAACCGCTGAAAAGTGGAAAGACCCTCAATCGGAATTTTTCATTGACATTTAACTTTAATTGTATTTTTCTTACAACGAAAATGTCAACCATTGAATTCCGAAACCTGCCTTGAAATTTCTCCCAGAGAAGCAGTGTGATGTATCAAGGCCATGTCGAAAAAAAAGTATCTGCATTTTTAATTGCAACGCACAGAATTTGAAGCCATAATCCAGTAAAGGCAACTCACTGTACGAAGCTGATGGACTCCCTGCGTGAGTAATACGGAACGTAGTAAGGCTGGACGCGGCATGCAGGCAGGTTGTCAGAGTTATTGATTTCACCAATTCAGTTGTATTATTTCGCTGTTGTTTAAATGTGAGCTTTGGCGCTGGATTTGTGTCTTGCAGTTAAAAACGGTAGATTTTTTGCCATCGACCTTGGTATATCAGAACGCTTCACTGGATGAAAATCCAAGGTAGGTTTCGGCATGCAATGGTTGACTGTTCCCTTGTCAGTTGAATTATCTTGTGACTTGGTTCCTTATTGCAGAATGCAACCCTATTTATATAATAATGTATCTCTCTGAACTTGAAACACGCATGTAATTCTTCATTTTATCTTTCAATTGAGTTTATAGCCGCAAACACTAATGTGTCATGTGTCAGATTCTAATTTCCGCCCAATATATTAAGAAGTCTTATCTGTGTTTGATCTATCGTTTTGTACTTAAACCACGATAAAACTAATTTGTTTCAACTCTGTAGCAATCCACAGCTGTTAATAATATTTGTATCATCCAATATTACAAATCAAAATAGCAATAGCGAGCAAATACTAAAAGGCAACACAACTTCTATTAAATACAGGGCATTCAATAACTATTGGCAACATTGTTCTAGCATCATACAAAATGTATTTAGATCACTTTTGGCATTAGGTGCTTCATTTATAGTCTCCTGCCAAATCACCTATACGAAGTCGAATCCTTAGAATACGACGTACTCCATCTGCAGCACCATTTATGGATATCTGTTTCACTGATCGATCTAAAGCTTTATGGATATCAACTCTTGATTGAA
The DNA here is from genome assembly GCA_030220185.1 of Diploptera punctata. Lineage (NCBI taxonomy): Eukaryota > Metazoa > Arthropoda > Insecta > Blattodea > Blaberidae > Diploptera > Diploptera punctata. The sequence goes on along the minus strand of JASPKZ010007817.1, from coordinate 3,562,637 downwards.
ATCGAAGGCCTCTTAGAGGTTCTTTGATCATTGAGAAAAAAGTTATAGTCACAAGGTCTCATGTTTGGTGAATTTGGTGGATTTTCGAGTATTTCCCAATTTCAGCTTCTAAACAAATTCTACTGGGCATCCTTTCAGGTCGGTAATACTTGCTAAATGTGAGAAACAGAAAATGCATTCACAAAATATTACTATTTCGAGACTTTTAATATTACAGATTTATACAACAAAGCCTTCTTCCATTTGTCAACCGACGTTTGTGCCACACGGTATAACTGACGTTATATTAATAGAGTTGTTATATTCTGATGTTACAGAATCAAATAGTTCAGCACAATCAAAAAGGTGGAGTCATCATGAGCAACCAAGCTCTGGCTTTGCAAGGGGTGAGACGTCATCAGGCTGGAAACTATACCTGCATCGCTTCTAACGTAGAAGGAGACGGCGAGAGTAACACTGTGGAGCTCCGAGTCATGTGTGAGTATTATTTTTATTTTAATTATGACTTGAGTTAGTGATTAATTTAATTAATAACTCTCTTAACATATCACGTTGTTAGCTCGCTATTCTAATCTGGAGTCCATTCCAGAAGAATATTGTGTAATTAGTTATTAGTTACAAGTAAAAATTCTTGTAAAGTATTGAATGTAACTTTGTGTTCCACAAAATAAGCAGTGGGGGCACGTGGCTTTTAAGTTTGATGAAGAACTAGTAAGAAAACATATTTGTAAACATTTTTACTTTACAGTAATATAATGTACGATTAAAACTAAAAAATAGTTACCTTGTAGGTTCGTCTCCTCAACTTAAGTTATTTTAAAACTCTACAGGTCTTTCGGGAAAGGGTTTTAAAATAACTTAAGATGAGGAGACGGACCTACAAGGTAACTATTTTTTAGTTTTAATCGTACATTATCTTCTTCTTCTTTTTCACTTCACGGGTCAGGCAAATTGCCTGTTCCGCCTCACAGTTGTTCTGTCCATCTTTTCACTGGCCTTCCTACATTCCTTGAACCTCTTGGCTTGTAGTTTAATGCTGCTCTTGGTAAGCTTGATACATTCATCCATTAAATCCGTCCGGCTGAACACTGTGAGAGAGATGAGTTTGAAATTTTTTTACGTGGTCGGGTTACGAGCCCAGACGCACAACCACCTTCCTAGTGGATAGGGGATTTATTTCTGAGTTTCCTTCTCCTAGACGGGTTGCTAACAAAATCTTTGGAGTCCCATCTACCCCTTGGCTTGCAGGTTTCCTCTTCCGCCTTCTTTACCGTTGAGAACAATTTTCTTCATCCGCTTCTGAAGCCGTTGAGGTATCCCTCGTACATTATATTACTGTGAATTAACACCTCAACGGAAACTTATCATGAATTGTACAAGTATTGATGGCCATACTTTAATTATTATTAAATTCATCTACTTCTTGTATATCCAGTCGATATACTTGGGTCCTTTAAGGCTACAAACATGTCAGTGATATCATCATGGAATGGACATGCCTTTTCTATCTGCAGTAGAAGTTTTTTAGAAGTTCTATTTCAAAAGTTTAATGTATTGCTAAAACCTAAGCAAGGACAACAAAACAATTTATGTAGTGTTTGGCAGGAGCACAACCATTGAAATTAATTAAACCAACACCCTTGTACCGAAATGGACATTTCGATACAGGAATTACGTCTTACTGCGCAAACTATACGTCATCGCGTCTCCATCTCGAGTGTCATCTTTATGAACAGTGTCAAATGCTTTCCTATCTATCCTTTGCTTTCCTAGTGCGCACCCTGTGCTATTGCGCATTCCCCCCTCTCCCTGTGAATTCTCATAAATAGCTGTGTTTTGTAACATCGAATCATCATCTACTTAGTCACCATTGGAGTCTGGTCAGAGCAGCTCAGGAGAGCTGGTTTTGTTTGTTTAGTCCAGTAAGCCAGCGTGGGGACGCTAGGACAGTATTTCCCCCAAACCGAGGCCGGACTAGAGTGAGTGATAGTGTATGTATGTATGTATGTATGTATGTATGTATGTATGTATGTTGATTTATATCATATTTTCTTTTTGTATAGATGATCTACTACGATTTATTTTCTTTGTAAATTGAATATTTATTTATTTTTATTTTTATTATATCTGACTATTTTTTGACTCGCATTAAAAGCTTTAGTTGTGCTTTTTACTTACTCTATGCCTATTCATTCAGTAGTTAACATAAGTCAGATATCAAAGTCAAATTCTAAAAGATTGCTCAAGCGTGTGTTAGTTCCTTTATCCCAAAGCTTCCACGATTGTATTTATAAGTCAGTAAACATTACATATTGGGAGAATCTAGTAAAGAAAGTTGTATTCCTCTTTGTCTCTATGGGCCCGGGCAAAGATGTCACAATTTGAACAATCTATGCTTTCCAATCAAAATAGTTATCAACAATAACGGTTTGATCCAGCACCTATACGGTGCACCCTTTAAAACTGATATTTTAGCATTTATCTGTATGTTTAACTTCCTTCGTTCTATACATTTGTAGTAGTAGTAGTAGGACTTTATTAGACAAAAAGTAAGATATTTACAATATTATTTACAAATATGGGTCGCACGGGCAGTAAGCCGTACGTGCTGTTGACAGTCCGTTACAATAAAGTAATAATTGGTACTAGTGTAAAGAAAAATAAACAAAAACAGCAATAACATTACAATTACATAAAGAAAACACAATAAAAATATTACCATTAAATAATAACACAATAGCATTATACACTAAAAACATTAACATTACAATTACATAAAGAAAACACAATAATATTACAATTAAGTAATAACACAATAGCAATAACATTACAATTACATAAAGAAAATACAATAATATTACAATTAAGTAATAACACAATAGCATTATACACTAAAAAAACATTAACATTACAATTACATAAAGAAAACATTAATATTCCAATTAGTAGATATTCAGCTATATCCCAACAGTCCTTTAAAATTCCTATTTATTCTTCATCTTTCCAATGTTGAAAAAGATTTTTCTATTAAGACACACACTACATAAAAAAAGAGGATTCAAATCTGAACCACCATAGCTAAAGCTGAATCGAGATATTCCATACGCAAAGCCACGAAGCAGATGGTTATGTTCCTCTCCCCACTTCGTTTGTGGTATTTCATTATGTTAGACATCAGCGTGTGAAGTAACTGTTGCCAGCAGCGAGGTAAGCTCCGCCCCAGAGGTAAAAATAAGTTAGAAGCAAAAATCCCTCATTTGAGCGCTAGCCAGAGACCAAAATGGCACCACGTGGCGCGGACTCATTGTGATATAACGAATAATCCCGGCTCGTACAATAATACAGAAATATGTTTCAATAAAACCAACATTCGTGATAAGGAAAATAATATTTAAAAGCAATTATGATAAAAATAAGGTGAAGTGTACTTCAACTAATACCTCTGAAGAGCCGCCAAAGTAAATAAGGTACAAGATTAATGCATTAATAAATCAATACAAGTGACGTCATAAAATATAATATGATGGAACAGCAGATTACAATGCAGCAACATTCCTTTATGTTAACTAGCTTATTTATAACTTTGTATTTTAACACACTCTTCCGCGACTTACAAGTTAACTGTCAACCATTGGATGCCAGGACCTACCTCCAAATTCCTCCCAGAGAAGCGTTGTGATGTACCAAGACTGTGTCAAAAAAATACCTTTTTAACTGCAAAAACTTTCCTTTGCAATATCTCATAATTATACAGAAGCGGCCATTTTAAAACAACTGAAATTCCAAAATATTTTGTATTGCTCATGCGTAACAAAACAGTTCTTAGGCCTATTTAGTCTATTAAAATTGTAATTATGTATTTTAAAATGCTTCTATATAACGTATATAGGCATATTCTAGATAAACATATTTTTATTGTTTTTATTTTTCTATAAATTATATTATTTACACGCTCAAAAATACAATCGTTATTCGACCAATCGAAATGCAGGCATATCTGCTTTGTTTACATTGCAGCTAGAACTTAGCTCGGAAATGGTAGATTATGAAATTTGGAAGACCTAGAAGTTTGTAGTAGGAACTTATGAACACCATGTATATTGTTTAAATTTAGTTGCAAAATCTAATTTCAGGATGATAAAAGATAATTTGTATTTGCTAGAGAATGTGTTAGACGTGGTGTCTGTTGGAAATTTGATAGGAGTGATGTAGCTTGCGATTATGCGGCAGTGACTCCAGTTAAACGAGAGGAAATAAGCCTCATTGTGTTCACTTCTTATCTAAACGTCTTTATCTCGAACACAGTTTTCGCATTTCAGCTCAGGAAATAAAATACAGTGTGTATTTCTTCCATCTCCACGCACTCCTCTGTATTTACAAGAATATACTTTTCGCCTATCAGTTGGCTTAAAACGACCATACACTCTCTCCGTGGTCAAAGATCGTCGCCTTTAGTCAGTATTCTAATATATACCTCTATCTCGCTGCAATGATGGGCCTTAAGCTCAAATGATGAAATAAGTATAATGCCCGGTTTCACTAATCTTTGCTAAAACAGCCCAAACGAAGCGTTAAGAAACTCGTAATTTATTTTAAAACCCATTGTTATAATTGTCCGCCGCTGTGGTCTCGAGGTAGGGTGCTCCCTTGTCACGCAGAGGGCCCGGGTTCGATCCCCGGTTGGGGCAGTTTTTTCTGGGTGAGGTTTTTATCGGGGTTTTTCCTCACCTGTAAGACAAATGTCAGGAAAACTTTAAGGCCCAAACGTTCCCCGAAATAATATGGCCATCATCATCATAATCATCCTTATCATTATCATCATCATCATCTTTCACCGGTGTGGAAAACAACGGGAAGCTACCATTTTTCGAAAAATTTCGTCAGTCGGAGCTATGGCTGAAGATGAACACGACTGTGTTTAAAATCGCGATATCATGCAAGCATGAATTCTATGAGGTGAGATGTTTAAACAAAATGTTCTCCGATTAAATGTAATTATTCACATACTGCAACAATACATTATATGTTTTTTCGTTTTATTTACACTTATGTTGGTGGTAGAATCCACTAAAGTTCTGACAAGCCACAATTAGAATAATTTCATAAGCTGAAGATGGAACATATTTCCGAAAGGCCTACAGAATAATTGCAGCATTTCATATAATTGAGGACGACTGAGATCTCAGCTACTAATTTTATAATCTTAATTTTTACATAGTGACTTCAGCAGTCTTTCGTAATAAATTTTAAAAGTATTCATTTACTTATCAAAGTATTTTTTATTTATTAATATTCCACAATACAGTGTTTCTCCTTCAACCCAAAGTGATTTGTCGCGAGAGGTTCCTGTCTAAAGCAACTTCGTCACTCAATTCTCTAGTTTCCATACTTCTCTCCATTCCATCCATCCATCCATTCATTCATCGTTCTCTAGGCCTGCCTCTTCCACTTCTTCCATTAGCTTTCCAATGAAGGATCATCTTTGGTATTCTCTCTTCTTCCATTCTCATGAGGTGTCCATACCATTTCAAACGTTTTTCTTCTATTTTTCCTAATATGTTTTTTTTTTCAACCTGCATAATTTCGCTTATTGTGCTGTTTCTGATCTTATCCCTTCTTGGAATTCTTGTCGATCGCCTCCAAAAATCTATTTCTACTGCTAACAACTTGTTGGCTTGTTTTCTACTTACTGTCCAGGTTTCGGACCCATATAATAAAATGCTTTGTAATAGTATTTAAAATATAGTTTTCTTCGTTCTATATATTATATTTCAGTTCCAAAGCACCGAGTTCAACATACCAATGATTTTTCTATTTTCCCTAATATGTTTCTTTTCAACTTGCATAATTTACCTTCCTTTCTTTTGGGGAGAAAAATAAAAATATGTATTTCAATTATTTAGGCCTATTAGGGCACATCGGGTACTAGGTAAAAGTTAATAAAATTAAGATCAAAAAAGGAAACCAGATAATCATTCAAAACTTTTTATTTTCGAGCCTGTGATTGGAGAAGGCGAACATTGTGGAAGCCATACTTGTTTTGTGCAGAGTGTGGGTATACAAGCTTTTGAATAATAGCTACTGAAAATCTGGCGGAGGATTACTTTGTGAATTACAATTGTGCAGAGATAATGGAGGTTCTAAGCAGGCTAGCGTTCCCCTACGATTAAATCAATGTTGTGTACCCAAGGATTTAGGAAGCGCATCGCCAAGAGGATAGATACGCTGTAGTTCCAGGAAACCCTTCAAAACGACATAGAAATCTACAATTCTCTTCCAACAAAATTTGATTTTACCAAATATTAAATCGCAATTTCTCCGAGGACGTAAATTTGTTACTGATTAATCTTCACCTTCTTTATTAGGAATTTCTCTGAAATACAGCAGTTTTCCTATAACCCATTGAAAATTTTACTCCTCCTTAAATCCCTATTCTCTGCATCACTCTCTGTTAATCCACTCTACACCATACTCCTATGCACACCTTGAATCCACTGTTCTTTTGATCTCCCCATTCTTCTGTTGCCAATCTACCATCCATTTCATCTAGTTGACTATTTAACTCGTGCCCCAAATGGCTGTCAACGACCAATCACATCTTGAATTTTGATTTACAACCAATCACAGTCGTTTTTCACCTCGATTGTATCACTTTCATTATATCAAGTGGCTTCCAGATTGTATATATAGTGTACGAATCAAACCAGATTCTGCTTGCGAGATATAATAGAAAAACATTCGTAGCAATGGATTATACCATAAAAAAGAAACCACTATTTGCACTTTCTTAAACGTACTATTTCCCGAATTAACGTTGCAGAAAAATATAATTGACTTATTTATATCATAGGACATCAGAAATTAATTAATAACCTGTAATGATGTTTCATTTTTTCTTCACTAGGGTGCATTCTTACATTATTGCGATTACATTTGGCAATACATATGATGTGGTTGCAGTGATGAACAAACGAAACATAACGTTTCTCGCTTGTTTTTAAACATCGCAGTTTACATTAAATATAGAGGCCTAAATATTTTAAAATAACTATATTTAAATAATTATTTGTAAGTAAACAGCTTAATTTTATTCGTTAAATAGTCCTAACAAATGCCACTCTTGGTTTCCAAATTCTCTAGACAAATTCACTCCTCACTTCTTAAGTCGTGAATTTATTGATAATTTATAAATCACTTGTGGCATTACTTATGATAATAGACCATGGTCCGTAACAGGAGTTATTGGAGCTTTAATTATAATAACAGGCCTTATTAAATGATTTCATATCTGTTAGTAAAGTAAAGTATTCCCACTACAGTGGCCTCAGGAGGCCCTTGGGGTAGTGGGAGGTTAAGGCTCCCACTATTTCTAGACAATCGGCACTTGATGTCAGCCGGGTTGTCAGCCCTGCGTGACGGCCGCCTTTACTCCAGAACAAGCTTCTGGTACTCATTTCCGTTAGAGGCTGAGTCGACCCCAGGGCCATAGTGCCGCCAGAAGGTTTGCGTCAGTTTAAAAATCCTGACCCCACCAGGACTTGAACCCTTGACCTTCCGACTTGTAGCGCAGTGCCTTAACCACTACGCTATGGCCTATGAACTGAAATAAATAAGAAAATGGATAAATCTTAATTTCACGCTCTACCTCTCACAAGCCAAGAGAAATGGGGAGTGATGGAGGAGTAACACCTCCTTAAAAAACAGGGTTAATTCTGGCTCGGATGATGGTGCCCTGTGAGGGCTCCTTGTCAGGTTACGGTAACTACTGCTTTGTAGGGAGACGTTGGTTCGTCAAAGGCCAGAGGAAGAAAACCTGGAACCAAAATTACCTGGTCCTCCAGGTTATAACGATAGGCAAGTTCACCGTCATACGGAACAAATTAAACTGTGCTCAAAATCCCAATGTGAAAAATACATGCAAGGCTAACCATATTACTGAAAAATGAGTTATACAATATTTTATGACTACAAATTTTCAACCACAACCTGTTCAGCCTTAGGTGGATTTGAGACAAATGATTATTTTTGTATTGACTTAGGCTTTCACGGCCGGAGTTGCTATGATGATCTTGAAGAAGATTTCCAGGCTGTAGGCCGTGGTCTCGAGGCTTGAAGTTCCCCGACGTTTCACCAGAGACACTTCAAGCCTCGAGACCACGGCCTACAGGGTAATCCTCTTCAAGATCATCATAGATTATTTTTTATGTTTATCCTCTTCTGTAACTTTTTATCCTAAATGATATATCTACAATGGCGTCACAGTGGGCCTTAACCTCTCCTTTGTTAGGAGTTACTAGACCAAGTTAATTTAGTTACGGTTATTTTCCTAGAGATGCCATGAATGGTATGCGGTCAACATATCGACACAATGGGACATGTAATAGACAACTAAGGTACCACTAGGATGATTTTGAATCGAGTCCTTTTTATTCAGGCTTGTGGTTCTTTTACCAGCCTGGAAATCTTCAGATTCAAGAATCACGGTTTAACGTTACTCCCAGAAGACTTACTCCATGGATTTTTCATCTAAAAATATATAGATCCCGGCCGGGTACTTCCTCATGCTCCATGCGTCGTTTCCGTAACATAGTATAGGCCTAGCTATGATTTTATATAAGCGTATTCTTGTGTTTCGCTGTACTACGGAAGGCTTCATGACTTTGTTAATTATTCCTATTGTTTTGTTATAATTAAACATTTCGAAGTTATGTCTGTTTCACCAATAAACGTTAAATTATATAAAAATATGTAAACTAAGGTACTAATAGTAATAATAATAATAATAATAATAATAATAATAATAATAATAATAATAATAATAATAATAATAATGATAATATAATTATACGATAACCACCGTTTAATGGATACAAATAAGTATGAATGCGATGTCAAGGGAAATATAAATTTAGATTTATTTTAAATTATTATAACATCCGGCAGCCCCTGATTCCAGTTGCGTCAAGTGAAGATAGTATGTGATGTGGAGAGATGAGATGTCCTAAGTTAAGATACAGATTATGATGTGGTCGTGTTTTTTTAATTATTTTGCATTTTAAGGTTTGTTTTCATTGAATTTTGTTACAGACAAACCTATTTGTCGTCCAGAACAGAAGCGAGTGTACGGTGTGGCTCGGCATGAAAACGCTCATGTGGTATGTGAGGTAGAGGCATATCCTCCTCCAGACAGCTTCAAGTGGTCCTTCAATAACACTGCGGAGACAATCGACGTTCCTCAGGCTCGTTACAGAACAGCCTCTGCTTCAGGGGGTTCCTCAACCTCCCAGTCCATGCTCACGTACACTCCCATGACCGAGATGGACTACGGTACAGTCATGTGCTGGGCGAGCAACACTGCCGGTCAACAGAAAGAACCTTGTGTCTTCCATATCATTGCTGCAGGTAAGAATATAGACTATTATAGCGCAAATGTATGTAAATGTATGTTGGAACGGAGCAGGGACTAACCTTCCTTTCTTTCTTTCCTTAACCCCTTCTCCTCTTATTCGTTTCCTCCTTTCTCTCCTCAAGCAGGACTGATACGTTGAATAGTCTGATAGTGAATTTGATGTCTGCAGGGACGGGGGGAGTGGGGTATGAGCGTGCGGTGTATAATTGTGTGTGGGGGGGTGTTTGTTTTTCTTCTAATTTGTTTTCTAGCATTTTTTTAATATTAATGTACGGAATGGGACTTTTTTAATTTATTTTTACACATGGCCTTTTCATGGATGAGTGTAGATATGTATTATTGTGTTATAGTGTAGACTTAGATTTTACGTATATGTAGCCTGTTATTGTTTTTTGATACAGGTGTATTTGTAGGTATTTATTTATATTATGATTAGTTTTATTTTTTTATTCATGGAACAATAATGCACGTACGGCCAAGCAGGCCCGTGCGAATTGTAAATGCATATGTATTTTCTTTCTTCTGAAAAAAGGCAATAAATTCCATCATCTATCTATCTTCTCTCCTCTGTGTTTCCTTCTTCCGTTCTCTCTTTATATCCTTCTTTCTGTCTTTATATTTTTCTTTCTTTCCTTTCTTGCTTCTTTCATAATTTTCCCTCTGTCTTTCTTTCTTTCCTTCTACCTTCATTGTTTGTTTGTTTGTTTCTTTCTTTCTTTCTTTCTTTCTTTCCTTCCTCCTGTATGGGCAAAGACTAATACATATTTTATATCACAAATGTGCTGATTTTAGCTTACTTTGAGTACAAATTCTCACTTATTTTAATGTATTTTTCACATTTGTTTTGGGAAAGAAATCAACATACATATTGTCACCGATGGCACAGGGGTTTCCTTTAAATTATTTGGACTTAAACAAGTACACAGTTGCTATGTAAAATTTTTCTTTTCACTTTATTTTCTTCTCACAATTATCACTAAATCTTCAATCACAATTTATTCTTACAACTATTCTTCTTTGATGGTTTATTAGACAATCACTGCTAACACAGCTGCAGAAACAGTCCTTCCTCACAGTTTCGGTCACAATTAACCTCTCGCCCCGTCCAACGCCAGACTATCGCAACACTAACTGACTGGCTTTCTCTTCCGCTCTTTTATATAAGCGGTACGAGATCTCTAGTAGTAGATTCGAGCAATTTCGAAGCCCAGAAATCTCTGGCTTCCGATCTTTCTCCAAGGGGAAGGGAGAGGCCGGTAGAAACGTCTGGCAACACATTCCAGGCAATTCAGCAGCTCTGCGGGTCACCTAACTCGCCATGGGCGACTCACCCGCGCAACTCAAACGCCGCTTACACGACATGTAACAATATTTATCACATACTGTAACAGTAAACTGTGCGTTTTCCTTTTTTGTTTATTTGAATTTATTTTGGTAACATAGGGACATAAAATCCGCAATAAATGAGCATGGCAACAATATTTAGCGAGATTAATAACAAATTATTTAAAAAAATAATCGGAAGTAGGTATAGTGTTCCCAGCTAGACTCTCCTCTGACCTAAACGAATGCAGAATGGTATATACTGTACTAACCTTAACCAAGATAGGACGTCAGGTATAACTCAAACCAAATCATAATTAATTAATTACTCGAAAGTTATGGCCCCGTGTTAAATGTGATATGACTGCTAGGACTTTATTTATTTTTTATACCAGTTTCGTTCGAATTCATTGCTCGTTTTGACTGCATTTCCTTATCAGATTAAAACTATTCAGGTAGGATTGTGTTATAATAATGTGGCAACCCTTTTTTTGACATTATGTGTGACTTGTCCACCGCTGTGTTCTCGAGGTAGCGTGCTGCCTTGTCACGCAGCGGACCCGGGTTCGATCCCCGGTCGGAGCAGTTTTTCTGGATGAGGTTTTTTATTGGGGTTTTTTCTCATCTGTAAGACAAACGTCAGGAAACCTTTAAGACCCAAACGGTCCCCAAAATCATATGGCCATCATCATCATCATTCATCGGTGTGGAAAGCAACGGGAAGCTACCACACCTACAAATTTCCTAGTAAAGCTGCTAGCATAGCATGAAAATGCTAAGATTGCAGTGAAGGACCTGCCTTCGGGCAGAATTACTATGGATGGATGAATGTGTGGCTTGTGTGTTCGTGTATTTTAAAGAAAAATGGTAACATTTAGTACAATTGCATATTTTTGTTTATTTTTAGGGCATCCTGATACTCCTTATAACTGCACGCTCATCAATCAAACAACAGAGTCCCTTGAAGTAGATTGTCTCGAGGGCTTTGATGGAGGACAGCCACAATATTTTCTACTAGAAGCCTTCGACCTACAAACAGGGCAGCTGAGAGCGAACATGTCCTCCAAATTCCCCGTATTTAGTTTAAATGGGTTGGGACCTGGTATGATACTCAAAATGCTTGTGTACGCAGCTAACTCGAAAGGAAAAAGCGATCCCATCATCATCGAGGGCTTCACACTCAAAGTTGCTGAAAAACAAACGGGTAAGTTATATTACTTTATATGTATTTCATAGTTATATTATATGGGTGCGAAACATTGACTCTTAGTTTAACCCATTCGCCTCAGAAGACGAGGTAGACTCGCCGGCAGTTAAATGGTCTTCAGCTCAGAAGACGAGGTACACTCGCTTAACACTGCTGTTATATATTTTGCAATATTTTGTACATCCCTTGACAGGGTAATCTTTTCTTAACCCTTATGAATAATAGAGGAATGTGTTTTTGCCCTCATCCTTATTGTGATCTCAAGTACCGTTATCTTTCGTTCGTTTTGAATGTTTGAAATTAGACTATATAATTTACGGTGACTTAAATCAGGTTTCTGGGGAAAATGCATTGAGCATTTAAACCTGAAGCGAATGGGTTAAAGAAGGAGAAAAGATTAAGGGAGGAGAGGTAGTGTTTGAGAATGAAGTTTTTAGGAAAATGTTTGTACCAAAGTTAGGCGAACAGACAGTCAGCTGCATGATCAATATGGGAAACCAGATGTAATAAGAACAGTTAAGTCGGCCGCGGTGGACTAGTGGTTATGCTCCTTGCCTCTGGTCCTGAGGGTCGCGGGTTCAAACCCGACCGGGGTCGATGGATTTTTTAGGATGGAAAAATCCAAGGAGCAAGTCCTTCGGGAGGGACTTTAAGCCGTGGGTCCCGAGTCTGAAGATTTTCAGGCTCGTAAAATATCCTTAAGCCTGAATGAAAAGACCTCTAAACAAAATTTACCGAATTTTCCCATCATAGTACTACCTTGGTTTCCTAGATGTCAGTATGAGGCGGAACGCTGACCACGGACCACTCAAATGACATCTATACGAAAACAAGTGTAACTAAATTATTATGGTTCAAATTCTTCCCTGTAGGGGAGAGCGCCTAAATCTCTGTTAAGGGAAAAACATGGACTTACAAGATACAAGATGAAGTCTGTAGACTTCGATGGACAGAACAAGTAGAACGAATGGAGAATGAAAGGGGGAATGGAAACCCATTGTAGAAAAACCTGAGGGAAAGCGTCAAATAGTAGATCAAGAATGAGGTGGGAGAATAATATTAACTATGATTTGAAGGAAGTAGATTATACAGGGGATGATTGGACAACATTAGCTCAGGGTAGTTTTTTGAGATAGCCACTTCATTTTTGTTTTTCATACAAGTCCACAATTATGCCTTAAATAACTTGACAGATGTTTTCATTTAATTAAACTAACACATACCTGGACAATAATTCTTCAAATATAGTTTATTTAACCTTATAATGGTATTTACATAAATAATTTATGAAACACCTTGTATAATTCACTTTCCTCAAATCATGGTTAATATCATTATCCTTAATTTTAGGAAGTGATATTTTGAGGTTATTTTAATTATATCATTTTTAGTCTGATCATCTTACCTCAATATTAATGTTGATTTGTTCTTGGACATGTTTCAAAACAATTCTGTTTTATCGTCAGCCTGTCCAGACAGGTTTGATTTATGTTGCATTATGTTCCACACCCTGGATGTCGATGTCAGCTCCATCCTGTGGTTGGCCAAAGAACCTCCAAACAAGGACATTAGAGGTTCTTTGGCCAACCACAGGATGGAGCTGACTTCGACATCCAGGGTGTGCAACATAATGCAACATAAATAAAACCAGTCTGGACAAGCTGACGATAAAACAGAATTGTTTTGAAACATGTCCAAGAACAAATCAACATTAATATTGAGGTAAGATGATCAGACTAAAAATAATATAATTAGTCATTACCCTATCCTATTTTTGACCTAACTACTGGGCGTTTTCCCTCTGGTTTCCTTAATAGAAGTATTCATGCCCCTCTTTCTTTCTCAATTCGTGTCACATGTCCTATCCATCGCAGTGTACAAGACGTATATGTTCTTATTGACCTTGACATCCCATAAAGATCCTTTAGCTCGCCGTTATTCAAGAGCCTTCTGTATTCGCCTGTCTGTTCCTCTTTGGTCCAATTTTTTCCTAAGGACTTTAATCTCAAATATTTGTAATCTTTTCTCCTCCCTTAAAGTAGGAGACCATGTTTCGCATTTATTTATTATATTGAAAGAATAACATTTTTATATATTTTTAGTTTAACTTTTTTTTATAGAACTAGGGATGACGAGTCCATGAAATGAAAATTTCGGCATGCATTTCCGGAATTGAGTCTATGTTTAAGTTATTTCTGCAGCCAATTCCTATTTGTAATTATCGTTCCTAGGTATTTGAATTCAGCCCTCATTTATCATTAACTGCCCATTTGCATTATATAACGTGTTTCTACGTGTGACCACTTACTTGGTTTTATTGATATTTATTATGAGCCCCAAGTTTCTTAATGTTTCCTTAAAATATTCATTCTTTTAATGTGGCTGTATCATCTTATTCTGTCTTTTATTTCTCGTTACACGCTATTTATAATAAAATATTATTATTATTATCATTATTATTATTATTATTGTTATTATTATTATTATTATTATTATTATTATTATTATTATTTTGTATATACCCATAAATATTCTTCTAGGAAGCTTTTCTTACTTTATTTTATTTTAAATCTAATCAATGTTTTGTTAGTTAACTAATATTAGACCACATCCGCGTTGTCCTTTGATTAGTCAATATTTTAGTAATATATATTAAAGTTGTAATAAGTATTTAATTTTTATATGATTTTATGTTTCGCTGGTTGAGTGGAAGAGAAGGACCTATGGCCTTAACACTGCCACATTAAATAAACCATTAGATTATTATTATTATTATTATTATTATTATTATTATTATTATTATTATTATTTTAATTAAATAAAATATAACTTTAAGTTTTATATGATTTTTAATTTTTTCTCCAATGCTCAAGGTAGTCATTTCGACATTTCTGGTGTCCTCTCCTGGCATTGACATAAATTAAAATACAAATTCGTAATAGCTGTTTAAGTACTTTGTACGTTCTTAAGGCGAATTTTATCATGATTAAAATGAAGTTTGTTATTATATATTATATATTATAATTTATGTAATAAAATTCATTTGTAATCCTGATAAAATTCGTCTGAAGAAGTTACGAAGTACTGAAACAGCTGTTACGAATTTATATTTTAATAAGTAAGATAATCATATAAAACAGTAAGTTTTATTTACATTTAATTAGCATAAAAATGGATTTTCATCAAGTAAACGCCAAATAAATTGATTTATTATTATTATTATTATTATTATTATTATTATTATTATTATTATCATCATCATCATCCTAAATCAAGTTTATTCCTAAAAATGTGTTTTATATTTTGTCCTTCTAGCTTGACCTAATATACATCTTAAATAGTAAACCTTTGTTTTTCAATGCCACCCTCGACATAATTTGTTTCATGGCGTAATTTCATATTGTTGCAGGCACTCCAGTTCCATTTGAACTGAACCCAGTTCTAGGGATTCTGATCGGTGTGGTAGCAGTACTTTTAGTTATTGCAATAGTAATAGTTGGAGCGCTGAGACTTCGAGCACAAAATAGAGGAAGTCCTCCTCGTCCCGGGAATCTGGCGCTCAAGGAGAAGGCTGCACTACCCCTGCGCTCAGACGTTGAGGACTTGTACGACATGGATGACAAGAATCCAGATGTTATTCCCTGCAATAAAGGTAATGTAACCTATACACTAATCTATTTTTATATGCATCACCTTTCTTGAAAGAACACGTACCGTAAGTAAAACTAAAGTAGTCCCACTACAGGCCTCAAGAGGCCCTTTTTCTGGACAATCGGCACTTGATGTCAGCCGGGTTGTCAGCCCTGCGTGGCGGCCGCCTTTACCCCCAGAACAAGCGTCTGGCACTCATTACCGTTAGAGGCTGAGTCGACCACAGGGCTAAAGTGCCGCCAGAAGGTTTGGGTCAGTTTAAAAATCCTGACCCGACCGGGACTTGAACCCTCGACCTTCCGGCTTGTAGCGCAGTGCCTTAACCGCTACACTACGGCTTGCCCCAAGTAGAAAAAAATACAGGCGAGTAGAAAAACCCATTATTATAAACAAAAATTAACATGAACAAGGGACTGTCAACCATTGCATGCCGAAAACTCTCTTGGAATTTCGTCCAGAGAAGCGTTGTAATGTACCAAGGCCGTGTTAAAAAAATTATCTGCCTTTTTTAACTGCAAGGCATTAAAATTCAGCGCTAAATATATCCTTTAAAATATGCGAAAGTAATACAACTCGTGAAATGGTAGATTGGATAGCCCTTACTACCTGCTGTTCACCCAGCGTCCCGCCTTACTTTACTCCGCTCTTATACATACAATAACGCTCAAAGGAAAAAGTCCTGCGGGAGGGAATTTAAGCCGTGGGTCATGAGTCTGACGATTTTTCAGACTCGTAAAAGAACATTAAGCCTGAAAAATAATACATGCAAGCAAAATTTATCAACCTTCATTACCCAAGAAATACCATTGTTCAGTTACTTTCATATGTATAAGAGCGGAGTAAAGTATGGCGTGTTCTGGCCTGTAACAGACTCTAGCGCTTGTGGTGTTGATGGTAAAATCTATTTGTTAAAGCGTTTGTACAAATAATGATAATTGTTAAGTTACAAAAATAAAATGGATTATTTATAATCTGAATATTAAAATAAATTTTGTTATGATGACATTTCACAAAATGTGTAGAGCAAATTACGTGAGTAAACTATTATATATTATATTTGAAGAGAAAAATTTTCGCCTAGACCGGGACTCGAACCCGGGACCCTTGGCTTTCCGGGCCAAGTGCTCTACCAACTGAGCTACCGAGGCGAGTTACGATCTAGACGCAAATTTTTCTCTTATGTACGTTGTAATTCCCTCGCGCCAAATGCTTGAAACCATAGCTTCTATCTTTGCAAATGACGGCTTCTTAGTTAAGAAGACATTTATTGGGAATTTAACACTACTTTATAGCCAGTAGGGCTTCTATTGACGATTTTATTATTAATTTAACACTTCTCATAGAAGGATAAATTATATTTGAAGAGAAAAATTTTCGCCTGGACCGGGACTCGAACCCGGGACCCTTGGCTTTCCGGGCCAAGTGCTCTACCAACTGAGCTACCGAGGCGAGTTACGATCTAGACGCAAATTTTTCTCTTATGTACGTTGTAATTCGCTCGCGCCAAATGCTTGAAACCATAGCTTCTATCTTTGCAAATGGCGGCTTCTTAGTTAAGAAGACATTTATTGGGAATTTAACACTACTCTATAGCCAGTAGGGCTTCTATTGACGATTTTATTATTAATTTAACACTTCTCATAGAAGGATAAATTATATTTGAAGAGAAAAATTTTCGCCTAGACCGGGACTCGAACCCGGGACCCTTGGCTTTCCGGGCCAAGTGCTCTACCAACTGAGCTACCGAGGCGAGTTACGATCTAGACGCAAATATTATATATTATTTAAAATATAATTATAATAATATAGAGATTGCATTTGGAATTTCAAAGTTTCATAGGCTGATTTTTTTTTTCACCAAATGTAAATGCATTTAACAGTGGTTTTAAACTCTCCTCGCTATCATAATATTTTGTTTTAATTGAATTAAATTTAAGTAGTCAATTAGACTGCAACGTTTTAAAATGGAAGCCCTGGAGAATATTTGCATTGCAATTAACAAAATCTGGAATATATTCAGGGAAGTAAAATATAATTTAATGTAGTAAAAATTCCATTCCATTAACGCAGTTTAACCTCTCACCTTATAAACACTTTAATGTCACACGCACCACCCGGACAGTACAATGACACGACCTGCCTGGAGAGAGATTTTAAATTATAAATCACACACATTATTTTTTGACTTCACAAGGATATGAAGCGCCTTCTCGAATTAGTGATCAGCACAACATTAGGGCCTCTTTCTACACAACACAACATTAAGACGAAACACTCCATTCAACACACGCTTTCATACTAAACATGGCGAATTGATAATGATGACACTGGTAACAAAAAATAAACTTTTTTTTTGTCTCAGAAAAAAATATGAGATTCTGATAATATTTTTTCTCTTGAATTCAAATATGATATCGGTTTTTCTCCATCATGCAAGGTTTCTGAGAGACAGGAATTTATGATTTCAAACACTTCACTATTTTTTTTCAAATGCCCCAGGTTTGTCTTTCGACATTCCTGGTTTCTCTCCTGGCATGGCGTACTTGTAACCCACTTCTGAGGTTGGGGCGCCTGGAAGGCGGGGTTACGTTGCCCCGATGATATGATGGATGATGATAATGGTGCACCAGGAGAGTCCCTAATCCTAAGCTTAACCTAAGATGAATATGAATGATGATGATTGCGATGGCCATATGATTTCGGGGGCCGTTTGGGCCTTAAAGTTTTCCTGACATTTGTCTTACAGGTGAGGGAAAACCCCGATAAAAACCTCACCCAGAAAAACTGTCCCGACCGGGGATCGAACCCGGGCCCGCTGCGTGACAAGGCAGCACGCTACCCCGAGACCACAGCGGTGGACTCAAACACTTTACTATTTTCTACATTCGTAATTACACAATATTCAAACATTCGGACTCGCCTAGAAAGTAAGAAATGACGATTTTTTTTTCTATATTTCGCCTTTGGACCATCCCTCTTGATGGTCCAACAATAATCGACCAGCATATTAGATTCCATTTATCTTTTTTTTTTTTTTTTCCATAGCTGAAATCTCCTGAGTTAGCTCATTTGGTTTTATTTTACAATGGACAAATGGACGAAAAAACGTTTATTAAAAATAATTATTTAAATCCATTAATTGAAATTGAAAAAAAAACTGTGGGTGATGGAGGAATTCCGAATACATATTTGAAAACACGATAAAAAAACTGCATCAAATACAACTATTGGTACTCATGGCACAAAAATCATGTTGACCAGTGAGATTATTGGTGACCATATGATGTTCAGGAACCGTTTGGACATTAAAGTTTCTTAACATTTGTCTTAAAGGAAAAGAAAAAACCTGGAGAAAACCATCACACAGGAAATGACCCGAGCAATGATCGTACCAGGCCCGCAGCGTACGAAGTACCGACGCTACCCCGCGACCACAGCGGCAGCTGTGGATATGTAGTCCAGTTCTGTAACTGTAGCAGTCTGGATGAATTCAAAGGCGCGTGGCAGGAGGGAACATTGCCGAGTGGAGGGGGGAACTAGTAGCCATGCAAAAAACATTTTCTTATCAATGATAATAATAAAATAAATAGTTATAAAAACAACACTATTATATAATGGTCCACCGCTGTGGTTTTGAGGTAGCATGCTGCCTTGTCACGCACCGGGCCCGGGTTCCATTCCCGGTTGGGACAGGCTCCTTGGGTGAGGTTTATATCGGGGTTTTTCCTCACCTGTAAGACAAATGTCAGGAAGCTTAGGGCCCAACGTTTCCCGAAAATCATCCGGTCATCATCATCATCCTTCACTGGTGTGGAAAGCAACGGGAAGCTGCCACACATATAATTCCCTAGTAAAGCTGCAAAGCATAGCATGAAAATGCTATGATTGCATTGAAAGACCTGCCCTCTGGCAGAATTACTATGGAATTGAATGGAATTATATAATGAACACTCAAAACGTATGAGAAACATGCTGAAGATGGTGTCACGGGGTAGTGTAGCTGCCTCGTACCCGTAGTCTATTCCTGTTCGGAACAAATTTCCTGGGTGTTTTTTTCGGGTTTTTTCCTTACCTATAAGAAACTGTCAGGACACTTTAAGTCCCAAAGTTTGCCCGACGTTATCTGGCTACCATAATCCGCATTATTATGATCATCATTATCAAATTCACCATGTTTAGTATGAATGTTTACGTGATAGGTACGTTTAGTTTTGATGTATTGTGCAGTGAAAACACAACAATCTCCCAGAATTCAAGCCGTTGAAATGAAATTCCTCAGACCATAGCAGGATATCAAAGAACAGACAAAAAACATAACACAGAAATATGACCACAACTAAAAGTAGAGGAATTAAACACAACAATAGTGAAATACAGAACAAACTGGAAAGAACACTTAACAAGGATGACTGAGAATAGAATACCAAAAGCAGCATACAACTATTCACCACGAGGAAGAAGTAGTTTGGGAATACCGAAGAAAGATTGAAACAGCAGCAATTTGGAGCCGGAACAGGCTAGTAAACAAGCCTAAACCGTGACGAAGAAGAAGAAGTTATTGTCTCCGTGGAAGCCCTGACATTAAGCTGATCACTCATTCGGGGAGACCCTCCATGTCCTTGTGCGATCATAATGATGTGCATGATCCATAGTTAATATCCCTCTCTCGACAGGTAGTGCCACTGTAATGGCCGCGTGGCATCTGGAACGTAAAAGTACCAATAAGGTGATAGATTAAACTGCGTTAATGGAATAGTTTGGAACAATTGATTCTATAGAAGCTCGATTGTGTAGACTATTTAACTCATGCCCCAAATGGGAGTCAATGACCAATCACGTTTCAATGATTTCGGTTTTACAACCAATCAGAGTCGTGTTTCACAAAATATTTATCAGTGTTATATTTACCATATTAAAGAAAGCTCCTCCCTTTTGATATTCTGAACAGGTCTGACCTTTATTTTGCAGTGACTGAGCCCATAAGAAATGCGGCTACCAGATTGTAGCCTATATATATTTCATGAATGTCAACACATACCACATCCGGGAGTTAATATAAAACATTTGTAGCAATTGATTATAGGACCAAAAAAAGAAACCACTGTTTGCACTTTCTTAAATGTATTTTTTCCCAGGTAATAATCCAGAAAAATATAATTGTCATATTTACATCATACGACATCAGAAATGAATTAATATACAGTTTGATGTGTTTCATTTTTTCTCCACTAGAGAGCATTCTTACAATATTGCGTTCCTTTGGCAATAAATAGTATGATCTGGTTGCAGTGATAAAGAAGAGAAGGAAATGAAGCGTACCTATTGTTTCTCATTTGTTTTCAAACACCGTCGTTTACATTAAATATATAAATATTTTAAAGTAACTGTAGTTAAATAATGATTTGTGAGTAAACAGTTTAATTTTATTCGTTAAATAGTCCTAACAAATGCCACTCTTGATTTCCAAATTCTCTAGATAAATTCACTCCTCACTTCGTGAGTCGTGAATTTATCGATAATTTGGAAATCGTGGCATTACTTATGAAAATTTCCACAATCAAATTCTGCGTACTTATATTACTTCTATTTTGTAAAGCATAGGTAACATTATTATAGAGGAGTTTATGCACCGCCCCCTAGCAGGGTTATGTTTGTATTGATGTAGCCTTGCATTTACCAATAACAGCATGTGTGTTTGTCCATAATCAAGCGGCCCTATGAACCCCATTTGATATATTGTAACCAGTTATATCAATTAAATAGTGATTTGTAGCATTAATACTTGCTCTAGTTGACTCCTGGCCTTGTAATAATACAGCCACAAGATTAGATCTAGTTAATAACTTGTGAAATTGCTACAGTGGCTATAAATGTGTTTACAACCACGCTCATGTTGTTGAGAGACTCCTCAATTATCTACATCACTAATGTTCAAGTACATCTTACACAGTTCATGTTTTCTCGCAATTGTACATAACAGTTGAACAAATTTCATCATCATCAACAATAAGGATTAAGCCCAATGGCCTGTTCCGATCTCATTATAGGTCGAATTGGTCCTTCCATCTCTTCAGTGGTCTTCCCAACATTCTTCTCCCTTTTGGTTTATAATTATACATTCTTCTTGGTATGCGCTGTTCATTTATTCGTAATACGTGCTGAAGATAAGCATTTTGATAATATTGTATTCTTTCACAGAGATTAAATATGTTATGAGAAGTGTGTATGTAATTTAAACACATATGAGATGTGGATATGGAGAAGGATGGAGCGTATAAAATGGCCTGATAAAATAAAAGAATAAAGATGTTCTAGACAGAGCGGGTGAAGAGAGAAAAATGCTGGAACTCATAAAGAAAAGTAAAAGAAATTGGATTGGGATTGGTTAAGAAAAAACTGCCTGCTGACGGACGCTCTAGAAGGAATGGTAAACGGAAAGAAGGTTAGAGGCAGAAATAGAGATCAAATGATAGACACTATTAACACATTGGTGACCGATAGCTGTGCGTTCCACCCACCCATGCTAGACCGGACATTTCTGTCAGTGGGGTCGACTTTTAAATTTTAAACCGCGCTAGCACAGTGTGGTTTTTACATCAATATATTTACAGTCAGTAACAATTATATATAAGTAATTCTTTATTAGTGTTCTCAGCAGACCTAGTATTAAATTGAGGGTGTGATACCGTTGGAAACATTCCCCTTTATGTAAAGGCACAGTGCGAAAGAGCATATATAGTGAGTTTCTTTTTTTGTGTTCACTGCAAACGCGACAAGTTTGGAGGAGTATTTTTTTCTTTCCAGTCTCAATTGGTGTTAATTTATGTTTCTTCATGTCTCAGCCTCCATGGTGAGTTTTGACGTGGTGTCCTAGAAGTGGTTTCCTTTCCTCTCTGTCTTTGTTCCTCTTCCCTGTCATCTGTTCCTAATTTCACGACTGCCAAACAACAGACTGTTTCAAGCAAAAAAAAAAAAAAAGCCTTTGACATTTTGTTGTTTGGGTTTTGAAATTTATAGACCCTGAAATCATTAAAGAGTGCACAATTCAGAAGCCACAATACATCTTTCTTGCTCCATTTCACTGTTTTCCTAAGGATATAGTAATATTATAGGTACTGGTCAGCTCTGTCTACGCCCTTCACATACTTGTTATATTGAAGTATTCAATAGGGCATTTTTACAACTTTACCCCTCCCATTCTCGTGTTGCCTGATGTAATGTGCTGACCATTCTTACGTCCCTTTTATCTTTCCATGTTTCAAGCAAAACTTTCCCCTTACTACAAAACAAACTTTCTCCTGGTTTGAGTTCATTTCCTGCTTCCACAATGATTTTGGAAGCCCTCCGTTAATCCTTATTGTTCCACAAACTCTCGAATCCCCTTCGAGCAAATTTTCAGCTATAGTCACACTATTATAATAATTATCCTGGTAGACATGATGCTACAGATATAAATTCGGCTCCATAACGCAAAATAGTGTTTCTTCTCATTTTTCCCCACTGTAACATGTATTTACTGGTTACATACGTATCCCGTAATCACCTAACTACCGGTTCTAAAATTCCATATTTCACCAGCCGTCTGTCTTAAAATTGTAAACATCTCTTTCTGTAGAGATGGAAATTTCATAAAAGAGAAGAGAGGGGTAAAAACAACTAAAATTTATTTCACAATGAGAAAAAACATAATTGCATGCCTCTTTCAAAAGCGAAGAGGCAGGCAAACTATACAAAATGCAAGAACGGAAATCTCCGTGGCCGGTCGTCTAGCGCTGGACATTTAAACACGGAGATTTCCGTGGCCCGTCACCAATGTGTTAAAGTAAATGGTTTGTATGCGGATACAAAGAGGACGGCTGAGCTAAGGAAAGTGTGGAAAATGCTTAGTTTGCAGTGAAAGGCCTGATCTGAGCAGATTACTGTATGTATGTGTGCACGAAGCAAGATAGATAAACTGGTAGGTATATGGATGAATAGACAGACGAACAAATAGACAGACAAATATACAGGTACATGGGTAGAAAAATACACTTGTGACAGATACAGAAGCAGACAGAGAAACAAATAGGTATACTGATAGCGATATATATATATATATATATATATGGTAGATAAGAAAAATAAATGCCTGGACGGGATTCGAACCCGGATCCCTGAGTCTGTACCTCAGCGTGATATCCATTACACTACCAGGTGAATCCAATTCAAACACCTTTGAATTGGATTCGCCTGGTAGTGTAATGGATATCACGCTGATGTACAGACTTTGAATTGGATTCGCCTGGTAGTGTAATGGATATCACGCTGAGGTACAGACTCAGAGATCCGGGTTCGAATCCCGTCCAGGCATTTATTTTTCTTATCTACCATATTAAGCTTGCATTGCTCAATGTTAAACATTTAATTATAACATATATATATATATATATATATATATATATATATATAGATGCACAGACTGACAGATAGATAGACAGACAGAGAGAGAAAGACAGACAGATTGACTAATATATAGATAAGTGGACAGAGAGACAGATAGATGATCAGATATATAGGTAGATATATAGGCAGACAGAGAGAAAGACGGACAAATAGAGACTAAGACAGATATAGAGAAAGGCAGACAGTTAGACAGTTAGAAATAAATTAGATAGGTAAATAGACATTTAGGTGGACAGACAGACAGGCAGACATACAGACAGATAGGTGAACGGATATATAGGTACATATATAAGCAGATAGAGAAAAAGACGGACAAATAGGGACTAAGACAGATAGATAGAAAGAAAGACAGAAAGTTAGACAGGTAGACAGACAATTAGACAGATAGGTAAATAGACAGACATTTAGGTGGACAGACAGATAGGTGCACATAAAGCAGATAGGTGGACTTAGAGACAGAGAGATATACAGACGGACAGAAAGAAAAACGGAGAGACAAGTATACAGAGAGATAGATATAATCAAATAGATAGGTAGACAGACGGGTCGAGAGATAGAAAAACACATAGGTGAACAGATAGACAGATAGGCAAATAGACAGACAGATAGGCAGACAGGTAGAGAGATAGATATATAGGCAGATAGTAAGTAAAAATAGACAAATAGTTTAAAACTTCGGAATTTTTCCCGTAGAGCTGAAAATGGTACAACCCTTAATTATATCATTACAAATAGGAAAGACGATTACGAGTATTTGAGAATAAAGTTATTAGAAAATGTTTGGACCAAAGAGAGGTAAACATACAGATGAATAGAGAAGACTATATAACAGTGAATTACATGGTCTTTATAGGAAGCCAGATATAATAAGAACAGTTAAGTCTCGTAGACTGCGATGGACAGGACATGTGACACGAATGGGGAGTGAAAGATGTGAGTGGAAGCTTCTTGTAGGAAAACCAGAAAGGAAACGCCCAGTTGGTAGACCTAGAATGAGGTGGAAGAATAACATTAACTATGATTCGAGTGAAGTATATTATAGGCTACAGGGAATGATTGGAAAATATTAGTTCAGGATATGGATGTATGAAGAGTTTATGTCCGCGCGACCATGAACCTAGATTTCCGTTTATAACAATTAAACGGTATTATCATAAAAGTAATTTATATTTCATATACGTCATCTGACATCATTATGAAGAGATATCTGATCCATCTATTTTCATAGAAACCATCTAAAGGAATAACTGTTGTATATAATTTTAGTTTAACTTATTTTTAGAGAAGTTGGGACGAAAAAGTCCTTGTAATAAATAATAGGATTCGTTTCCAGTATTGTGTCTATGTTTAATACCTTTCTGAAACTCATTCCAGTTTGTGATTATTATTCCTAGGTATTTGAATTCAGTCACTTCTCCAAAAATTACCTCATTCAATTTAATCTAATTCTGACATTAATATGTTTTTTGTTAATTAACTGTAACAAAAGTTTTATTGTGCGATTCAATATAACGTGATTTAATTTTAATTAATTTTGTAAATACTTAATTAGAAATATAAGGTACTTTACATATAATGGCTTTTTGTATTCATTGTAGATGTAAGGGATATTATTATAGTTGCCTGCACTGTGAAACATATTTGTATTTTAAAATATAAATTAAACCATTCAGTCTGAAATAATATATAAACCAAATCCAGAAATAATGTTCTATTGATACACGTTTCTCAGGAAAGAGCCTACTTGAGATATGGCAATGAAATATTTTAGACCTTTTACTCACTATACGATGAACTCCTGTAACAGTAAAATAAGGCAATGCGGTACAAATAGTAAGGTCGCGGGTTGGACTCCCGATAATAGGCTATAACGTACATTTTCTGGCGACACTATAGCTCTGTAGTCGATTTAGCCTATATGGGAGTCGATGTAGCCTATATGGGGAAATAAGTGCTTGCATATTGTATGGAGATAATGGCTCTTCACGAAGGGCTGACAACCCGAGTTGAGATCTCGTGCCGATTGTCTAGAAAGGTAGGAGCGTTAACCTCCTGCTACCTTAAACACCTGCTAATCACTTAACCGTTTACCAATTCTTTAATTGATGTTAATCTAGATATATGGCTTTGATCTGGAAAGTAAATACCAAATAAGAGAAATTTTAAAGATGTGGCTGAATTCAAATACCTAGGAACAATAATTATAAACAGAAATGATATGCTGAAAAAAATTGAACATAAACTCAACTCTGGAAACGCGTACAATTTTGCATACAGGAACTCTTATCATCGTAACTTTTTCAGAAAGACTTAAACTAAAATTTATAAAACTCTTATTCTTCCCGTTATATTATATGGATACGAAACATGGACTCTTACTTTTAGGGAGGAGAAAAAGTTACGAATATTTGAGAATAAAGTTCTTATGAATTTTTTGCACTAAAGAGAGAACGTACATGTGAATGCAAAATAATACATAACAGTGAGCTACATGATATTTACGGAAACCCTGATATAATAAGAATAGTTAAGTCTCGTAGACTGCGATAGGCCAAAAATTTGGTACGAATGAGGACTGAAAGAGGGGTAGGGAATCTGAGTACACTGAACAACAAAAATAAAACTTTTTTTTATCTGAGAAAGAAACATATGTGATTCTGATAGTATTTTTTCTCCTGAATTCAAATATGATATCGGTTTTTCTTCATCACGCAAGGTTTCCGAGAGACAGGCATTTATAATTTCAAAAACTTTAATATTTTCTACATTCGTAACTATACAATATTCGAACATTCGGACTCGCCTAGAAAGTAAGAAATTACGATTTTCTGCTATATTTCGCCAGTGGAGCATCCCTCTTGATGGTCCAACAATAATCGGCCAGCATATTATGATTCCATTTGCCTTGATATCTTTTTTCCATGGTTGAAATCTCCTGATGAAAGTGTTCCCCGTGCTCATCGCTCACTGCGCCAAGATTTTCCGGGAAGAAATCTAGGTTTATTAAAAAAATAATTATTTAAATCTATTAAGTGAAATTAAAATAAAAAACTGTGGGTGATGCAGAAATTCCGAATACATATTTGAAAACACGATAAAAACTGCATTAAGTACAACTATTGGTACTCATGAGACAAAAATCATATTGAGCAGTGTTATAAGAAAACAGAAGGAAAGCGTCCAGTAGGTAGGCCAAAATGAAATGGGAGAATAACATTATGATTTAAGGGGGGGGTGAATTATGCACGGGATGACTGGTAAACTTAGCTGAGGATAGAGATGTAGTGAGAGCTTCCTTTCGCGCGGTTATAATCCTGATAGCGCCAGTGAGATAGTTATGGTCCAGTATATCACATGATAAAATTAAGGTGCCAGTATACAGAAGTATAAGTCTCTTTCCCTACCGCGATTTCATTATCATATCAATAAACATGTCCTCATATGTGTACAGTGTATTTAATGCCTATTTGATGCAAGGTCTTCACTCTATGGAAGAGTATCTACCTCGAAAATGTTGTCTCCATTATAATAAATAATCATAAGACCAATTATAGTAATTAATAAATATCTTGAACTGCGTTGGAATTATATTTGAATAATTTGAGTCTTCTATCTTTAAAAGGTAGACCTAACACCAATTTAAAATACTAATACCTATAGGGCCTACTAATAATAATAATTTTAAACTGGTGGAGTTAATGCCATAAGGTCTTCTCTTCCACTTAACCATCGAAAAATATTAACACTTAACTTCACAATGTATATTTGAAGATACATCGATTTCATTTATTTATTATTGTTGTAAAACAATTAAAAATATTATAAATAACTTCAAGTTTGTGTCAAATTACGTAATAATGTACAATAATAATTTAGAGTTTTACACTATTTTGTTTTCTTTGCGGTCCGAAACATTTGAATAACTGGTACGAAAAATTATTGTTTCGCCAATTTCAGGGTTAAATATAGAAAATATTTACACAAGATACCTACAATTATAATTTATACAAATAAGATTAAAATTATGATGAATATAATCAACATTATTAGGCAAACAAAAAAATCATAAACAATCAATTCATCTATTGAAAGATAAATTACAAAGAAAGTGTTTTAAATATCTATTTTTTGCGCGATATTGCGTTTTGTCGTATTTACAGCAATGGCGGCAATGATTGAAAGTTCAACTTCCTAGATTTCGGGTTTGCCAACCTAAATAACTATACTGTAATATTACATATTACAAACCTTGTGCGGGAAGTAAAACCACTGCCCTTTATGTATAATACGTACAATCTATATACAAAAATATATCCAAAAGGTAGTGTTAATATACATTATACGAAACAAATCACTGCATTTTAAATGAACTGAACTTTATTTGAAACAATACAAAACAATAAATACGTACTTGCCGCCATTGTATGACTGACTGGTGCCACGACCTGCTGTAGTCTCAACTAATAAACATTGCCCATACTGCGCTGTACATTAGTCAATTATTTATAATGAACGCAAATATTTCCAAGAAATATGTTATTATTTTACAATTATCTATAATTTTGAAAACACCATCGCACAAAAAATAATGTAGAACACACGTTTCTGTGAAAACCACTTTCCAACACCGCATCGTAATATACTATTAAAGGAGGCTAATGCAGACAGTCCCTTATTTCTTGCGGTAGGTAGTTCCAGAATCTAGCAGTAGAAACAGTACAGGAATTAGAATAATGGGAGGTTTTATGTTACAGAATGTGATTTAGGACGTTTTGGTGCGATCGTGTACACAAATTGTGATTGGAGGAAAGGAGATGGAATCGTAAGAAGTACCTTGATGTAGATATGTATATAATTTTGAATAGCAGAATAAGGGAAAGTACATTTTTACAATCATGGAGATGGTGCCAGCACAGTTCGAGGAAATATGAAGAAATATGGTCATATTTAAGATTATTGATAAATATATCTGGTACACATGTTTTGAATGTTTTTATGTGCTAGTCCATCGTTGATGTCTGTCAATAAGATGTTACAATAATGAAAATGAAACATCAAGAGAGCTAGAATTCTTTTGAGATAAGTTGGAAGAAAATTTGTGAATCTCTTTAAAGAGTGCATTAATTAAAATACTCTTTTTTTATTGATCATTGCATCGGATTCAATCTCAGGCAGAGGGTTCATTAGTTTCTTTGACTACCCCACAATGTTTTGTTTACCCTAATAGAGGGGCAAATACAGGTGTAGTTCTCTTTAATGTGGTAATGCAATCAATTTACATGCGCATGTTACAGTAGTGTCAAACAGACCGCAAATATAGATATTCAATCAGTCTGGAACTATGCAAATTTTTCAGCAATTTCAATTATGGTCCTGTCTTGATGGTTTATGGAATACAGGGTGTTTCTAAATCAGACCGACACACTTTGGGAGCAGATAGTTGTCATCAACAACAAGGATTAAGACCAATGGACTCTTCCGATCTTATTATAGGTCGAACTGGTCCTTCAATCTCTTCAATGGACTTCCCAACTATCTTCTCCCTTTTGGTTTATAATTATACATTCTTCTTGGTATGCGCTGTTCATTCATTCGTAATACGTGCTGAAGTTAAGCATTGTGATAGTATTTTATTCTTTCACAGGGATTAAATATATTAAGTTCTGTTCTTATATCTTCGTTTTTCTTTTTATCGGTCCTTTGCTATCCTGCTATTGCTCTCAATATCTTCATTTCTGAAGCCTCTATTTGTTTACTATCAGCTTTTGTTAATGTCCAGGTTTTACATCCACACATAAGAGATGGAACTGCCAATACTTTGTAAAATTTTTAAATAGTTTCTTTTCTAGTTTTATTCAATAACGTACGATTAGTTGTGCCACATAGATAATTGAATCGTTGTATTTTAGTGTGTTTATCTAACTTTCTGTCATTACCTAAATGACATTCCAAATAATTAAAATTCTGATCTGGGTCTATAATTACATTGTTTATCACTATTTTTGTTCTTATTGCACATTTTACTTTGAGAGCTAATATTTTTGTTTTAGATGTAGATATTCTTAAATTGTATTTTAGAATCATATTATTTAAAGTATAAAGGTATAAAGGAATTGTTGTAAAGCATTTTATGAAGCTGGGAGCAGATAGTTAACCTTCATTTAAGCATATTTTGTTAAGGAACCTATAGGCTGTGACGCTTCATTTCAGTGCAAGAGGGGTCTTAGAGGAAGGGATGGGAGGAAGTAGGTACGTTCAAATAAGTTATTCTCTGTCACATAATTCTATGTGTTAATCCAAACACTTTTCAAAAAAGTTTTCATGGACCTCTTTCATTCCCCAGTTTTGCCATATTCCCTGCCCAACGTAATCTAATTTAGAAACACACTGTATATTCGTTTTGTTTATTAAATCATTTTTAATCAGTTTTAGTTAAAGCTGTTGATGTGGTATTATTAGGTGATAGCGAGGAGGGCCAACACGCATATTCTATTGAGAATCGTTAAGAACTTAGGATGCAAGAAAGCATCAAGAAAACTAAACATGTGGTCATATAGAAATACATTGTATAATGCAAATTGACAGCTAATGACAAATGAGTGAAATCTTGAAGAAGTGGCTGATTTCAAAAATCTAAGTACAATAATTACAACAGAAATGAGGTGCACAAATAAATTAACCATAAGCTCAATTCAATTATCCATTATACGAAGTCTTACCATCCCAACTTATCTCATAAAAACATTGCACTTAAAATGTATGTTCTTGTATCTTGTAAGCTCATGTTTCCCTTAACAGAGATTTTGGCGCTCTTCCTCTACAGGGAATAATTTGAACCATACTAATTTAGTTACACATGTTTTCGTATATATGTCACTTGAGCACTTAAAATATATACAAAGTTTATTATCCCAGTTATATAGATGCAAAATATGGGTTCCTGCTTTAATAAAGGAGCAAATATTACGAGCGTTTGAAAAGAAAGTTCTTAGGGATGTTTTTTGGACCAAAGAGAGATGAACAGACAGGCTAATAGACAAGATTGCATAACAGTGAGCTGCATCATCTTTACAGGAAACTATATAGTATGTACAATTAAGTCTCGTAGATTACGTTGGGCAGGGAATATGGCACTGGGGAATGAAAGAGGGCCATGAAAACTTATTATAGGAAAACCAGAGAAAAAGCTCCCAGTTGGTAGACCATGAATGGTAACCATGATTTGAGGGAAGCAGATTATACAGGTTATATTGGAAATATTAGTTTAGGAAAGGAATGTATGGAGAACTCATGTTTTTGCTGCCGTGAAACGATGGGTTCCGTAATGCCAGTGAGTAGTTAGTAACAAATGAGTTTGCAATAAAACAAATATATTGACAACCAGAGCGATTTTTAAATGTTCACTTTCAAGTAACCCCCCTCCCCACTCTTGATTTTTGGAGGATACCTTTCTCGTTTTAGTTTTTGTTGCAAAAAAAATATAAAAAAATAAAAAAGAACATGTTCACGCTGCGTGCGCAGCAATGACACTACCCAGAGTACATCGCAGTGCACTTTCTAAATGTTCTAAAAAATGAAACCATAGGAATAATCTTATGAGGACGTCCCGTAAAGACACTTGACATAAACCCCAATTGAAACAGGTAACAAGAGACCGAAATGTATGTCAGCTAGAAGTTTAAGAAGAAACTGATGCTGATTATGAGATACAAAGAGAGAGGAAGAGACTATGTCTTACATTGGACACCTCTTCACTCCATATCATATACCTCAACTTCCTCAAACTGAAATTTGATATCACAGGAAATCAGGGGATGCCAGAAGTTATGTTAAAGAAAACTAAATTTCTGTTTTTAACACTATCCTAACTTCATGTTTAATATTCTTGTGCTAATTTACTTTTCTTGTTGTTTATTATTATTATTATTATTATTATTATTATTATTATTATTATTATTATTATTATTATTATTATTCATGATAAAAGGTTGTAAAATATACATGAATCATAGGATCTCACAGTAAATTTACAAAAAAAAAAAGAATATTTAGCAAATAATAGTAATGAAAGAGAATATTTAATGTTGGAAGAAGTAATTCAATTAAAGCAAATGAAACAAACTAATTATTTGGGAATAATCTATAGATAACATTGAAGGTATAGGCTAAGGGAAAATAAAGCATAGGCCTAGAATTTAATAGAGTAACAAAATAATATCATCGCTAAATTCTATACGGTGAGATAAGCATATTTAGAAAGACGCCAAAAATATAAATTGGTGCTTCTATTACCGTATACTTTCAACCGTTTCAGTTTGCGCTATTAATTTTGATACATGCTGTATATACGTATCATAAGTAATGTCTTTTTCAAACAAAATTTTATTTGATTTTTTTCTCCTGAAAATTAAACTACTCTTAAAAAATAGAAATTGTCAGATTCTATGGTATTACTCTATCTTTCATCGTTTATTATCCCGACATTGTACCAGTGTCTGGTTTTTGACCCAAATAATTAGTTGATTCCTACTTCCTCAGTTGCAGTATTGTCGAAAATCCTCGCAAGAAATCGACGAAGTTTCCGGCAATGGATCTAAACATCGGGTAATACTGAATGTGCAAGATCAAGGGCTATCTGCTGGGTGTGGTAGTAGTTCTAGTCCTCCTCCCAGTTCCTCAATTGTTATGGGGGTTTTAATCCACGACCCTCTAAATGGCAGGAACTTGTTTCCATTGCTAAGAATAAAGTTCCGTATTCATAACCATATCCCGTTTTGAACGAACTCCCATAGAATCAATCTTTAAAATTCCATCAGACATACATTATATCAAAACCCGGCATTAAGAGATTATTAATACAATAATAATTATTATTGTTATAATTATTATTATCATTATTAGAGAGTGGAATTTGTTCCGCTATGCCGAAAAATATTATTCTACAGGTTATATTATATGGGTGCGAAACATGGACTCTTACTTTGAGAGGAAAGGAGATTACAAGTGTTTGAGAATAAAGTACTTAGGAAAATTTTTGGACCAAAGAGAGACGAACAGACAGAAAATTAACTATGATTTGAGGGAAGTAGATTATACAGGGAATGATTGGAAAGCATTAGCTCAGGATAGGGATGTATGGAGAGCTTATGTCCTTGCGGCCATGAACCTACGGGTTCGATAGTGCCAGTGAGTAAGTAAGTATGCCGATGACTAAAATGTACTGGTTTTGACTCTACAGTTCTAGAGCGATCGGGAGGGGTGGGATGGGGTGTATCACATGTCTGCATACCTATCGGGCGACTCTTCTATAATACAAATATTAGAATAGAATAGAATAGAATATGGAATTTATTGCCTTTTTTTTCAGAATAAAGAAAATACATTTATGCATTTACATTGCGCACGGGCCTACTTGGCCGTACGTGCATTATTTTTCCATGAATAAAAAATAAAACTAATAATATAAACAAATACCTACAAATACACCTGTATCAAAAAAACAATAACGGGCTACATATAAGTAAAATCTATGTCTGCACTAAATCAAAATATACATATCTACATTCATCCACATTCCGTACATTAATATTAAAAAAAATGCTAGAAAACAAATTAGAAAAAAAAAAGCACACACATATACACACCGCACGCTCATACCCCCCCCCCCCCGTCACTGCAGACATTAAGTGCACTATCAGACTATTCAACTTATCAGACCTACTTATTATATAACATGATTAAAGATCGAAAACAAAGACCATATTGAGATTCTTCTTATTGTTAATACATATATCCTTAATCTACAATTTTGTTATATCTCAATTTTCTTACTGTACCCAAAAATTTGCATGTTTTTGATTCACTCTCGATCCGTCCTAAAGTCCTAAAAGATCCCAACACGCCACTCTCCCTCGATCCGACCTGAGAAATCTCTCCGGCAGCATCTGTAATCTAAGTTGTTCTGTCTCTCTACAGAATGCTATAATATGCTGCCAGTTTTCATGGTCATCGCATAGTGGGCATAGTTTTAATGCCTTCATCATTTGTTAAATTATGGGTCATCCATCCCCCCAAATGAAACCATGCAATAGCACTTTTATCATCCCCATCCAAAGAGTCAATATATTTCTCCCTTCCCCCACGAAAGTTTCAGTTCCGTCTGCAGGGTGAGCGATATTTTCTGGCTAAACTCTGCTTTCTATATACTGTCTGTCTATATCGATTAGTCTCTTCTTAACTGTCCTCCAAACATTTCTATTATTCCGCGTACTGCTCTCCCATACCCAACCCATCCCTATGCCCTTCAATCCCCTTTCTACGCCGATTACCCAATCTCCCGAAACACACTGCCTTTTCTGTTCATTGTAACACTCTGCTCTAAGCGAGTCCTGATTCCCGTTTATTATGTCCAACCAATACTTAATAGCCATAATTTTTGCCCCTTATTGTGTCCGAAAATGTACCGAATTCCTTCAGTATGCCACAATTTGAAGTCCCCGTTGCTAATCTCATCGCTTTCTTAAGAAACATAGGTTGAATTTTATCTAGTGTCCCCGTTCGTTCCCAACCCCATAATTCTGAGCCATACAGCATGGTCGCTCTCACAGTAGAAGAATAAACCTGTTCTAGTGTACGCATCGGTATGTTTCGCAATTTTGACATATTATTAAGCATTTCGCTTGTCCGGCACCTAGCTCTCATTGTTGCATTTTCGATGTGTCTCGTCCATTTTCCATTCATTGTCAAAGTCATCCCCAAGTAGACAAAGTTTTTAACATTTTCTAAATTCTCACCACGGTATGTCCACCTTTCCCTCCCGCTGTATACCGACCCGTTTTTAAAAGTCATGGCTTTCGTTTTGCTAACGTTAACAGTAAGTCCCCAAGTCGTACAGTATGTCGATAGTAAATCTAAACCCTTCTGCATGCCATCTATTTTTGTGGAAAAGAGGCATAAGTCATCTGCATACATTAGAACAGGAATACTTCGCTCACCCACCGTTGGAGCATCGATCCCCTCTACTTCCAGCATCAAAGCTACATCGTCTATAAATAAGTTAAATAACAGTGGTGACAATACGCATCCCTGTTTATACACCCTTAACTGCCTTTATATTTTCTGAAACTTGGTCCCTCCCATATTTAACACAGAACTCCACTTTTTTATAAATTCCCATTAGCGCCCTAATCATAGTTCCCGATACTCCTAGTTGCCATAATTTTTGCCATAGGGCATTGCGTTCAACAGAGTCAAATGCTTTTTTTCAGATCTATAAAAGTACAGTGTAACCTGCCTCGTTTGACACTCAAACATCTGTTAATTGCAGTTCTCAGGACAAATAGATTGTCCACCGTCCTGAAGCCTTCCCTGAATCCGGCTTGGTATCGTGAAATTTTATTATTTTCATTTATCCAATTTTTTAGCCTGTTATATAGCACTGTGCAATAAATTTTTCCAAACACCGGCACAAGAGAGACACCGCGGTAATTGTCCGGATTGTTAACTCCACCCTTACCCTTGTAAATAGGATGCAGTATTGATGTGGACCATTCATCTGGATAGCTTCCTTTTTCATAAATTTTGTTAAAAATACCTACTATGTATCCTGTCCATTTATCAATTTTCAAGGCTTCTTTATAGAACTCGGCTAGTATACCGTCTAGACCAGGAGCTTTTCCATTTTTCATGGATCGAATCGCATCCCTCACCTCTAGTTTTGTTTATCTCCGAGTCTAGCATTGGTACGTCTTGACCAACTAATAATAGCCGCGGTCCCTCCCAATTCCCCCCTCCTGTAAACACCCTTTCGAAATGAAGTACCCAAGTTTCTGGCGAAATATGATTTACTTTTTTACGATATTTAATTTCCCTAATTACTTTCCAGATTTTGGTAACATCCCGTTCCTTCATAGCCTGATTAATTCTCTCTCCAAGATTTTTCCCTCCCAATTCTCCCTGGTTCTAGCCGTTATCTCTTTATATCGTCTCCTCATCTCTATGTACACCCGCCGATTTAAGTCGCCACCCTCCTTTCTGAACCTCACTAACGCCCTCTCCGCTCGTCTTTTTCCTTCCCTACATGCATTATCGTACCAGCCTTCATATCGTTTTTGCCCTGATTTTCCTCTAATCTGCATATTTTTCCCCCCTTCCCACATTAGTAATCTTAATTTTTTCACCTCTTCCTCCACATCGCCTAATACCTCCGGTGTCGAAGACTCTAGTTTGTTAAGTAGTTCCTGTGTCTTATCCTCTCTCCAACAGAACCGTCTAACAGTTCTAATGTCTCCCCCTCCTTCTCGTATTCAAGCTCCCCACTTCCTTTCCCTCTTCTTCAAATTCTAATTGGATTTCGATAGGTGAGTGATGCGATTCGATTCTGTCCGCTACTTTAAATGCAATCCTAGAAATAAGATTCTGTGAGCAGAGCATATAGTCCACGACACTTCCTCCATTACCGTTTATGAACGTAAGTTCTCCTTCAATATCTTCCCCGTATTTTCCGTTTAGCATTTCTAAGTTATGAATATCGCAAAACGTCAGAAGTTCTCTCAAGGTGCAGAACACAATAAAAAATACTTCAGTTATGCATTGCTCACAAAGTAATGAATCTTTTTAAGACAAAGATTGCCCTATAGCATGCATATATTTTGTTTTCGTTTTGGGTGGCATTTTACTACACGTAAGAACAGATATGCGCAATATCAACTACCGACGTAATCTACAAAAACTCCACTCTTTTATTAAATGGAACGTTGTTTACTGCGTCTGTCTCTCTACATGACAGAGCTCTCTATATAGAGCTCTTGTATTGTCTATACCAATATAAGTAAGCCTTCGACATTGTGGAACAGATTCCGCTCTGTGATCATTATCATTATTATTATTATTATTATTATTATTATTATTATTATTATTATATTATTACATTTATCATTATTATTGCTATTATTATTATTGCTAATATTATTATTACTATTATTATTATTACTATTATTATTACTATTATTATTATTATTACTATTATTATTACTATTATTATTACCATTATTATTATTATAAATAAATTATTATTATTGCTAATATTATTGTTGTTACTGTTATTATTTTTTGTTGTTCCTATTGTCGTTATTATTACTATCATCATCATCTTCATCTTCACCATCATCATTAACATTATCGTCATTTTTACTATTACTTTTATCATTATTATTATTATTATTACTATTATTTTTATTATTATTATTATTAATATTATTATTGTTATTGCAAATAGTATAATGTTACTGTTATTATTATCATTATCACCGTTATTATAAATATAATCATCATTATAATCATTGTCTGATTATTATTATTATTATTATTATTATTAATAATAATATTATTATTATTATTAATATTATTATTACTATTAATATTATTATTATTATTATTATTATTATTATTATATTGGTGGGGCACGCCGCAACGTAGTGGTTAAGGCTCTGGGCTACAAGCCGGAAGGTCGGGAGTTCGAGTTCCGGTGGGGTTAGAATTTTTAAACTGACCCAAACCTTCTGGCGGCACTATGGCCCTGGGGTCGACTCAGCCTCTAACGGAAATGAGTACCAGACGCTTGTACTGCTGGGGGGTAAAGGCGGCCGTCACGCAGGGCTGACAACCCGGCTGACATCAAGTGCCGATTGTCAAGAAAAAGTGGGAGCCTTAACCTCCTACTACCGCCAAGGGCCTCCTGAGGCCTGTACTGGGATCACTTTACTTATTATTATGTTGGTAAGTGGTAGTAGTAGTAGTAGTAGTAGTAGTAGTAGTAGTAGTAGTAGTAGTAGTGTAGTAGTAGTAGTAACAGTAATAGTAATAGTAGTAGTATTATCCTTGAATCTCTTGGATGCAAGAAAGAGATTTGGAATGAGTACAAGAGGACTGGATAAAAAGGGTGGATGGATAGAGACGAGTGAAGAAGGAAAATAAAACTTTAGGCATAGAAACATGTGTAATTATTGAAAATCTGAAACGGAATTATTATTATTATTATTATTATTATTATTATTATTATTATTATTAAAGAATTGAGGAGAAGGAATTAAAGTGGTTAGGACATGTTTTAAGAATGGAAGATGAACGATGGCCGAAGCAATTATATGAATGGCATCCGAACAGAAAGAAGAAAAGAGGGAGACCAAAGTTAACATGGAAGGAAAACATGAAGACAGTAATGCAAGCTAGAGGGCGAAGCATCGAAGATGCCCAAGACCGTAGGTTTTGGAGGTTTGGCACGGGAAGACGTCAGCAGCTGTAAAAACCCGAAGATAGATAGAGATTATTATTATTATTATTATTATTATTATTATTATTATTATTATTATTATTATTATTATTATTAATGTTGTTGTTGTAGGCGTAGATGTCAATAAGTCTATATGCTAGAAATGTTGAGTAAAACATTTGACGTTTTATGAGGATGATGCTTATCTTAATAATTAAATGAATAAATCTCTCCTTCAACATAGTACCGATGCTAATACCATTATTGGCTGCCATGTATGAAGTTAACTACATTAAGTCAACTGTTCGATATAAAAATATGAAGGAGACGGAAAAGAATGACCTTGGCTTGTTCTCGGATGTCCTATAAAGTAAAGAATACGGGGAGAGAAGTGATGTATCACTTCGATATGTGATACAGTGCTTGCCACACCCTTAGTCTCCTGCAGTG
The DNA here is from genome assembly GCA_030220185.1 of Diploptera punctata. Lineage (NCBI taxonomy): Eukaryota > Metazoa > Arthropoda > Insecta > Blattodea > Blaberidae > Diploptera > Diploptera punctata. The sequence goes on along the minus strand of JASPKZ010007817.1, from coordinate 3,523,886 downwards.
CGTGGCCCTTTATTGCCATAGCCATTATTTCTAATAGATTTCAGTATCCCTTTCCGTTCCTGCCGAGCCTCTAGCAACCACATCAACTAACTGCTCTTACAGGAAATGTGACTTAGATGGGGGTCGACTGCATTGAAACGTAATCCTTGGTTTATTACATTCAAAATAGCTGTCTTAAGCAGCTCAACTCAATAAACAAAATCCTCAAAAAGTAGATTTTCTTTTATTCTATATTCAGTCCGTCAATGATTTAAATTTAATTTAGTGTGTTAAAAAGTTCTACAAACTCTTACTCTTTTATTAACTGTTTTAAAAAATAGCAGGACATTTGTTCACTCTTCCTTAATCAACCATATAATTCATTACTTGTTATTCCCATAATACTACTAATATCAGTATATATATATATATATATATATATATATATATATATATATATATATATGATATCCCGAATCAAGCATTTATTTTCCTTTTCATGTCATATTTGCCTTCATTGCCAAATGTCAAAAATATAGTTATAACATCTAAATATACAAGCGTTACTGCTATAAAGTAAATATTCTCTTTAAAGAAATTGCTTACCTATTATGGTGGCCGCTAGATGGCAGTTGGAACAACTTCCCGCGACCTCTTGTGTGAATTGAGAATACTACATATATAAGAAAAGTGTACGTTTGTGTTAGGGTACTTGAGTGGCTCAGATGGTTAGAGCGCTAAAGGTAGAGAGTTTAGAGACTCGGGTTCAAATCCCGACTCAAGCATTCAATTTTCTTTTCATATCATATCATATTTGCCTTTATTGCCAAATGTCAAAAATATTTTATAACTTCCAAATATACAAGCGTTACTGCTATAAAGCAAATATTATCTTTAAACATTTGGTTATCTGTTATGGTAGCCGCTAGATGGCAGTTGGACCCTGCTACCTCTTGTGTGAATTGAGAGTACTACATATATAAGAAAAAAAAATGTAAGTTTTGTGTTAGGGTAATTGAGTGACTCAGATGCTTAGAGCGCTAAACGTACAGAGTTTAGAGATTCTTGTTCAAACCCCGACTCAAGCATTAATTTTTCTTTTCATATCACACACACACACACACACACACACACACACACACACACACACACACATATATATATATATGTATATATATATATATATATATATATATATATATATATATATATATATATACTATATTGTCCGTTTATATAAGAGCGGGTGCCGCACGATAATGCTTGACAATGATTAACGTGAGGAATTATTATAGTGGCGGTAGTCGGCATCTTTTTATGCGAGTATATGACAGCTGCGGGCAAACAAAGCCCGATACGAGGCTCACCTTCTCTCAGAACCCTCTATCTCTGAACCTGCCACCTTCCCTTGTTTTTAGCTTCCTGAGATCCTACAAAATTCCTTCCATTCAACGCAGTCTCATCCATGGAGATGATGAATTTATCTATAGGCCCTATACAAATCATAGTTCGTAATATCTCTATAACTTAACACCTAAGTAGCGGGACCTGATTCGATCTCCGTTCGGTACAAATTTTCTGGATGATCAGATTTAAAATAAAATTCTTTATACCTCACCTCATATCCAGTCTTCTAATTAAACCGGTTTCAAAATCTGTGCAGTTTCATCTTCAGTAATTTCACTATCAATGGTCTGTCCTCCAGGATAACTGCCTTGCTTCTTATTCAATCTGTTGGTGGACCGATATACCTCCGAATCAAATCAACTTCCCCGTGAATTTCAACATTCATTAGTTACACATTATTTTTTCCTTCAAATTATACACCCTATATTTTTCTTCAGTATATCATATTCAGTCATTCTTTATTTGTGTCCAGCCCATCGCATTATTCAAGCTTTAATTAATGTAACCTCATCAGGAGATACGCTGATAGAGCTCAGAGTTATGTGTTATACACGCAATTCTTTCTTGTCGCATATTGGGTCATAGAATCCCTTAGTAGACTTTAGAAAAAAAAAGAGGGGAAGACCTAAAGAAGGTTGAATTGACGGTGTGAGAAGAAGTATAAGTGAACTGAGACTTATAGATGAGGATGTTCAGGACAGCAACAAAATAAATAAATACATTAAAATAAATAAAAAACGAACTTCTTGAGGGTGGCGGAAAACCACAGTATTATGGAAAAATTTCGAAATATAAAAATATGTTTTCTTTCTTTTTATTTTCCACATTAAGCTACTTGTTTATATAGGTAAATTCTTTTCAAATGCATGGAAATATAAAATAATAATAATAATAATAATAATAATAATAATAATAATGTATTCACGTAGACTTTCACGGCCGGAGTTGCTATGATGATCTTGAAGAAGATTTTCGGGCTGTAGGCCTCACGATCACGGCCTACAGCCCGAAAATCTTCTTCAAGATCATCATATTAATAATGTTTTATTTATTCTGGCAGAGTTAAGGCCATGAGGCCTTCTCTTCCACTCAACCAGCACAAATACTAATTATTATTTGACAAATATAGATCTATCCTATACTAATTATAAAGAGTTAAAGATATTTTAAATATAGCAATGTAAATTTAATATACAAACAACATTTTATACGATAATAATAATAATACTTACGATAATAATATAATGATAATAATAATGATAATAATAATAATAATAATAATATAAATAAGATAAATTATACAAAAAACACCTATTAATATAATTATGTATCTTACACTGGGTGTTAGAGCAAATATAAATTTATATTTCTTTTAAAAGTTACCAATGTCTGACAGCCCCTTATATCTTGTGGTAGGGAATTCCAGTTGCGAGAAGTGAAGATAGTATATGACATGGAGTGATGTGATGTCCTATGTTGCGGTATATTAAGCAAGAGACTATGTTGTGAGCGTGTGTTTAAATTATGGTTGGAGGATAGATATTGGAAACGATATGATAGATACTGGAACAACAAAAATGGGGGAAAAAAACATATAATTCTCTCCCTTTAAAATGTGATGCTCTAAAACCAATGCAATAAACCTGTACAATGATGTACTTGATATTTGAACTTAGTTCTGTAATGTGCTGTACTTTTGTGTTGTACCACGGTTTAATTAAAGAGAGGAAAATGCATAGGACCTTGTTTTAATTTTATGCAGTAATTTGACCGAATAGGGTTTTACGGAATTATTTGCGTACACGGCGAGCACTACAAATGCACTACCTCGCATATATTGTTATACGTCACCGCGGTACACGTGCAGGCAGAGAGAATGCGTGATTTCAAACTAAATGGGTCTCCCTCATTCATTCTCTGTTAGGGAATTGTGGACTATTTTATATTAATCATTATTTTTAATAAATACTTCAGATCCAGCTTGATGTTAATAACATGTTGCGGTGATGTTATACCAAGTTAATTTTCTTCAAATAACACATTGTTTTAGCTATTTTTTTTTCACTTTTATTTTGTCTAATTCACACTAATATCGTTCAAAGTGACTTACTAGTTTACCATGCTGGCTCAAGGGTAGCATACCTGCTTCCTGACTAGTAGGCTTGGGTTCGAAACCCGGCGGGGTTGAATTAGGGTTATAACTTTTTGAACTTTTATGAAATAAAATATCTCCTGTGCAATGAATGGGTGAACGTTTGCTTAAAACCCATTGAAAAAGGCTTTCGTTTCACTAAGCTTCAAGAAAAGGTCACCCCCAAATTAATATTAAATATTTATTTATAAATATATTACGGGGCGAACTTTTCTTGAACCACAGTGAAATTAAGGTATTTTTTATCCAATTGTTTTAAGTAAACGTTCACCCATTCATTGTACAGGAAATATTTTATACCCATTCATTGCGTAGAAAATATTTTATTTTACAAAAGTCCAAAAAGTTATAACCCTAGAGCGTTATAGTTTTTTTAACTGTTTGTTGAAATAAAATATTTCCTGTGCAATTAATGGGTGACGTTTACTAAAAACCATTAAAAAGGCCTTCATTTCACTGAGCTTCAAGAAAATGTCACCCCCAAATCAATATTAAATATTGATATATGAATATATTTGGGTGTGACCTTTTCTTAAAGCTCAGTGAAATGAAGGCCTTTTTCAATGGTTTTAAATAAACGTTCATCCACTGCACAGAAAATATTTTATTCCACAAACGTCCAAAAAGTTATAATCCTAATATATATATTGTTGCTGGTAGCCGTGGGGGTTGTATTAAAACAACACAGACAGTCATGTAATATTCTACAATAACTTTATTTAATCCTATAAACTTTCCGTGACATTCTACTCAAACATTGCAGTAATCATTAATCGTTCTTAAAGTTTATCTATCAAACAATTATTTTATAATCTCTGACGAGTCCACTTCCAAAGTTTCTTCCAATTGCATTCACTCTGTCGCCGTCACTTCACAAGTGACTGTCTTCTGACCCTGGCAGTTGTTTATATAGGCTTGAGAAGGAAATGTCTCGTCTCGCAATCGAGACTATTCTCGTATGGAAGTTTCTGGTATCGAACTTTCCCGGCAGGGGAAGTAGAGGTTTAGAGAAATCTCCGGAACGGAGCCAGCGATTTACGAGTCAGCGACTCACGAATCTATTTCTACCAATGTGAGACTACTATCTCGCCTTCAGCCGTGAAATTCAAACGTCGTTATTACGATGCGTCATAATATATATATTAGGGTTATTACTTTTTGTACTTTTGTGAAATAAAATATTTCCTGTACAATTAGTGCGTAAACTTTTACTTAAAACCATTGAAAAAGGCCTTCGTTTCACTGAGTTTCAAGAAATGGTCACCCCCAATATATTTATATATCAATATTTATTATTGATTTGGGGGTGACCTTCTCTTGAATCTCAGTGAAATGAAGGCCTTTTTCAATGGTTGTATGTAAAAGTTCACCTATTCATTGCACAGGAAATATTTCATAATTCATAAAAGCCCAAAAAGTTTTAACCCTCTAGGGTTATAACTTTTTGGACTTTTGTGAAATAAAATATTTCCTGTGCAATGAATGGGTGTAATATATTTCCTGTGCAATGAAGGGGTGAATGTTTACTTAAAACCATAAAAAAGGCCTTTATTTCACTAATCTACGAGAAAAGGGCACCCCAAATATATGTAGGCCTAATATATCAATATTTAATACTGATTTGGGGTTACCTTTTCTTGAGACTCAGTGAAATGAAGGCCTTTTTCGATGGTTTTAAGCAAACGTTCACTATTTGTTGCACGGGAAATGTTTTATTTGACAAAAGTCAAAAAAGTGATAAACCTAATATATATATACAGTAGAAACCCGTTTATCAGAGGCTCCGCGTTAACCTAGGCACTAATTTCGTCAATGCAATTAATTCATAAGATAGTGGTCCGATAGTAACGACAGTAACTAACTGATCCAACACCTCTCCAATTAACTGTCCGGACGAGTTCATATAGATGAACTTCGACAGGGATCGGAGTCGTTCGTAGATATTCACGCTTATTATACGTTATCTTCCATAATCCATTCATCATATTTTATCTCATCGTGGTGCATTGACTTGCGTGCTTAAATAAGTCCGAGGGCTGTGCCAATGGTAGCATTGCTGTCGAAAGAGTTACTCATTCCGGACAGGTCGAAGACGTTAAACCACAGAAGGAAAAAAAAAACCCGACCGAAAGAGTGACTATCTTTCGCCATAAAAATTTAACCGTTAATAATCGTGGGCATGGATTCCACTGGGTAAATTAAGTTAGCCCCTATTCAGTTCTCTAAGTGGTGACTATTTCAGGGAATCCATAGCAAAGGCTCGAACACTGGCCTTGTGAAGCTTGTAGACTACGATGAGCAGGACATGTAGCTCGAATTGGGAATGAAAGAGGGTCATTGAAACCCCTTGCAGTAGTTAGACCAAGATTGAGGGGGGGAATAACATAAACCTTGATTTGAGGGAAGTAGATTGTACAGGGATGATTGGGAAACATTAGCTCAGGTTAGGTATATGTGGAGAGCTTAGGTCAGCGTCGCCATCAGTCTATGGGTTGGATAGTCCAGTGAATTAGTTAGGTACCTTTGATGTAGTGTAGTGGTTAAGGCCGGAAGGTCGACGGTTCAAGTCCCGGTGGAGTCAGGATTTTAAACTGACCCAAACATTCTGGCGGCACTATGGACCTGGGGTCGACTCAGCCTCTAAATAAAATGAGTACCAGACTCTTGTTCTGGGGGTAAAGGCGACCGTCACGCAGGGATGACAACCAGGCTGACATCAAGTGCCTATTGTCTTGAAAAAGTGGGAGCCTTAACCTCCTACTACCCCAAGGGTCTCCTGAGGCCTGTAGTGGGATCACTTCACTTTACTTAACTTTACTTACTCACTGGCACTATCGAACCCGTAGGTTCATGGCCGCACGGACATAAGCTCTCCATACATCTCTATCCTGAGCCAATGCTTTCCAATCATTCCCTGTATAATCTACTTCCCTCAAATCATAGATGTTATTCTCTCACCTCATTTTTGGTCTACCAACTAGGCGTTTTCCCTCTGGCTTTCCTACAAGAAGCTTCCATGCAAGTCTTTCATTTCCCATACGTGCAACACATCCTGCCTATCGCAGGATACGAGACTTAACTGTTCTTATTATATCTGGCTTCCTATAAAGACCATGTAGTTGACTGTTACGCTTTACTTACCTTTGATAATTCTAATTGTTGAAATTGTATCTGGGCTCATTTTTAGAATTCTTGTTAAAACCTCTATTGACAATTTGCCTGGCAGTTTACTTTTGGGGAAGTATGCACGCAGCATACCGTTTAGCTTATTGTTGCCTTTATGCTTCATTTTGTTCAGAACAAATGAAAGCTTAGAATAAAAATAATACATTTTTCTTTTTTTAGAGCTGTTATAAATTAATCTCCAAAATAAAGTTTGATATTGTGTGTGGGGAGGGGGGGTGTTGGAAACGGCTCCTGGCTTTTATGTGGAAGCAAAGCATCTGTTTGCCGGCAGTCAATCTCCATTCCCCTCTCTTTGTATGCCATCATCGCTCTCAGCAGCTATTTTATATAGCAAAACATTCCTCTTTCACATTTACCACGTTTTAAAAGCATTGCTAGTACACTCATTGATATAAAAAATGCAACACAACGAAATATGATTACACTAGAATGTAAACTAGTCACAAAATACCTAATGGCACGACTATGGCCAGTGGTGTCCAATTATAACGAACCTGGGGCCAGAAATATGTTTATAATCAGATGGAAGACCGTACATTGAACACAAAAGACATTATCGTACCAAAAATTGTAAACAACAAGTACACTTAAGTTCTATTTATGAAAGGAATGATGATGATGATCATCATCATAGACCATTAATGAATTTATTTCATTTGTTGACTTGTTTCGGCTTCAAAAAAACATCGCCCAAAAGTCTTTTGAGTGGACGTCATGGTCTTCTTCCTGCAGGTTGATAGCTAAATATCTGCTTGGGTATCCTGTGATCCTCCATTCGATGAACATGGTGCAACTACCTTGACTTATAATCAGATATTTTGTTTTTTAATGATTTCATGTGTAAATCTTCTGTCATTTTTTTGTGATCTTGTAGTGGTTAGACAAAAAACAACACAGAAATAAGACAACTAAAAGTAGAGGAATTAAACACAACAATAGTGATATACAGAACAAACTGGAAATAACACTCGGCAAGGATGACTGAGAATAGAATACCAAAAGCAGCATACAGATATTCACCACGAGGAAGAAGTAGTTTGGGAAGACCAAAGCAAATATGGAAACAGCAGCAATTTGAGCCGGAACAGGCCAATAAATAAGCCTAAAAGTGATGAAGAAGAAGTAGTGGTTATCCTGCAGTCCTTCAAAGATATAACGTTTCAACAGATCTAAGTCTCTGTATATCCTTCTGTTTCAATGTCCATTCTTCTCTACCATATTCAATAGTTGGAAGAGTCTGTATTCTAATCACTTTTAGTCTTCAATATTTTTGGATTAACTGTGTCTTGAATATAGAACTTATTAATCCTAAAACCCTTCAAATGTTGATATGTTTGCATTTATATAAAATAATAATTAATTATAATTATTTTACAAGTAGCATACCTATTTAATATGGCTATTAGAAAACACAATTGCACTGAAGAGGGATAGAAGTTGAATGATTTAATTCGTTTACCTTGCCCTAGGTCACATAGTATGCTGCCATAAATAAACTTTGTCTCGCTACTAGGGTTTGTTCGATGGATGCAAGCGTTTAACCACATTGCAGAATCTATAAATGCAGAATTCGTTTCAAATTTATAATGGCTAACATAACACTTATTGGCCGCGGTGGCCTAGTGAATATTTCCTGCCTTGTCCCGAGGGTCGCGGGTTTAAATCCGGTGGCGATAGATGGATTTTTTTGGATGGAAAAATCCAAGTTTAAGTCCTTCGGGAGAGTCTTTAGGCATGGGTCCAGAGTCAGAAGTTTCTTCAAGCTCGTATAAGAACATTAAGCCTGAAACAAGAGGCCTCTAAGCAATATTTACCGATATGCGTATTCCAAGTAATAACTTAGGTACCTATTAGACATATCGTCGAGTTTGTTTACTGACCACATGTCACTTACTGACATCTGTAGGGAATTAAATGTAAATAAAAAAAGCTTTGTTTAAAAACTCCTATCGAAGGAGAGGCTATGAATATACTATATGGGCCTAAATCCAATGAGTAAGAAATATGGTTATTAATCATCATCATCTTCATTCATGGATTAGGTCTGTTGACCCGTTCCGACTTCAGCCCATCTCTTTCTAGGTCTGCCCACATCTCGGGTGCCTTTAGGTTTGTATTTTGTTATTTGTTTTGGGTATCTATCTTCATTCATTCTGTCTATGTGTTGCTTCCATTTTTGTCTATATGTATCCATTTTATCAGTTATTGCAAATATTTCAAGTTCCTGTCTTATTTCTGTGTTCTTGATTCTGTCTTCCTTAGTGCACCCTTTAACAGATCTCAAAATTTCATTTCTGCCGCCGTTATCCTACTTAGGTCTTGTTTTTTATGTATCCAGGCTTCTGAACCATAGAGCAGTACCGGTACTGCCAACATTTTATTTTTAAAATTTCCAGGTGGGGTATATCTGGGTTTGTATTGTTATTGTCAGTGTTCGTTTTATCGTACCACATATTCCCTGGAATTTTGCTATTTTATTATTTATATCATTATCATAATTAAGTGAAATGTCACATCCTAGATAATTGAGATGGTTCACCTGTTCTATGATTTTGTTTCCTATTACTATTTTCGATCTGATTTGATTTTTCCCTTGGAATGCCATTACCCTAGTTTTTTCTATGGATATTTTGAGATTATATTGTTCACATATATTATGTAGTTTAAAAATATTTCTCTGAAGTTCGTCTTCTGTATTGCTATTATTACCTGGTCATCAGCGTATAATAATGTTTTCAAGTAGTGTGTTTTATCTAATTTTATTCCTTTATTTGTTTCTTCGTTCCATTTTTTTATTATATCATTGATGTATAGGTTAAATAAAACTGGGGAGATACTGCATCCTTGTTTAACTCCTTGATTAGTATGAATTTTATTTTTACTTACTACTTCATTTCTAGTTTTTATAACAAAATTTGTGTTCCAGTACAAACTCTTTATAGCTGCTATTAAGTGTTATGGAATTCCTTTTTCTTTTAAAATTGTCCAGAGTTTTCCTCTGTCTACTTTATCAAATGCCTTGACAAAATCAATAAAAGCTATGTGTGTTTCTATGTTATATTCTCTTCTTTTGTTTATAAATTCTTTTATCGTAAATATATTATCCATACATGAACGCCCTGGTCTGAATCCACTTTGTTCTTCTGTTAACATTACCTCTGTTATTTGTTTTAACCTAAATGTTAAGATTCTTGAGTATATTTTATAGCCTGCAGTTAAAATGCTTATTCCTCTGTTGTTGTTGCAGTCTTTACGTTCTCCTTTCTTAAAAATAGATTGTACTATTGCTGTTGTCCAGGAAGAAAAAATTGAAAGGATCACAAATGATAAATGATATGATGATGTTTTACAGTGGAGTAAGTCAGAAAGAAAGAGCGAAAGCAGGAGTGGCGATATTTGTGGATAAGAAATGGGGATCCAAAATAGACACGTATAATTGTATTAACGAAAGAATAATGACAATGCGATTTAAGCATAATAGAGGACATATGACAATTATAGCAATATATGCACCGGAGGAAGGGAGAGATGAAGAAACAAAAACATTTTATACTACTCTACAAAAGGAAATAAATAAGATAAACAAGAACGACATAATAATATTATTAGGAGACTTTAATGCTAGAGTGGGGAATCAACCAGTGGCAAATGTAATTGGGATCCATGGAGAAAATGTTATTAATAAAAATGGACAAGAATTAAAACAATTTGCAATTTTTAATGATTTTAAAATAACAAATACATTTTATAAGAAAAAAGATATTCACAAATACACATTGTCAGCACGAGGTTTTCGTTCACTGATAGATTATGTGTTAATCAATAAGAAAGCATCATCATTATTAACAGATACGAGAGTATTTAGAGGAAGTGACATCTATTCAGATCACTATTTAGTAATCTCAAAAATAAATATATTAGCGAGATGGAAGAAAACTAAAAACAAATATAGAAATAAAGAGACCACATTCAAAGTACATTTATTACAAGATAAAAGTATGGTGATTAATTGTTTCATATAATATGCTATGAAACAAAAAAATATGTGCACCATAAAAAGAATGATAGCTCTTAAAGTTCAATTGAAAAAAGTTTTAATAAAAAATTACGCTGCATTAAGCCACTTGAAATAACTTGAAGGATCGCATGCGGTCCGCCATTTGGGCAGCCTTGGCCACGACTGTATAAAAATATGAACAATGCAAATAGTGTTTTGTATTTTTCGTCATGTTGGTAGGATACTAATAAAATATTCAGTTCACCTGAAAGCTTTTTAAGTGAAGAGTAGTTTTAAAATTTATATAATTATTCATGTTTACGCGTAAACAAAAGTCCGATACAGTAGCAGCATCATGCCACATTTTTCAAAATTAGCGTAAAAACTATTGTGACGTGATGTTCGGCCGAATTTGAAATTCACGGGCAACGGCAGAAATCAAGTATTGCCGAATATTGTAGAAGGGTATTCTTGAGCTGGCGACTCGTGAGCCGATAGGGCCCGCCGGGAACTTCCTGATGCGTCTCTAATTCTCTTTCTGGAAAGATCGCCTCTCGGGGTTTCCATTCGAGAAAAGTTACACTGGGATTCTAGATAGTTCCGAATATCGTATATGAAAGAGATGCGAGTGATCAGATCAGTCAGTTGTGGATCTTGTCCGATTTATTAGTGGACCGGTGATGGCGAAATGAAGAGTGACGAACAAGGAAGTTTATTAAATGAAGACGTCCGCGAGTGTGAATTATTGTGAAAGAAATAAAGAAGATTTTGAATTTTTGTCAAAAAGTTGCGAAGTTAAAGAAATTCGATCGTTCCGACGCCCCTGCTGCTAGGGACAATATAACTAAAAAATTATATTTTTTATTTCAACATTTTAAACATCAACAATAGGAGTGAACAATATTATATTACGATGCGAGGCAGGAAGTATTTTTACAGAAGCAAGGAAAATGTTTAAAACCGAGAGACAGCTCGGTTTTTAATGTCCGCTATTCTGTAAAACACTTCAGAAACGTGTGTTGTACATAATGTTTTGCGCGGTGGTATTTTCAAAATAATAAATAATAGTAAAATAATAACATATTTGTGTTCATTATAAACAACTGTCTAACGTTAACAGTGTGGGCAATGTCTATTAGTTGAAACTATAGGAGGGAGTGAAACCAATCAGTAATAAAAGGTGGCAAGTACGTATTTACTGTATTATATTATTTGATACAAAATTCAGTTCATTTAAAATGCAGTGATTTGATTCATCATCATCATCATCATCATCATCTGCATTCATGGATTAGGTATATTGACCCGTTCCGACTTCAGCCCATCTCTTTCTAGGTCTGCCCACATCTCGGGTGCCTTCAGGTTTTTTATTTTATTTGTTTTGGATTTGATTCATATAGGGTATATTAACAGTACCTTTTGGATATTTTTTGTACATGCATTGTACCGAGTATATATATAGAGGGCAGTAGTTTAACTTCCCGCACGTGGTTTGTAATATGTAATATTACAGTATAATTATTTTATTACAGTATAGTTGTTGAGGTTGGCAACCCCGAAATGTAGGAAGTTAAACTTTTAATTATGGTCGCAATTCCTGTAAGTACAACAAAACGCACTATCGCGCCAAAAATTATACATGAAAATCGGGAACTGTATACATTACTAATCTGGAACTTATTTGCTAGCCCTCGCTAAAGCTCGGGCTCAAACACGTCTTCAACTAACAATGTACTGCTTACTTCCCTTGTTGCGTATGCAACTATTGTTCCATTATAGTCTCTAATTACTTTCACGGCTGCATAGATTTATTTGTTGAGATTACCGTGTGAGATCCTTGTGACGAGCGGTTGCCAGTCGCTAGGATTACGTCTTAAAATGAAGATCTTGCATAGTTAGGATAATAATAATAATAATAATAATAATAATAATAACAATAATAGTTATTTATTTATTCTAGTAGAGTTAAGGTCACAAGGCCTTCTCTTCCACTCAACGAGCACAAATCACAAGTACGTATTTGACAATATAGATTGTATACACACTAACCTAATTTAAAGAATTAAAAATATATTAAATATTGCAATGGAAATTTCATGTACAAACAACATACGATGATAATAATAACAATAGTAATACTTATGATGATGATAATGATAATAATAATAATAATGATAATTATAGTATAAATATGATAAATTATACGAGAAACACCAATTAATATATGTCCCGTACTCTTGGTAATGATGAATTCGAGTTAGAGCATATATAAATTTACATTTCTTTTAAAAGATGCCAATGTCCGATATCTTGTGGTAGAGAATTCCAGTTGCGAGAAGTGAAGATAGTATATGACATGGAGTGATATGATGTCATATGTTGCGGTATATTAAGCAAGATACTGTATTGTGATCTTGAGTTTAAGTTATGTTTGGAGGATAGGTACTGGAAACGAGATCATGAATAACTGGGAGTCGAAGTATGTAGGATCTTAAATAAGAGAATTAGACAGTGTAATTTTCTTCTCTCATTAAGATGTAGCCATGACAAATCGTGGAAAAATGGAGATATGTAATCGTATTTTCGGACGTTAAATGTGAATCTGAGACACATATTATGGACACACTGCAGGATTGATGAAGATTAAAAAAATGAAAATTCGTTTCATGAAAACCTCAATAGCTACAGTCATTCGAAAATGTGTAAAATGGTAGAGAAACAAGCAAATGGAGTACACTTTAACATAAAATAGAAGGTAACGTAGGTGGACTAACCTGCACCACTACAGTTATGAGAAAATTCACTCATAATTCAGCAGCGTGTGTTGCGCGGGACAGTCTCTTCCGGTCCGTGAGGGGCGCCGCAGCGCTATGAATATTAATGGGACATTACAAAGGAAAACGTGATACAGTAAGATTTTACACAATCCCTCTTATTGATTTAAACAAAGGGACGTGACAATTTCCAGCAGACTCATGTCATAATTTAACCCTTATATTATTAAGCACAGCGCTGCAACTTTTCACTTGTTATACACCTTTCATCTCGTAGTTACACGTGCGACTTTATTATCCACTAGCTATATCCGGCCACGCTTCGCTGTGGCTCAATTTGTTGTAAAATGAATGGGAAAGTAAATAAAAGTATTCTTGCGAACATATCACTGAGAAAACTAACTCACTGGCATTATCGAACCTGTAGCTTTATGGCCGCTCCGACATAAGCCATCCATTACTTCTCTATCCGGAGTTAATGTTTTCCAATCATTCCCTATATAATCTACCTCCCTCAAATAATGGTTAATAGTATTCTCCCATCTCGTTTTTATTCTACGAACTGGTCGTTTTCCTTCTGGCTTTCCTAGAAGAAACTTCTATGCCCCTTTACCATTCCCCGTTTGTGCTACATGACCTGCGCATTGCATTCTACGAGACTTAACAGTTTTTATTATATCAGCTTTCCTATAATGATCATATACCTCACATTTATGTAGTCTTCTCCATTTGCCTGTCTGTATATCTCACTTTGGACCAGAAATTTCCCTAAAACGTTATTCTTAAAATTCTCGTTACCTTGCTTAAAGCAACAGTCCCTATTTCGCATCCATATAATACAACTGGGAGAATAACAGTTTTATATATTTTCAGTTTAACGTATTTTGAAAGGAGTTGGGACGGACAAGGGTCCCTACAATGCATAATAGTATGCATTTCCAAAATTGATTCTATGTTTAATTTCTTTTTGCATCTCATTCCTATTTGTAATTATTGTTCCTAGCTAATTCTTCAAAATTCCCCTTATTTGTCATTAACATATACTGTATTTCTGTGTGTACATATATTCAGTTTTGTTGATGTTTACTTCCGGTCTGTTACTTAGTGTCAATAAAGTCTGCGTCTTGTCCTTATTATCTCATCGGTATCGCCTAATAATACTACATAATCAGCATAAATTACCGTCATATTAATATCATTGAGTTGTAGGCCTTATTCATCCTCTAGAGATTTTATTTCATGCTCTAGTACAAAATTGAATAGGAGAGGAGATAGTGCATCTCCTCGCTTTAACCATTGTATCCGAAAACTGTTTGCCTACACGCATACTACTTTTTGTGCTATTCACACACATTCCTATAAGTTTTTAGGAATTCCATACCCCAGCAGGATACCCATGAGCACTGGAATCAGCGCAAGTCCAATAGTTTTGCTCCAAGGTATTGATCCCCTAAACTTCTCGTTACAGGCCCACTATACTTCAATCTTAACTTTTAATACATAAAGCGTTGCCCTAGTTATTGTTATTAAACTTTTTTATTATTTACCTGATTATTATTATGATTTTTTTTGCAAATGTCCCAGGTTGACTTTTGGACATTCCTGGTTTCTCTCCTGGCATGGCGTATTTGTAACCCACTTCTAAGGTTGGGGCGCCTGGAAGGCGAGGTTACGTTGCCCCGATGATATGATGGGTGATGATGATGATAGTGGTGTGCGCCAGGAGAGTCCCTAATTCTAAGATGAATATGAATGATAATGATTGCGATGGCCATATCATTTCGGGGACCGTTTGGGCCTTAAAGTTTTTCTGACATTTGGCTTACAGGTGAGGAAAAACGCCGAAAAAACCTCACCCAGAAAAACTGTCCCGAACGGGGAATCGAACCCGGGCCCGCTGCGTGACAAGGCAGCACGCTACCTTCCAGACCACAGCGGTGGACTTTATTATTATTATTATTTTATCTGATTATCATTTATAGACTATTATTATGACTCGTATTATTAATATTATTATTATTATTATTATTATTATTATTATTATTTTATTTAGGAATATTCCACAATTCAGTGTTCATCCTTCAACCCAAAGTGATTTGTCGCCAGAGGTTCTGTCTAAAGTATCTTCTTCCCTCAAATCTCTAGCTTCCATTATTCTCTTCACTCTATCCATCCATCTTTCTCTAGGCCTGCCTCGTCCACTTCTTCCATTAGCTTTCCAGTTAAGGACCTTCTTTGGTATGGTCTCCTCTTCCAGTCTTATGAGTTGTCCATACCATTTCAAACGTTTTTCTTCTATTTTTCCTGATATGTTTTTTCAACTTGCATAATTCCCCTTATTGTGCTGTCACTGACCTTATCCCTTCTTGAAATTCTAGTCGATCGCCTCCAAAAATTCATTTTTACTGCTAACAGCTTTTTGGCTTGTTTTCTACTTACTGTCCAGGTTTCGGACCCATATAATAAAATGCTTTGTAATTCAATTTGTTTATTTGTAAACAGGTTCAAAATGTTAAAAAAAATCTTGCTGTGACCAAAGCGTTTAAAATTTTGATCTTATTTTATCAATTCATCTCTATCTTCCCATTCCAATTCTTCCAGACCTCTCTCCCTCATACATCTTCAGATATCATCCATCCATTTAAATATAGGTCGAACTCTCTTTCCTTCCCCATGTGGAATTCATTCCAAAGCTTTTCTGGGTAATCTTGCCTCTGGCATTCTACGTATATGGCCATACCATTCTGTCTGTATCTTACAGAATCTAAAATTGAATTTTGGACTTTCAATTATATTATTATTATTATTATTATTATTATTATTATTATTATTATTATTATTATTATTATTATTATTATTATTATTATTATTATTATTTTATTATTATTATTATTATTATTATTATTATTATTATTGGTCGTCCGCGGTGGACTAGTGGTTATGCTTCTTGCCTCTGGTCCCGAGCGTAGCGGGTTCAAACCCGGCCGGGGTCGATGGATTTTTTAGGACGGAACAAGCCAAGGATTAAGTGCTCCGGGAAGGACTTTAAGCCGTGGATCCCGAGTCTGAAGATTTCAGGCTCGAAAAAAATCCTTAAGCCTGAATGGAAAGGCCTCTAAGCAAAACTTACCGAATTCTCCCGTCCTAGTACTACCTTGGTTTCCTAGATGTCAGTATGAGGCGGAAAGCTGACCACGGACCAGTCAAAATGACATATATACGAAAACAGTGTAACTAAATTAGTATGGTTCAAATTCTTCCCTGTAGGGGGAGAGCGCCTAAATCTCTGTAAAGGGAAAACATGGGCTTACAATACAATACAATTATAGTTCTAATAATAATAATAATAATAATAATAATAATATAAAATAATATATATTATTATTATTAATAATATTATTATTGTTATTATTAATAGTTATCTTATTATTTTTTCTTATTATTTATTTTACCTTATTTTATTATTATTTCCCTTATTATTTACAATATTATTATTATTATTATTATTATTATTACTATTATTATTATTATTATTATTATTATTATTATTTTTGCTGACATTACAATTTGCCGATGATCAACTGGTTTTAGCGCAAGACAAATTTGATACGGAATTCATGACAAAAAGGTTGAAAAACACATATGAATCATGGGGTCTCACAGTAAATCTACAAAAAACAGAATATCTGGCAATAAATAGCAATGAAAGAGAAAATTTAATATTGGAAGAAGGAATCCAAATAAAGCAAGTGAAACAAACTAAATATTTGGGAATGATTATGGATAACATCGAAGGTATAGGAAAAGAGAACATAAAACATAGAATTGAATTGAGTAGCAAAATAATATCATCATTAAATTCCATATGGTGGGATAAGCATATTTGGAAAGACACAAAAAAATATATTGGTAAAAAAACATTGGTGGAATCTGTTGCAATGTACGGAAGTGAGGTATGGACAATCAATAAGTACTACAAAAATAGACTAATAGCTCTAGAAATGGATTATTTACGAAGAAGTGCCAGAAAGTCTAAATTAGAACGTGTCACAAATAAGGAAATTAGAAACACAATGGAAGCAGAAGAAAGCATAATTGAAAGAATTGAGGAAAAGGAATTAAAGTGGTTAGGACATGTTTTAAGAATGGAAGATGAACGATGGCCGAAGCAACTATATGAATGGCATCCAAACAGAAGGAAGAAAAGAGGAAGACCAAGGTTAACATGGAAGGAAAACATGAAGACAGTAATGCAAGCTAGAGGGCTAAGCATCGAAGATGCCCAAGACCGTAGGCTTTGGAGGTTTGGCACGGGAAGACGGCAGCAGCTGTTAAAACCCGAAGATAGATAGATAATCATTATTATTAATATTAGTATTTCAATATTTTTTTCATATTATGATTATATATAATTAATTTTGTACTTTCCTTATCAGATTTATATTGTCTATGCCTATGTTGTGTTGTTAAGTTAACTAAGTAAAATGAATTAATAGTAGTTAATATATGTAAAATTTAAACCTGGCAAAATAGAAAACGGGACTTTACGGTCTAACTATATCAAATAAAATATATAATTGTTATTCTGTTGTTATTATTATTATTTATTATTATTATTATTATTATTATTATTATTATTATTATTATTATTATTATTATTATTATTATTGCTGTGCTAGAACTCTGTACTCTTTACTTGACTGCAGGCATAGCATCCAAATATTATTATAAATTTGTTGGGAGTGTAAGAATGTGTTCGTGAATCTTGCTGGTTTTGAAACCGAACTGAAGTCTGTACTTTCAATTTATTTCACGTGATAATGAGGTGTATCGAGATAACATGAAATCAGTTGATGTGTAGAGAAAATTGCTGACATGTCATGTGATTTTTGTACTCTGCGTGTTTTGTAATTGTTTTGTCATGTGCTGTTTCATTAATATTTTATTTCGGTTTGCGTGAGTGTTAAGAATTTCTTTACTGTGTTATACGTGTTGTTGATAACACGGCGACGAACGATTCTGTGTGTCAGGAAATATGGGAATGTTGTGACATTTCAAGAAATTCTTTCGGCTACACAGAATTCCAGACAGTGTATTAGACACTTGATATCTTTTCACAGGACATAACATTATTAAATATGAATTAACGCTTAACAAAAGAAATAAGGGAATTTTGAAGCAATTCCGCAATTCAGATCATTTATTCGCGTATATCCCAATTGAGGCAAGGATGCTCCCTAATGGGAGTTACTTTATCGTAAGTAATGCCACGTGTGATTTCCAGATTATCGATAAATTCACGACTCACGAGTGAGGAGTAAATTTATCTAGAGAATTTGGAAATCGAGAGTGGCATTTGTTACGACTATTTAACAAATAAAATTAAGCTGTTTACCACAAATCATTATTTAACTATACTTATTTTAAAATATTTATATATTTAATGTAAACGGCGATGTTTGAAAACAAATGAGAAACGATCGGTACGCTTTTTTTGCTTCTTTTGTTCATCACTACACCTAGATCATATTATTTATTGCCAAAGGATCGCAATATTGTAAGATATTAATTAATTTCTGATGTCCTATGATGTATGTCAATTATATTTTTTACAACGTCATTTCCTGGAAAATAATTCGTTAACGAAAGTGCAAACAGTGGTTTCTTTTTTTTGTGTGGTATAATCAATTGCTACAAATGTTTTTATATTATCTCCTACATGCGCTATGTGCTGACATTCATGCACTATATATATATATATATATCCGGGTTCGAATCCCGTCCAGGCATTTATTTTTCTTATCATACCATATATATATATATATATATATATATATATATATATAATCTGGTAGTCGTATTTCTTACAGAGTCAGTCACTGCAAAATAATGATATGACCTATTCAGAATGTTAAAAAGGAGGAGCTTTCTTTAATATGATAACCTTCACTTGATAAATTCGAGGCGAAACACGATTGTGATTGGTTGTAAATAAAAAATCCTTGAAATGTGATTGTTCATTGACTCCCATTTGGGGCATGAGTTAAATAGTCAAGCTAATTTAGTTACGCATATTTCGCCACGGATGTAGTTAATCAATTCAGAGATACATCTGGTAGACTATTCAGGTATCACTTTTATGCGATAGAGGGATTAAATTTTTTCTCATAGACTCTAATTTATGCTTCAGGTTTTTTTTAAAATTATTCAGTCTGCCGGATTGTCAGCCCTGCATGACCTCAGTATTTAACCCCAGAACATTTCATTATTATTTAAAGCAGAGACAATAATATCAATATCATTGGCCTTACAATAAGAAAACTACAAAAAGGAAAAAAACCTATAAGAAAATAATAATTATAAACACAAGACGGGTTATTTATCCACTGTTCTTTTATCTTGCGTACAAATACGTGTTAACTAAGGTTTTTTCTTCAAAGCAGGACACACAGACAGGCTTGAAAGTCTATGATGAGTCCGAGATTGCAGAAGGGGCACTGAGGACTACTGGAGATGCTAATTCGATGTAGATGGCAAACATGGCCAGTAGTCATTCGGAATTTTGCTATACCTTCTTTCCTTGGCCAGTCCGGGACAGATTTTATGGTTACTCCCAGAATAAGCATCTATACCTTATCCGCTCTTAGATTGATTCTAACATAAACAAACGCCAATTGTATTCTTCCGCCATTCGCGCCACAATTACTGTCACATTGACGGGATCACGTGTGAAATATATAAGAAGCACACTAGTGAGATTTTTCACTGAAATTGTGAAATGCATTTAAAATAACTGTTTTTTGACCATTAGTTAAAGGTTTGCCAGACTTGTGTTTTAAAAATTTAGATGGCCCACAACAACAGAAGCCTCGACACCAGCCAATTCGTTGCATCAGAATAGACTGAGGCATGACTCAAATGTATCATCCATATGTAATAAACCATTTTAAGTTGTAATTATTGATTAGGTATATTTTAGAATATTTTATGTTTTTTATTTATTTATATGCAGAATTTCAATGTTTACACATCTTTCTGTGCCTAAAGATTTATTTTTCTTCTCCACTCGTATCTCTCCATCCAATCCATGTCCTCCAGTCCTCTTGCTCTCATTCCAGTTCTTATTTCCTGCATCCACGAGTTTCGAGGTCTTCCTCTCCTGCTTCTTCCAGGTGGACACCATTCCAATGTTTTCCTGGGTAATCTTTCTTCTTGCACTCGTCGTACGTGCCCATACCAATTTAATTGCTTATACCGTATATAATCTACTATTGAATAAACAATATTCATTTTTTCTCTTATGACAGTATTTCTTATTTTCTCTAACTTTGAACATCTTGCTGCTCTCCTCAAGAAATCCATTTCCATCGACATAAGTTTTTGTTCTAACTTTTTGTTGAATTTCCAAACTTCAGCTCCATATGTGACAGTAGTTCTCACTATTGAATTATATATTTGTAACTTATTTTTCGTGTTTATATGTCTGTTTTCTATGTTTTGAATGTAATGATTTTCCTCCGCGAAGAATAGCAAGTATATCCAGACGACATAATTTTACCAAGAAGGAATTACTTTTTCTCGTAATTATTGCTTCTACATCGTAAGTTGGTGTACATAACCAATAAAAAGCGAGCAGGTCACATAGTTTTGTTTTGATTAGGTTCACGTTAAGAGCGGACAGCCTTTAGTATTCGTTTCCTTTAGAGTCTGTGTCGATCCCAGGTCCATGGTGCCGCTAGAAGATATAGGTAAGTTTAAAAATCCTGACCCCAGCGGTGTACGAGGATACGAACCTTCGACTTTCCGGTTTTGAAGCGTATTGATTTAACCAGCTAAGTTACGGCGTTCCCCCTATATATTTACTGACTTATTTATTTTTCTTAAGCCTTTCCTTCAATGTTCCTGAATTTATTGGGAACTTATTGACCAAGTTAAATTAGTTACGCTAATTTACACTTGGATGTCAGCGAGATATAAGGGGTCGGTCTTAGCGTCTCTGAGGCATCTAGTGGGTAACTAAGGTATTACTGGATGGGAAACGGTGGTAAAGTTCGCACAGCGGCATTTTTATTCAGGCTTGTGTTTATTTTACGAACCTATAAATCTTGAGACTCGGGACCCATGGCGTAAAGTTCTTCCCGGAGGATTTGTTCCTTGGATTTTTCCATCCTAAAAATCCATTAATCACGGCCGGGTTTGAAACCGCGGTCCCTCGGAACTAGAGGCAATGGAACATAACCACTAACCCACCGCGGCCGATTGTTTATTTATTTATTTATTTATGTATTTACTACAAGAATAGACTAATAGCTCTAGAAATGGATTATTTACGCAGAAGTGCCAGAAAGTCAAAATTAGAACATGTCACAAATAAGAAAATTAGAAACGTAATGGAAGCAGAAGAAAGCATAATTGAAATAATTGAGGAGAAGGAATTAAAGTGGTTAGGACATGTTTTAAGAATGGAAGATGAGCGATGGCCAAAGAAACTATATCAATGGCATCCGACCAGAAAGAAGAAAAGAGGGAGACCAAAGTTAACATGGAAGGAAAACATGAAGACATTAATGCAAGCAAGAGGGCTAAGCATTGAAGATGCCCAAGATCGTAGGTTTTGGAGATTTGGCACGGGAAGATGGCAGCAGCTGTAAAAACCCGAAGATAAATATATGTATTTGCTTACTTATTTTGTTGGTGAATTGGTGTCACTGATTTTTTCGAATTCATACCCATGCGTAACACATATCATAAGTAATGCCACGAGTGATATCCAAATCATCGATAAATTCACGACTCACGAAGTGAGGAGTGAATTTATGTAGAGAATTTGGAAATCAAGAGTGGCATTTGTTAAGATTATTTAACGAATAAAATTAAGCTATTTACTCACAAATCATTGTTTAACAATAGTTATTTTTAAATATTTATATATTTAATGTAACCGGCGATGTTTCAAAACAAATCAGAAATGTCAGGTTATGTTCACTCACTGCTGCTTGATCATATTATTTATTGCCAAATATGATCGCAATATTGTAAGAGTGCACCCAAGTGGAGAAATAATGAAACACATAAAACTATATATCATAATCAACATTATGGGTTATTCATTTAATTTTTTAGTAAACAACTCAGTAAAATCAAGGAATCTTTTCATTATTTGCTATATTCAATGTAATTGTTGGAGAAAAATAATGCTTTGACCTGTTCAGAACATTAAAAAGGAGGAGCTTTCTTTATCACAGAATCAGGAGCTGATAAAGACAAATCGATAAAGAGCGAAGTGAAACACGACTGTCATTGGTTGTAAAACAACATTCATTGAAACGTGATTGGTCATTGACTAGCATTTGGGGCATGAGTTAAATAGTCGTGTAAAACTACCTGTGTACTGCCTTTGCTTTTCATGTTGTTTGCTACACACGCTAAAGTGTACAGATCCTAAAAAACGTTATCAATTAATTTCATTAGAAAATGATAGCTACCATGGTAACAGCACTGCTGAATTGAATATTGAACGAACATGCCTGTTTCCCTTGAATTTCAAACACCACAGCAACGTACATCCATCAATTACAATCACCAATCAATTTCATTCCTGACATTTTACCTGCAGCATCAAATCAAACTGCTCTGTGCAGAAAAATATTACGCTACTCTGAAATACGCCATGAAGTATCCGTACAATTATTATATTAATTGTCCAACTGGCATCTTAATTATTATCTGATACCCGCTTTCAATCGTATATTTTTTATTAAAATCTATTTATACAAAATAAAGTCAAAGAGTTTTGAGGAACTTCTCAAATTCATATTGATTTAAAACGAAGAGATGCACCATCTCCTCTGATATTCATTTTTATACTAGAGATATCGATGAATTCTTTAGACGATGAGGATGACATACGAATCAAAGATATTAATAAGATGGTTTATGTTGATATAGAAGAACTTCGGGTAATTTGGACCTATGTTTTGAATTTGTTGTTTTTCTTCTTTTAATTAAGGGATTTGTATTTTGTTTAATTACAGTGATTATCACTAGTGTTGTAACTATGAAATATCAGTTATTTTATTTAAATATGGAAACATCTTCATAATTTATAAACTTTTTTTACAGTACAAGAAAGTTCCATTTTAATCTCCATATTCGGATAAAGTGGAATCCAGATTGCACCTTAGGTTTTAGTCTATTCTTATGTTTATTTACTCAATTAATTTATACAGGCAGACACAGATTGATCTGAAATTATTTATGACTGATCATAATTAAAAATCGTTGATATTTATTTAATGTTTTGAAAAAATATTGTTGATTATAACATTCACACGTCATTCAACTGCAGAAAGCGACGGTCTTTGGTTTTAGTAAAATGACAAGTATATTAAAGAAAATTAATTAAGTGAATGGTTTTTACAGATAGCATTCTCACTGATAAAATATACGTATTCGTGTAAAGTGGACCCAGGTCCTCGTGGAGGGTCCACATTAACCGAATTCCTTTGTTATGTTTAATTATTTTATACAGCTACCATGTCACATAATATCAAACCAAACGCATCAGTATATTAAAACAGCATCTACATAATATAATATATTTAGGAGTTTTTTCAACATTTGCAATATTCAATAGCAGAAATTAAGAATTTATTCTTAGCCAGAAAAACTTATGAAGTGATAATGTTCCTAAATATCACAAATAAACCCTTCCTCGCACAAAGAATAAAATAAACTGGCCTTGAACCCGTCAAAGGTGATGAGGGGAAGAAGTTAAAATATGTTCTGTTCGAGGGCAGCACCGATTAAAGAAGATATTAACAGGGTCCACTCAAACAGAAGGGTCCACAATACCCGAACTTCCTTATACTATTAGGCGACTTGAGGAGATACCAAGGGATGCATATACTATATTCTATTCATTAAAATTAAGAAAATTGGGTCTGGAAGTAAACATCAATAAAATGATTTATATGTTCACACATACAAATACGTTATATAATGTAATTGGACAATTAATAACAAATTAAGGAAATTTTAAAGAATTGTGTGAATTTAATATACCTATGTACAATAATTACAAATAGGAATTAGGTTAAGAAACAAATTAAATCATTATCGTCTGCATTATGGTATGGGCCATAAGGTTCGTTCCAGCTACAATCGAAACTGGTCTCGCAATCTTTTTGTAGGCCTTCCTGGGTTTCTTCTTCCGCGAGGAAGAATTGGTAATTGGCAATTTTGGCATGCGTTGTACGCGCTCTCTCGAGTTGACTTGATGTATTTTTACTATGTCTATAATAATGTGTATTTTTATTTCTGATCTAATGTCTTCACTTTTCTTTTTTATCAAATAATGTGTAGCCTGCTACAAACCTCAGAACCTCATTTCAGCAGCTTCAATTTTCCTGTCATATTTCTTCCCTAAAACCAAGTTTTCACATCCATACAGTAAAGCTAGCAAAACCATCGTTTTGTTAACCTTTTTGAACTTTACTACCTTTGTTCCACAAAAATAATTAAAGGCATTATCTTTTTTCTGGACTCTTATTGTATGTTACATATAGATGATTTATTTTTCTACAGTAGGAGCAATAAATTACCCAGTATTTTTTTCCCCTGTGCCAAGAAATCATGTTTTTTAAAATGGTATAGATATACATTAACATGTTAAACGCATTCTCATATTTTGTTTTATTTGTACATATAAGCATGTTGGTTTTGAATGTTTTGTTCAGGCAAATATTAAATATTGCAGATTAAAATCTTTTGAGGTATTATTTAACACTGCTAACCAGTTAATAATATTCATTAATAAATGTTTCACTCTTGTTTGTGCGTTGTTTTGTATTTCGATTCCTCCTGTTATAAGCGTCCGTGATAATGGTAGGTCCCGCCAGAGAAGTAGGAAGGGGTACAAATACATGCTCCAGAGTTACTACCGCGCTCTGCACAGAACTTGGAGCTCTGAACTATGACATGGCTGAGTTAGACGCTCGCATCTCACCGCTGGGGTCCCGGGATCGAGTCTCGATCACTCCATGTTGGTTTCGTGGTGGACGAAACGGAACTTGAGTAGGTTTTTCTCGGGGTTTTCTCCCGTTTTCCCCTGCCACAATTTCGTTTCACCATTTCTCCATACTCATCTCATCAATTTCATTTCAATTCGTTCATCTGCCCCTGTGATGGTGCGTCAGGCTTGGTCGGCCGGCACACTTGTCATTCACAGACCTCTATATATATATATATATATATATTTGTCTTGGAATTCTTGGGTAGCTCAGTTGGTTAGAGCGCTAAAGGTACAGACTTTAGAGACTCGAGTTCAAATCCCGACTCAAGCATTCTTTTTTCTTTTCATATCATATTTGCCTTCATTGCCAAATGTCAAAAATATATTTATAATATCTATATATACAAGCGTTACTGCTATAAAGTAAATATTCTCTTTAATAATTTTCTTAACTGTTAGGTTAGCCGCTAGATGGCAGTTGAATGATATTTCCGCTACCTCTTGTGTGAATTGAGAATACTACATGTATAAGAAAATTGTATGTTTGTCTTGGAATTCTTGGGTAGCTCAGTTGGTTAGAGCGCTAAAGGTACAGACTTTAGAGACTCGAGTTCAAATCCCGACTCAAGCATTCTTTTTTCTTTTCATATCATATATATATATATATATATATATATGGGTTTATTTCATCTCATCCCTCGACCCGACCCTGAGTTGAACACGAGTTGAGGATATTTATTTATTCTTATTATTGTCCAGTTTTGTCAGATAATCCTTTAGCATATAATATAATTATGTTTTTTTTTTAATTTTAATATAACACATGAAATTTATATTGCTACATTTAATGTATCTTTAACCGTTTATAATTAGTATAGTGTATATCTATATTTGTCAAATATTTATATGTATTTGTGCTGGTTGAGTGGTAGAGAAGGCCTTATGGCCTTAACTCTGCCAGAATAAATAAAACATTATTATTATATGTTTGTCCTGGTGAGTGGCAGAGAAGCCACATAGCCTTAACTCCACCAGGATAAATAAATAACGCAGCCATGATCCTCAGGGTTAGATAGTGCAAGAGAGTTAGTTGATATAACACAAAAGTTTACTGTTTAACCCTTAATTGGCAAAATACAAATTTCTTCTGTTAGTTATTTGACTGTGGCGGACCGCAGTGAAAACGGAATCTTGTGTAACTATTATTAATATGTATATTGTATAATTAGACACACGTTTAAGTGGTTTATTATTGTTTTTCTTCTGATTTATTTAAAATATTAAATTAATTAACCCACCTGATGTATCCAAAAGGATACATAACGAATTTAAGGGTTAACTACCTTCTACGATCTCTGTTGATTTTTCACTAGTATTAAGTTAGAATGAAAATTTAAAAAAAAATCTATTTTCACATCTGAATCACGTTTAACAGCTTGCTGTTTTATCAGCGACTGACTTATTTCTTAAAGTAAAAAACAAGAAATGTGTTGTAAGAAAACTATTCAAAGAGAGAGAGAAATAGGAAAAAAACTATTGTATTTGTGCTTGAAGGAATGAATTTGAAAAGGGCCTCTCTGACAGCCCTCCCCATGTCACGTACAGCCCATTACCTGCTTGATGCCCCGGCGTAAGCAAAGATACGGCCTTGTACAATGGAATGATTTCCCAAAAGACTTTAACAACTCTAGTAGCGTACATCAAATCGTCAGATACGAAAAGGGGACGTAGGTTCTTCATTAATATTCTAGTTAAGTAAACTAGCCAGGAAATTGACTCAAATGCATGGTAATGAATTGTGCACGCTCCTCTTGATGCAAACAGAAGCTTTGATCTTCCTTCTAAAGTGAATTTATTTGCAATTGTTTTTGATGCCTCTCATGTACTGACCTCAATGGAACAAGATGGAATTTGAATTTCACAAACCTAACCGCACCTAACTTCATCATTGTAATTACCTTATCTGCCCTACAGCATTATATTATTATCATCATCATTATTTTATATTTTTACTAATGTTTTTTATTAATATTTATTTATTTATTTTTCAGATTTCACAACATTTCTCTCCGCCCAATTAATCTACTGTCAATTAGATTTCACTGTCATTCCATTTTCCACCTTTCACACCTTAAATCCATGTTATTTTTCATCGTATCCTTCTTCTTCTATCATTTTAATATTCTATTTGGGAATCTGATTTGTTTTTTTTTTCACTTTTTTATAGAATTCAAAAATTGAAGTCTGGACATTCATATTTTGTTAAAATTCATTGTTTCTTTTTCTATGACTCTTTGAAATTCCAGCTGAATTGTTGCTGTTATCATTATTATTATTATTATTATTATTATATTATTATTTCTATATTTTATACCTTTATTAATATTTTATTAATGTTTACTTATTTATTTACCAGATTTCACAGTATTTTCCTGCGCCCAATTAATCTACATTAATTCTCCTCCACTTCTCTCTATCATTCCATTTTCCATTGTCCATTTCTTTTGTCCCCTCATGCTACTTATACGCCATAAATATGTTAATTTTTAATGTGTCCTTCTACTAGATGACGCCCATTTTAATATTTTTCTTGGAAATCTGATTTTTTTCACTTTGTTTTTATCTATGAATTCCAGAATTTAAAATTGAATATTCATATTTTCTTCAATTTCATTACTTATTTTTCTATAATTTTTAGAAATTTCTAACTTAATTGTTATTACAAACCTATTACAGTAAAACTTGTTTAATCCGGGACATGAAAAATGCGGAAATTTGTCCAATGTGAACAAATTTATTGGTCCCGACGAAATAATAGTAACTTTACGTGTATTTATTTTGTATAAAATGGAATCTGTCCAACGCGGAAACGAAATGATATTTCTACACAATTCATGAAAAAATGTTTGTATGACGGAAAGACTGAGAAATAAATAAATTAGTTTCCATTTAATTGAATTCCTGTTAGGCGAAATAACAATATGGGATGATTTCTGCCTCCGGGTGAAGTAGATTTTCTACCTGTACCTGAAATTTTCTTTCAGCCTCACTGCACACCAGTTACGCGAAATACAGGTTCGTCTAACAAATATTTCATTTTTCTGTTTTCTGACATCTGCCTTACAAACAACCAGTGCACTGTAAAATCTTAAGTTAGTTTCAGATCTGAGACCGAGTGTATAAGTACCTTTCACAGGTATCGTTCTGAATTTTCGGATTCCATCCATCCATAGTAATTCTGCCCAAGGGCATGTCTTTCACTGCATCATAGCATTTTCATGCCATGCTTGCAGCTTTACTAGGGAATTGTAGGTGTGGTAGCTTCCCGTTGCTTTCCACACCGGTGAAGGATGATGATAATGGCCATATGATTTCGGGGACCGTTTGGGCCTTAAAGTTTTCCTGAAATTTGTCTTACAGCTGAGGAAAAAAACCCGATAGAAACCTCACCCAGAAAAACTGCCCCGACCGGGGATCGAACCCGGGCCCGCTGCGTGACAAGGCATCACGCTACCTCGAGACCACAGCGGTGGACTATTTCCGGAATAAAGATGACTAAATCGTATGTATCATTGTCATTAAACGAAAAAGTGAAAGTGATTGAAAGTAAAGAGAAACAAACTCTCAGTACGCGAAATAATGACTAAATTTAAATGTGAAAAAAAAACCAAGTTTGTGAGATTTTAAAACACACAGAAAAAACAATTAATGAATGGATTCAAGGAAATGATCAAACGAAGAGGAAAGCAAACCTAAAACTCAAGTTAATAATCCCTCTTGCGGACTCTGTATTAATTTTCTTTCATATTATTTAATTAATAAATGGAAGATCATCATCCGTCACGAATTAGGCCTTTATAGACCTGTTTCGGCCCCATCTAGCAGTCTTTTAAGAGGTCTTCCTGGTCAGACGATGTCTTTTGGCCTTATATTGCATCATCATTTTAGGGATTCTTGAATAATCTATTCTTTTGATATGGTCTAGCCAGTTCAATTTATATCTGTTGAGTTTTTCTTCTACCGATTCTACTTCTAATTGTTTTAAAATTTGTTCATTGTTTTTTCGATCTAAAAGAGTGCCTTCTGCTGTTCTTTTGCTAAATTTGATTTCAGTTGTTTTGATTCTGCTCCTGTCTCCTTTTTCTTATTGTCCAAATCTCACTTTCGTATAAAAGGGAGGATAATGCCAAAGTATTATATATTTTTATTCTTGTTAATTTTGTACTAATTCAGCTTTTAATGTATTATTTATTATTCATAAGGTTTGGGTAAATTTGATGATTTTCTTGTTCACATCATTTTTCATGTTGATCAGATATGTCATAACCTGATTAGTACAAAAGGAAGTTATATTCCATAAACCAGTAAAATCGGGTCATAAATTTGACTTTCTGAATAATTCGCTTAGTTAACACCGTTTCTCCGGGGTGATGGACTTCTTTAATATTTTATTGTAATTCTTTTTGTTTCAGATTCTGACTATCAGCTGGTCGCCGAAGCACAAACTCCCGGTCTGAATAACCAAACACCACCTGAACTGCCATCTTACGAGGAACATCCTAAACGAAATAATGTTTCTAGAAATGGAGATCTTTTTGAAAACTTCAAGAATAACAGAGATCGCTACACTCCTTCAGGGCTTTCGGTAAGTTGCCATGTAGTTGTAATTCAATTTAAAGTATAGGGCTACTACAAAATAAGTTAACAATTTTAACGTTCTATAAAACAGTACCTGGAAGATCCCTATTAGGTTCGTCTTCCGGGCATATAGGCCGTGGTCCAGTCGTTCTTCTACTCGACGTTTCGTCTACTGCTGCGGTAGACATCTTCAGGAGATACTGCGTGCTCTCTGTGAACTCCTCAACAGTCGGCTGCAGACTGGCTGGTCGTTGGAAACTCCCTCCCTATTTATAGGCACGCCCCTGGTGGAGAGGCGGTTTTCTGCGCGGTCCGTGTTGCGTGCTGTTTTGTCCAGGCTGTCGCTAGCAGAAGTCATAGGCTTCGTTGTCGTATTGTGCAATGCCGGGATCCAGATTTCGTTTATCTTCATGGTTTCTTCTTTTTGTTAAAGGAATTTTTGTGTTTATATATTTCAATGGCTTCTCTGTACAGTCTGGTGTAATAATGTGATGTTTGGGACAATACCTGTGTTTCTTCGAATCTTATTATATGTTCTTGGTTGTTCATCCAGTGTTCCGCTACGGCTGATTTTTCCTTTTGTTTTAGTCTGCAATGCCTCTTGTGTTCTTGCAATCTTGTGGTAACCATTCTTTTTTTTGTGCCGATATAAACTTCTCCACAACTGCAAGGGATGCGATATATGCCGGCAGTACTTAACGGATCTCTTGTATCTTTGGCTGGGCGCAGTATATTGCTGATTTTTTGTGTTGGCTTGTAGGTTGTAGATATGTTATATTTATTTAATATTCGACCAATTCTCTCCGTTATTGTCTTGATATATGGTAGGTACACCTTACCCTTAGCCTCCTCCTTGTTCCCGTTTTTCGGATTTGTATTTATTGGGATTTATGGCTCGGCGAAAATCTGTTTTGCTGTATCCATTGGATTGAAACGCTGCTTGGAGATGATTAATTTCTTCTTGTAGATACTGTGGTTCCGAAATCCTTTTGGCTCGTTCCACCAGGGTTTTAATTATTCCGCGTTTTTGTCTGGGATGATGGTTTGGACTGCTTATGTAGGTATCTGTCTGTGTGAGTCTTTTTCCTGTATACCTTGTGTCCAAGTGTCATGTCTTGGTTTCGAATTACTAAAACATCCAAAAACGGTAAGACTGTTGTTCTCTTCTCTTTCCAGGGTGAATTGGATGCTGGGACAAATACCATTTAAATGTTGCCTGAAGTTATCAAGTTCTTCTTCACCATGCTCCCAAATGACGAATGTGTCGTCCACATATCTCAGCCAAACTGAAGGTCTTAATGTAGCATTCTCCAAGGCCTGTTTTTCAAATTGTTCCATGTAAATACATGTAAATACAAATCCGAAAACGGGAACAAGGAGGAGGCTAAGGGTAAGGTGTACCTACCATATATCAAGACAATAACGGAGAGAATTGGTCGAATATTAAATAAATATAACATATCTACAACCTACAAGCCAACACAAAAAATCAGCAATATACTGCGCCCAGCCAAAGATACAAGAGATCCGTTAAGTACTGCCGGTATATATCGCATCCCTTGCAGTTGTGGAGAAGTTTATATCGGCACAACAAAAAGAATGGTTACCACAAGATTGCAAGAACACAAGAGGCATTGCAGACTAAAACAAAAGGAAAAATCAGCCGTAGCGGAACACTGGATGAACAACCAAGAACATATAATAAGATTCGAAGAAACACAGGTATTGTCCCAAACATCACATTATTACACCAGACTGTACAGAGAAGCCATTGAAATATATAAACACAAAAATTCCTTTAACAAAAAAGAAGAAACCATGAAGATAAACGAAATCTGGATCCCGGCATTGCACAATACGACAACGAAGCCTATGACTTCTGCTAGCGACAGCCTGGACAAAACAGCACGCAACACGGACCGCGCAGAAAACCGCCTCTCCACCAGGGGCGTGCCTATAAATAGGGAGGGAGTTTCCAACGACCAGCCAGTCTGCAGCCGACTGTTGAGGAGTTCACAGAGAGCACGCAGTATCTCCTGAAGATGTCTACCGCAGCAGTAGACGAAACGTCGAGTAGAAGAACGACTGGACCACGGCCTATATGCCCGGAAGACGAACCTAATAGGGATCAAGACGCCGGCCGTGAAAGCCTACAGTTATACATAAGCAACCTCTACGGGAAGGATGTATTTATTTCTATTCGGAAATTTGAAGAATTAAGAAAGAAAAAAGGACGCTTTCTGTGCAATTTAAGCTTTCTTCTACGGTGCAGAGACACGGGAACTATCCCTCAATTTCTACGATGCAAACAGATCTTCAAAACGACAAAGGCTAAGAGGATATATGGACGAACGGAACGGGCTCTTCTTAGAGAACGAATTCATGATACAAGACGAACCCTGGGGATGAATGATCAAGAACTTTTTTACTTACATCTGAAGATTAGCAATATTCTCAGTAAGAGAGACTGGGAGAAGGTGGACAACATCACATACCACAGCTTTTGCCGAACCATAGAGAAAAAACACGGAACGACAGAAACAAAAATACATAAAAAATCATCAAGAAAACAGAAATAAACCACCCAACTCAAGAGCGGTAGTAAATTTGACAGACCGGCAACTCAACGAAGAAGAAATATCGGTACTTGCCAAAGGAGGAAATTTTGCTGTAACACCTAAAACAGTACCTATTGAAGACATCATAGCCAATGTAGAAGCCGGAATAAGGCAGCTGCCTATTCATCAGAGTGAGGAAATAAGGGGCGAAGTGTCTCGCATTCTCCGTAAACCAAACCACCGGTGAGTAATTTATCACGAAAAGAAAAAGTAGCTTTACATAATCTAAACGAAGACAAAGACATCATCGTTCTTCCAGCAGATAAAGGAAATGCCACCGTCATCATGGAAACAGAACAATACAACCAGAAAATGCAACAGCTTTTAGATCCAGAGACATACAAGATTCTTAAAACTGATCCTACAGCAAGAGTTCTACGTAAATCCAATAAACTTATCAAGAGCTCCACACTTGATGAAGACACTAAACGAGGATTGTACAAATCAGAAGCACTGCCACCAAGATTGTATGGATTACCAAAGATACACAAGGAAGGAACACCACTCAGACCTATTGTTTCGGCCATTGGATCACCTACATATGAACTCGCCAAGTTTCTCGCCTCACTATTGAAACCGTATATTGGAAAAACTGACACGTTTGTAAAAAACTCCACGCACTTCATAGAAAAAATAGACACTCTGAAACTCAAGCCAAACGATAAAATAATAAGCTTCGATGTGGTTTCTTTATTTACTAAGATACCTATCCCAGACACTATGACATACTTGCAAGAACTCTTTCCCCCAGATATAGTAGCGCTGTATAACATATGCCTCACAGAAACGTATTTCCAATGGGGAGGAATATTCTACGAGCAAATAGATGGCGTGGCCATGGGAAGTCCATTAAGCCCCGTAATAGCCAATTTTTACATGGAACAATTTGAAAAACAGGCCTTGGAGAATGCTACATTAAGACCTTCAGTTTGGCTGAGATATGTGGACGACACATTCGTCATTTGGGAGCATGGTGAAGAAGAACTTGATAACTTCAGGCAACATTTAAATGGTATTTGTCCCAGCATCCAATTCACCCTGGAAAGAGAAGAGAACAACAGTCTACCGTTTTTGGATGTTTTAGTAATTCGAAACCAAGACATGACACTTGGACACAAGGTATACAGGAAAAAGACTCACACAGACAGATACCTACATAAGCAGTCCAACCATCATCCCAGACAAAAACGCGGAATAATTAAAACCCTGGTGGAACGAGCCAAAAGGATTTCGGAACCACAGTATCTACAAGAAGAAATTAATCATCTCCAAGCAGCGTTTCAATCCAATGGATACAGCAAAACAGATTTTCGCCGAGCCATAAATCCCAATAAATACAAATCCGAAAACGGGAACAAGGAGGAGGCTAAGGGTAAGGTGTACCTACCATATATCAAGACAATAACGGAGAGAATTGGTCGAATATTAAATAAATATAACATATCTACAACCTACAAGCCAACACAAAAAATCAGCAATATACTGCGCCCAGCCAAAGATACAAGAGATCCGTTAAGTACTGCCGGTATATATCGCATCCCTTGCAGTTGTGGAGAAGTTTATATCGGCACAACAAAAAGAATGGTTACCACAAGATTGCAAGAACACAAGAGGCATTGCAGACTAAAACAAAAGGAGAAATCAGCCGTAGCGGAACACTGGATGAACAACCAAGAACATATAATAAGATTCGAAGAAACACAGGTATTGTCCCAAACATCACATTATTACACCAGACTGTACAGAGAAGCCATTGAAATATATAAACACAAAAATTCCTTTAACAAAAAAGAAGAAACCATGAAGATAAACAAAATCTGGATCCCGGCATTGCACAATACGACAACGAAGCCTATGACTTCTGCTAGCGACAGCCTGGACAAAACAGCACGCAACACGGACCGCGCAGAAAACCGCCTCTCCACCAGGGGCGTGCCTATAAATAGGGAGGGAGTTTCCAACGACCAGCCAGTCTGCAGCCGACTGTTGAGGAGTTCACAGAGAGCACGCAGTATCTCCTGAAGATGTCTACCGCAGCAGTAGACGAAACGTCGAGTAGAAGAACGACTGGACCACGGCCTATATGCCCGGAAGACGAACCTAATAGGGATCAAGACGCCGGCCGTGAAAGCCTACAGTTATACAGTACCTGGAAGAGTTTGAAAATGGATATGATGAAATTTCGAAGAAAACAACACAAGTACTGGAAACCACTTTTAAATCTTCAGTAGGGTGGTGATAGAATGTTACGTAACTGGGGAAGGGCGGGTGGTAAAAACACCCAGAAAGAGCATTTTATTTTTAAACTGGCACTCAAAACTACACAGAATTTATAACTATAGCTGTTTTATGTACCTAGAACTAGCTAGAGTACCTGAGTTATAAATGTTCTAGAAACTAAAATAATAACTGAAATTATAGTATTGTAACCATTTGTAATATCTTAGAAGCTGTGGCCTGTTCACTTAACGAATCTTGATCTTTCCACCAATGTTTTGGTCTTCCTTCCTCGCTGTGTCTAGTTGGGGTATATTGGAATGCTAATTTTGGAAAGTATATTTCTTTCCGTTCTTCTCAGATGATTTTTCCATTCTTGTTGGTATCTTTACATATCTTCATTTAAACTTTGTACTCCAAGTGATTCTCTGTTAATAGTATTCCTTTGGTGATCCAGTCTATTAACTCATAACATCATAACAGTGATCGTAAGAAGCGCATTAGGCTTACTCTAAGTTCATGAGAATTTCTTTTATTTAAAATCTAAATTTCACTTCCGTATTTTAGAGTACCTTTTGACGTGATGTTATATAATCTTATTTTTGTGTCTGTCCTCAACTGTTTACCAAAATGTCCTCTTATTACCGCATTAATTTTACACACACACACATATATATATATATATATATATATATATATATCCATCCATAGTAATTCTGCCCGAAGGCAGGTTCTTCACTGCAATCATAGCATTTTCATGCTATGCTTGCAGCTTTACTAGGGAATTGTGTAGGTGTAGTAGCTTCCCGTTGCTTTCCACACCGGTGAAGGATGATGATGATAATGATAATGGTAAGGATGATAATGACAAGGATGATTAATATATAATTATGGAATATTCACCTGAAAGGTCCGTCTCCTCAACTTAATTAAGTTGAGGAGACGTACCTTTCAGGTGAATATTCCATAATTATATATTAATTTTGAATAATACGCGGAGGACCAAGACGACGATGGGCTGACATCTTCAAAGAACGAGCAGGGGCGCAATGGTCCAGAGTCGCCAGATGCAGGAAAAGCTGGAGAACGATGGAGAGCCAACTGTGTATTAACTAATCACAGAATAGACAGTGTATACAAACCAAGTGCTACATCCAAGTCAACTTCTCACCACGGAGTAGCTCACCGGGTGACACTCTCAAATAGAGCTTAACCCCTGTACAGGGAGGCCTTTGCCCTAAAGGGACATATCAGGCTTTATTTATTTATTTATTATTTATAATACCTCAACGGAACACATCATGAATATTATAAAAGTTGATAAGGATGATGTCCATATGATTTCGGGGACCGTTTGGGCCTTAAAGTTTTCCTGACATTTGTCTTACAGGTGAGGAAAAACCCCGAAAAAAACCTCACCCAGGAGCCCCGACTGGGGATCGAACCCGGGCCCGCTGCGTGACAAGGCAACACGCTACCTCGAGACCACAGCGGTGGACTATATATATATATATATATATATATATATATATTTAAATTTTGTATCAATGACAAACTTATGTTCTGCTAATTCACATCGTAAGTACGAGAAATCAGACACTTCTTCTATAATGTTTCCATCGATCTCAATTTTCACCGATTTTATGTTACTTTCCATACATTGACATTGCTTTAGACTTTGAAGTGGAAATTTTCATATTTTATTTGGTGGCAATTTTGAATAACTGATACGCCGCTATTTGTAAGCTGCCTTCGGAATCTGATAGCATTATTTTATCACCAGCATATCGTAATAGTTTTTTGAGTTGTTTTATTTCTAGTTATCAGAATTCCACTATGTATTATTTGTTTGCATTCTTGAACTATTCTGTTAATAAATAAATATACATATAATTACATATTTTTACATATTATGTCAAATGCTTAATTGAACGCAATACGTTCATCTGTTTAAGTATTCATCAATTACATTTTGAGATGTCGAGGGATAGCTTTCACAATATCCTAATTTGCTGATCAACAAAAAATAATTCCTTGAAATATCGAGAAATATACAGTGACTTACTGTGTTTCGTGCCTTCATAGACTTAAGGATGGTTCTTAATCTGATGGAATATGCGATATTTACGTACCGGTATGATGTTTGTGTAAAATAATTTTTTACCCTTAAAAGTTACATAAAAGCATTTTAAAACTTATAATCGCTTGGGAAAAAGATGAAATTCATATTCGTGCCATTAGAGTAAATAAATCCACCGCTGTGGTCTCGAGGTAGCGTGCTGCCTTTTCACGCAGCAGGCCCGGGTTCGATCCCCGGTCGGGGCAGTTTTTCTGGGTGAGGTTTTTATCGGGGTTTTTCCTCACCTTTAAGACAAATGTCAGGAAAACTTTAAGGCCCAAACGGTCCCCGAAATCATATGGTCATCATCTTCATCATCATCCTTATCATTATCATCACCACCATCATCCTTCACCGGTGTGGAAAGCAACGGGAAGCTACCACGCCTACACAATTCCCTAATAAAGCTGCAAGCATAGCATGAAAATGCTATGATTGCAGTGAAGGACCTGCCTTCGGGCAGGATTACTATGGATGGATGGAGAGTAAATAAATAAATAATTAAATAAAACGAATTAACGTTCTTCGTAATTCTGATATTACATATTTAGTACATATTGTGTGGTTTTTGTTGCATACAAGTATATATGTACATATTTCATAGGGTAATACTAATAAAACTCTGGCCTCTAGCTATAATTTAAAACAAGCTATCGAAGCCGTAAACGTTCGACTTCAGAGATTTTTTTTCAACGTACTTATCAACAGTAATCTAAGAACAGGTTGTTTTACTGATAAAATCACGAGCAACGAAGTCGCGAATGATCTTGTCTAATGAATAACTCAATCTCGCGTTGGAATGACTATTTAGCGAATGACATAGCACTAGAAGCTAATAATAATCATAATGTTTAATAATTATCAAATGTGAGGCTATGTATTCCGATTATACTTCCGGCCGATTTCTAAGCCGGCTGTACAGTTATAAATAGCATATCTTTACTGTTGACTCTCTTTGGGCTTGGAAAATCAATAACAGATGATTGTATGAGAAATAACTTTTAACAATAATGCAGATTCATTATACAACATTTAATATATATATTTTTTAGAGAAACAGAACTTTTTTTTTAGGTACTGCTTGAAGTTTTCTTTTGGCATTTCTTGCTGATCGTACATTGTTCAATCGATATCCTTGTCAAATAATAATTTTCGGAGATGTCTCTCATTTCGAACAGGAAGAGGCAATTTTATCAACAGGAAGAGACAAAATTATCGGTTTATGAGATAAATATTCAGCTTAAATTATGGTTATTGCAATAAACATGAAACAACATATTGTTATAGCAACTAAGGTTGTCAATACAAAAAAAAACAACGAGAGCCAGTTCATAGGGTGAACTGTATTTACCCTATGGTCAATATCTGTTTATGTCCGGCAACTGTAAGTATATCCTCATTACGTGAAAATGAGTGTTGTCTATGAATACAAAATTGGTATTAAGTGCCTTTAATTATAATAAGCAACTCCTTATTGTTTAAGGGATCATTCATTTTATAAGTCACGATTACCGGTATGAATTCCACTCTATACACAAACAGAAATAAGTGCATACTTAAGTACTTCGAAGAAAGAGGGAGCAAGAGATCTGGAAATAGCGTAAATGTTTCCGATTAAACTAATTCCGATCTTAGTTCCAGTTGTAATGTAAACAAACCAGATATATCAATGCATTCTCATTGTTCGAATAACAATTGTACTTTTAAGCTTGTAAGAAAAAATGTAGTTCTAACTCTTGGAAAAGAATATAAAAATAATAAAAAGTATTATTATCTAACACATGTGTAAATAAGTATATTGGAGAATCTTCTTCTTCCTTCCAAGTATTAGGCCAAGGCCTGTTACGATCCTATAGAAAATTTTCCGATCCTTCCGGGAAATTTTCGTATAAGACTTGAAAGCATAATAATAGTCCCTTCAATTGGTTGCTGGCCAAAGGAAGGCAAGACCAGTGATGCAGCTGTCATCTTATAGCCTCTGGTCAGGCTTTTTCTGGAGAAGAAAAGAAAAATAAAGGAAAGATGAAATGGAAGAAAGGAAAGACTCCCTAGCCCTCGGATGCCCTAATAGCGTTGGGGTAAAAAAAACAAGAGTTAACCAAGAGGGGTTGAATAGTAAAGTTAAAAGAGTGCAAAACACAAGTAAGTGGAAGAAATGTTTTGCTCAGCTTGGGCACCTTGTGGTCGCCATCCACATATCCCCTAGATGAGGACCCCTGAGGTTATTGGAGAATCTTAAAATATATAACTAGAATTTTGATGGGTTAAGTAATTATTGTTTTATTATTAGGCATTCGCATTGCAAAACAAATTGGAATTGTAGTTGTTTAAAAATGGCCGCTTCTGTAGAATTACTAACGTATTTGAAAAGCGGAGGTAAATTATTTGGAATGTTTTCAAATAGTTTAGTAAAAAATATCCGTCAATAGCTATTGGTAATGTAGTGAATATAACAGCAGAATTTACAGGTGCGTCATCATTGAGCATAAATTCAGTTCGTAATGAATTGTACCGGTAAATAAAAGATATATATCGACATCATGGAAAGAGCGTTAACGCTTGGTTAAGTGGGCCCATATATAGTTTTTTGTTATAAATGCATAAAAATGGAGCAAGTTCCTAATTATTGGTACCATTTTGTTTTCAGTTTTATTTCACGTAAAATACGATGTTACCTAAGAACAATGTTTGTATCATTGGCAGTTCCGTATACAATTTAGTCGTCATCATCATCATCATCATCGCCATGACCTTATTTAGATTTAGGTCGTTAGGGCCTGTTCCTTTGAGATCTCGAGATGTGGTTGGTCAGTTCACCTTAATTTTGATCTTCCTTTACCTAGAAGTCCTTTACGTTGACACTGTAATGTTAATTTATGAAAACGATATGGGTTCATTCTTTGAACATGTTGTAACCAATTGCTTTGATATTTCTGTATTTCTTCAACTAAATTTTGAACTTTCAATTTAGGGCCTGTCCCGTATATCTGTGTGACTTCGCTATATTTCAGTCCTGATTTTGCAGTTGCATTGTGAAATTTCTATTTAGTTGCGATTGATGAAAGGAGATTACGAGTATTTGAGAATAAAGTTCTTAGGAAAATGTTTGGACCAAAGAGAGACGAACAGATAGGTAAATGGAGAAGACTGCAAAACAGTGAATTACATGATCTTTATAGGAAGCCAGATATGAGAACAGTTAAGTCTCATAGACTGCTTTGGGCAGGACATGTGGTACGAATGGGAAATGAAAGACGTGCATGGAAGCTTTTTTGTAGGAAAACTAGAGGGAAAACGCACAGTTGGTAGACCAAGAATGAGGTGGGAGAATAACATTAAGTATGATTTGAGGGAAATAGATTATACAGGGGATGATTGGAAAATAATGGCTCAGGATAGGGATATATGGAGAGATTATGTCCACGATACCATGAACCTACTGGTTCGATAGTGCCAGTGAGTTAGTTAGTTTGACATTTGGTTACAAAAATTTACTTTTGTGGCTCCATTTAATACATTATATTTCCGTAAATTTATCTATCACATTCAGTCATATGGCGGGTAAAAGTAGTACCACGATTTTCCCAATAGACAGAGTCGGCGGAATAATATATTATGCTAGTTTGTTTACAGTACAACTGGAACTTAGCTCGTAATTGGTCTAGCAGTAACGTATCTGTCATTATAATCAATTGATTTTGCCTTCGCCACTTATAATTGTCCATGTTGTGTAGCATTTGTTAATGCCAAGTATTACTCAAAAATTCATAAATGTAATCTGTTATAGAATACCTTGAGTTAGAATCAAATTAAAACTTGAGTTGCAGGGATCGGAGGAAGTGACATACGCTGAGCTATGCCTGGCTCGTCCAACAAGTCTTCAAGATCCGGCGCTTGTCAGCGGTAATTGTAAAGTTGGTAGTGGTGTGGTGCTGGGAGGCGGTGGAATAGTCCGAGGAAGAGAAGAACCCACCATCTACGCTCAGATTGACCACACAAGACGCCCCCAACCCCCACCACCTTTACAGTCACCGCAACTGACCGCACTCTCCCCCCTGGTGTCTCCGCTCACTCACCCCGGAATG
Source organism: Diploptera punctata (assembly GCA_030220185.1). Classification (NCBI taxonomy): domain Eukaryota; kingdom Metazoa; phylum Arthropoda; class Insecta; order Blattodea; family Blaberidae; genus Diploptera; species Diploptera punctata. Next base: position 3,482,701 of record JASPKZ010007817.1, on the reverse strand, counting down.
CTACATCGCGAGATCGTCACAGTTAGAACGCCACTGATGGCCTCCCAACAAGAGAGCTGTGTATAGCCAGGTTATTCTAGTGTTTATCTAGAGAACTATTAACTGAGCATTGGGTATTGCATTTTCGTCGGCAGAGTTTTATTTGCATGCCAATTTGATATTGACAAAGGTAAGGTATTGTTTTATGGCAAAAGCAACATTATTGATTTCCTTATAATATTTTTACTTTTCTTTTCTCCTAATACAATGTTGACACAGTATAAAATAATATTTACTGATATAAAGAGGCTTCAGTTGTGACAAGGGATAAAAAAATACCTAGAAGTAAAGATAAAGTATAATTCTCTCTTCTTTCTTCTTTCCATCTTCTTTTTTTTTTCTCCTCCTTCTAAAGGCTAAACTTTACCGTGAAATCATTGCTCTCTTCGTTCAGCACAACTTCTCATTTTCTGACAGTCCTGTGTCATATCCCCACTTCTGACTGCTTGGTAACAATATTAGTTAACCGGCCGCGACAGTTTCCCTGAATCTGTAGATTACAACGAAAGGTATCTATTTTGTTTCAAAGGATCTTCCCTTAAGGATACTAAGGCAGAAACTGGATCCACATACTATTGTGCTTAAATTTTTACGCATTTTAGTTGTTTCATATTGTAAACCGCACATTAACTATAAAACTAAATATGGTGAAATTTTTAACAAAAATTAATTTAGAACATTAGCGTTAGACAAATCTGAATGCAAATTATCCAATAGACTTTGGTCTCTCGCAAAATTAAGTAACATGTCTTAAGTTGTAACTTATATCAAAAGTTCATTTTTGGGCAAAGGCAATTTCAATTAATTTTTAACAATTTTACTAGCTTATGGTCTGTTTTTTTACAATAAATCGAAGTTCCAAGTTACTTATAATTATTATTTATATTTTATTGTTGGTCTTTTAATATTGTAAAGTTAGAACACACCGTGTCCACAAATATAGTATCATACTTTAAGCTACTACTACGTCGCTTTGGATAATCGTATCTAAATGAAATTGGTAACAATCAAAAGACAAACTCAAACAGTTTTTGCTATACCTCATAGACATTGAATGTGGTCCCCACGAGTGACGCTGCAGACCGTCAAGTCTGCTAAATATCCAACAATGAACCCATATCGACCTAAAAAAACATGATTAATTTAGTTTAGTTTCTGTATTGTTGTCAATTATTCTCCATTGTTGACATTAACATGCAGAAAACTTTTTGAGTTTCTCTTTTGATAGTCACCAATTTAATTTAGATACAAATTATCCAAAGCGACGTAATAGTAGTTTAAATTATGATACTATTTTATGTGTAGATAAGTTGTGTATTACCCACAACCTTATGATATAGCCGTATGTTCCTTGAACTTGGAGCGTACAGGGTTATCTATCGATCCCCAAATCTCGCTAGTCCAGAATGGAATCGCTTGTTTCATGGAACTCAAGCATTTTATCAAGGCCCATAATTAAAATATTTACCAGATCTTGGCTAGGTTATAATCTTCCTAGGTTATATTTTCCCTTATGTTATTAGCATTCGTAATCTTTCGAAGTTGTAGAGTAATTTATTAAAGATCAATCGATCAATCTATCTTTGAGTTTTTACAGCTGCTGCGTCTTCCCGTGGCAATCGTCCAAGGCCTACGATCTTGGGGCATCTTCAGTGCTTAGCCCTCTCAATCAATCTAATAAATTGATAGTATTATTTTTTTACGTTTCGTAAAATTCTTTTCGGGTCATAACATTCTGTCATCCTATGTTTTCTGTTACATTTTCAAAAGCGAAGTATATTGGTCTTCCCTCTAATTTTCCCCAAATTTTGCTTAAAAAATTGTTTTAAGGGAATTCTTGCTATGGAGTATGTAGTTATTTTTTTTCTAAAATTGATTTTGAAGGTTAATGACATACCTTATCCTCTTCTATTTCATCCATTAGTTGTTGCTTTGTTTTCTTGTTTGTCTAATTTTTCTTTGCTAGTCTTCTCCAAACCACATTTCTAGTACAGTATCTTTATGTCCATTTTTGTTAAGACACAAAGTTCACAGGTTATAACATACTACAAATATAATATTTTATAAATTATAATTCCTTCCCTATACGTAAGCATTTATAATTATCTATCGAGATTATTTTCTATTTTTGGGCACCCAGAAATTGTCGCATATTTTCTTGGATATGAGCTGTATTAAAGTTTTAATAATTGTATAACAGTACCTGATATCTCAGTCGTCCTCAATAATTTGCAGTGTTGTTTTATAGGAGGCCTTTCGATTACTTATTTATCATCTTCTGCTTTCATTTCGGCACTGACTGTTGTTGGTAATTATTTTGTATAGAGGGTTTATGTTGCTGTCCGAGAACTTACCCAGCATAAACCCTCTGTACAAAATAATTACCAACAAGTCAGTACCAAAATGAAAGCAGAAGATGATACATAAGTTATCGAAAGGCCTCCTATAAAACAACACTGCTAATTATTGAGGACGACTGAGATATCAGGTACTGTTATACAATTATAAACACTTTAACATAGTAACCTCAACGGAGTTTCATAATGCATTTAAAAAACATTGATTTTGAGGTTATGTTTTCCAAAGTTTGTTGATTCCAGCCCATTTTTTCATCTGATTGTTGATTGATTTTATGGACAATTTTTGTTTCTAATTTAGTTTCAATTTTTATACCTAATGTGCGTGCATTCATTATTTTGTCTTGTCAGTGGAATGTTTGTTACTTTCTTTGCTAATTCATCAGTTATATAATTTTCATTTTTGCTGATGTGTGATGATATACATTAGAAATGTATTGCTCGGTGTAATTTTTTAAATATTTTAATCAATATTCCAATTTAACTGATTTTGTTTGTAATAAAACATCGAGAGAATTACAATTTCTCATATTATTTGTTATAAAAGGGATAAAAAGTAAGCCTTGGTAATCTATGAATAACTTTCGTAATAATAGTTATTGATCTTTTAACTTATCAATACATATTATTGTAAAACTTATTCCTAGATTGCAAAAGACTTCCTTTTTTTAAATTTTCATTACAAATACAGTATGAGAAATATTTTCAAACTCAGGAATAATTAAAATATTAAAGCCCAAAAACTAAAAATAAATTTTCATAGAGAAATCTTAATTAAGAAAAATGTAACGAGGTGGGCAACAAACTACAAATTTTTAGGCCAAACCACCATTCAAATGGTAAACAGTTTTTGTTAATCTTCATTTTCTTTAAAAGGATTGTTACAGGACTTTGTCCAGAATAATAATGTTATAAAAATTAGTGAAAAAACTTCAGTTTAATTTCCACCATAAATTTTATAAGTTGTACACAATAATAGTGCACATGCGTAAACGTTTATAGAGTTGTCGCTAGATGGAACCATATAGTTGTGAAATCGATATGATCAACCTTCGCAGTAAATTCCCAATTGTTCATTAGAAATGGAGGTACACGTCCCTTCCTAACCTAAGAATTTCAAAGGAATTAATTCTCCATCATAAGTGTTTTCTTGAGTGTTGTTCTATCTTGGTAACGTACTGTTTCTACCTTCATTTGTTCATAAACTGATGAACCTCCAAATAATCACAGTCTCCTGGAATTTACAAATTCATCAATTTCTCCATCTTTATTCAAATGTAGATTTTTTTTCCCAAACTGTGAATCTTTAAGTTTTCCTAATTATTAATTAACAATTTTTTTTTTCAATTTGATTTTTCTTAACCAGGCATGGGCGGCTACTGCAGATTTTTCTACTACACAATTTTTAACATTTCTAACGTGTTCCTTTACCCTGTTTTTCAAATTAATTTTTGTTTTCCTGGTTATATTTTATTACAATCCTCACATTTTTGTGAATATTCGTGTTGGGAAATATATCACTAGCACAAATTGTAACCAATATTATCCAATAGAGAGTAACTAGCTAATAATTTGTTGTCTGTTGGAAGATTCATAGAAAAGTACATCAACCCTGGACTCTGCTCCAGAATTCTGGAACTAGTGACAAGCTCTCAAAACACTGCATAGGCTATATTTAAAGTAGTTTCTTTATTATGATGATCTTGAAGAAGATTTCCGGGCTGTTGGCTGTGGTCTTGAGGCTTGAAGATTCCCGACATTTCGCCAGAGACTGCGTCTGGCATCCTTAATTGCCAGTCTCTAGACAACCCTTGAGGATGCCAGACGCAGTCCCTGGCGAAATGTCGGGAATCTTCAAGCCTCGAGACCACGGCCAGCAGCCCGGAAATCTTCATGATCATCATAGTAACTCCGGCCGTGAAAGTCTATGTCAATACAGTTTCTTTATTATTTCCGGGTGTTTATGTCCAAATACTGCTCCAAACTATTGTTCAAAATGATCATTATGTATAATTGAGCAGTCAGCAAGCTTCTTTTCTAAGTGTTCATATTATCATCATAGTTAGCACAACAGCCCTCTTTAAACCACACGCTCCTCTGAAGTTCCCACCAAGTTGTAGGCCAGGTATTCAAGCCATTACAGATATGTTTATATTTCACGTTTCCTGACTTCAACCTTTTCATTTTCAATACAAGTATCCGCTGCAGCTGATGACACTAGTCCATTTCACTATTTAATAAAATTCATGAGTATTAATTCATTGATATATAGGGTATCTATAATCTTTATTATTCGTATTTATTTAGCAGTTTTAACAATGTTTCGAAACATTTTCCTGCGCTCAATGACTCTACTGTCATTCTCCTCGAAATCTCTCTGTCATTCCAATCTGCATCGTCAAATCCTTTTTCCTCCTCATGGTGCTAAAATAACCATAAATCCACGTTACATTTGGTCGTCTTCTTCTTCTACCAAGTGACACCCATTCTAGTATTTGTCTTGGAAATCTATCTTCTCACATTCTTTATACATGACCATACCATTTTAATTTCTTGTTTATTAAGAAATGCACAATTGATGTTTGAACATTCATCTATTGTATAATTACACTATTTTTTATTTCATCTCTTCTAGAGATTCCAGCTGAACACTTCCAAAAATCCATTTCCGCAGAATTTAATTTACTTATTTTTCTAAATTTTAATATCCATATTTCTGCACCGAATGTCATTGTATTCCTCATTATTGTATTAAAAATGTTCGTTTTTGTTTTAGAACTTATATTCTGATCCCATAAAATACCACTTAAGTTTGATATGCAGATTTGTCCTTATTTATCCTCTCATTAATTTCAGCATCATGATTTCCATCTGCTCTAATTTTTTCTCCAAATATACATATTCATCATATGTTTTCATTTGCCATGCCCATCTTCTAAAATCAAATCTTTTATTTATCTCCTATTACCATATACTTCATTTTGTGCAAATTTATTTTTATTCCCCAATTTTCATATTCCTCCTTCAGTTTTCTTGTCATGTACTTTAAATCTTCGTAATCTTCTGCCATCAGTAGGTGATCATCAACAACTGAAAAATAATAACTGTACAAGGTTATTAAGAAGATTCCTCTCCTGAACTGCTTCATTTTGGTCAACAATATGCTAGTGAACTATTATTAATAATAAGAAGATAGTGCACACTAGGGTTATAACTTTTTGGACTTTTGTGAAATAAAATATTTCCTGGCTAATGGATGGATGAACTTTTACTTAAAACCATTGAGAAAAGTCTTCATTTCACTAAACTTCAAGAAAAGATCACCCCAAATATATTTATATATCGATATTTAATATTGATTTGGGGATGACCTTTTCTTGAAGCTGAGTGAAATGAAGGTTTTTTCAATGGTTTTCAGTAAAAGTTCACCCATTCATTGCACAGGAAATAACCTGTAGGGTTATAACCTTTTGGACTTCTGTGAAATAAAATATTTCCTGTGCAATGAATGGGTGTAAAATATTTCCTGTACAATGAATGAGTGAACCTTTACTTAAAACAACTGAAAAGGGCCTTCATTTCACTGAGGTTCAAGAAAAGGTCACCCCAAATATATTTATATATCAATATTTAATATTAATTTGGGGGTGACCTTTTCTTCAAGCTCAGTGAAATAAAGGCCTTTTTCAGTGGTTTTAAGAAAACGTTCACCCATTTATTGCACAGGAAGTAATTTATTTCACAAAAGTCAAAAAAATTATAACCTAGTGCGCACATGTGCATAAGATCTGGTGTAAACACACCATTCAATACTTTCATCATCTTCTTCTTCCATGCCATACTGTGTTCTACATTCAGATTTCCACTAGATATTTTACTCGTTTTGTACATGTGGTAATGTGGAAGTGGTCACAGAATTGGTCGCAGAATTGGTCGCACAGTTCACACACATGCAGTCATTGTTGGGATCATGGATGCACTTGAATTTACATGTTCAAGTTGGTAACCATGTATTGTTAGAGAGCTCACAAGGTGTGTGAGTTCTTGGTTTGTGTCCATACAGGATCTGTTCATCATTGATTCTCTCATGTAGAAATTTGATCAGAACTCGTTCCTCTTCCTTTCTCTTTCATGCTGCACTGTCTTCCATTTGTGTATGGATGATAGAGCTAACTTCAATTTATTGTAGACCTTCTATAAGGAAGTTTATTTGTAGTTTATTTACTCAATTTATTTCATTAGATGCATTATTATATGGTTCAGAAATCTTGTTATTTAATAATAACATGCAATAAATGCTGACATTTATAAATCACTGTTTGGATAGAATATGCTGAAAAACTTTCCAATAAGTTACTCTTTCACTCAATGAATTGTTTCTAGTTTTATCAGAATAGCAGTGCACAGGCTCAAATATTTATAGAATTAACGCCAGATGTAATGCACATAATCTGTGAAATAGGTATGACCTACCTTTACAATAAATTCTCAAACATGTTTATAAGAAATGAATGTTTACCTACTTCCCGTTTCATAACCTAACTAAATAAATTACATGCAAATTATTTATTTAACAAACTACAAACTAATTTGATGTACACTAACTATCAGAACATCTCATTTTACATGTGTGTTCTGCCATTTCCTATAAGTGTCATTAAGCATTCGCGCATCTGGACTAAGAATCTGTAGAAATTAAAAGAAATCATTTATAGATTAATACCACAATTGTATACATAAATAAATATTTAATAATTTTATAAATATTTTAAGACTTGTTTCAAAATATTTGAAACAGCACGAAATGTTGATAAAGACGGAAAAATTACATGGTTCAGCAGTATCGTAAATATGTTGTGTGGAAAGTCATAAAGCTAGTTTTTCTAGTTTAGTCAAATATTCAGTATTCACTGGTCTGAAGTTGTAAGAAGCTAAATTTTATGGCTAAACCTGGTGAGGAACTGGTAGAGGTACAAATCAGGAGAAGGAAATGGCACTGGATAGGCCACACTCTTAGGAAAATCCTTTTCTCTGTGGAAAAACATGCTCTTGATTGGAATTCTCAGGGAGCCAGAAAACAGGGGACATCCATGTGATATCTGGAAGTGAACTATGTATGATGAAGTGAAGAAGACAGGAAAATCCTGAAATTTAGTGAAGATTATATGTCTGGTGGAAGAATCTAACTGATGACCTACGCTCCTAAATGGAACTACAGGATCATCATGATCATAATTTCATTAGATGAAGAAATGAAGTGCTCATCAGATTATTTTACTGTTTATTGGGTAATACATATACAATTAAATTTGTTAGGTTAGGATGGGTCAAGTTAGTGAACATCAAACTGAAAGAATTTAATAATAAATGAGCATGGCAATAGTTAATATAATAAAGACAAACTAAATTTGATTACACAATTTCTTCAAAAGTACACCAGATGACAGTTTAGAAATAACCGGTGTAATAAAAAATTGACAGTCGTGAAAACAGCTGAAGATGGGAATGATATGTTTCCCGATACTGGAGTTCTGTGTTAAAAAACATAGAATGTATGAGGTAAGAAGAATTCATCATTCATTTGGTTCTTATGGCAATAGTTGCACCACATTTGCTACTATTATTTACTAATGTAAATTAATGAAAAAGTGGCATAATATATTGTCTCTATTCTGGTCTGGCATTTCTCCTCCAGATGTAAGGGTTCTGTCTTTTTTTTGGGATCATAAACAGTTGTGAGAAGACTGATAAGGAACATTGTATTTGAGATAGGATCTGTGGAGCATTGTATATTCAGAAATGTGATCTGACAAACTTCTGTCATTAAGTATCACAATAATTTATGTAAGGTAAATACTACAGATCTCATTGCTTTAGATTTTCTCCAGAAATTAATGCTGTGATATAATTAATTAAGAAATTGAATTGCAAATACTAACCCATTAGTTACCCTTGCCCATATTCAGCCAGAATGATAATTCTTATTAGCATCATTATCATCATGAACAAATCCACTTTAGGCCATGCGACCTGTGATGATAAACCTAATGAAGATGGTCTTGAACTTTCCACTGATGTCTTGGTCTTCCCTGGTTCCTATGTTCAGCTTCAGTGTATTAGAATGCCAATTTTGGAAGTCTATTTATTTCCATTCTTCTCAGATGATTTTTCCATTCTTGTTGGTATCATTCTATCTTCATCTAAACTTGGTACTCCAAGTTTTTCTCTGATAATAGTGTTCCTTTGGTGATCCAGTCTATTAATTCCTAACAGTGAACATAATAAGTGCATTTGGCTTACTATAAATTTATGAGAATTTCTTTTATTTAAAATCTAAACCTCACTTCAGTATTTTAGAGCAGCTTTTGATATGACGTTAGGTAATCTTAGTTTTGTATCTCTCCTCGTCTGTTTATCGAATGTCTTTTTATTAGCCTTAGCGATTTTAATGCAAGAATCCTTGTTTGTAACAATATTATTTAGGTTTGAAGAGAAAGATTATATACTCAGACTGAGACTCAAACCCAGGTTCTTTGGCTTTCTAGGCTCAATACTCTACCGACTGAGCTACCTGAGTAAGTTCCAATCTAAATGCAAATGTTTCTCTTATATATGCTGTTAATTATTTTATGTTATTTTTCATAGGTATGATATAAATTCATTTTTTTTATTTAAAATGAAGATGTATTTATTTAAAACTTATTTCAGTTCTTTCATCCTACCTGATTAGTAAAAAATAAATACAATTAATTTTAACTGAATCAAATTATATTGATTTACTGATCAGTTCATATACCACATCATCTTTTTAAAGAAAAATGTAGAAAACATAATACATTTTAAATTTATTGGGAAAATAGATTTAATTATAAAGTCTGTCTCTCCACCATCAGAAGTAAATAATACATGAGACTTTCTACAGTTAAAACGACAGTCAGATTCTAGTTGACAATGACAAAGTTTTTGCTGAAACCTGTTTATGTGAGAAAACAAAATACTTTATGAGGTAAAGTTTATATTTCCTTTGAAGGTAAAGAGAAAAATATTCTGCCTGAAACCAGGACTTGAACACCAGATCTTCATCTTATATACAAATGCCCTGTTACTGAGCTATACTAACTCTATTCTTATCCCACATTTTTACACAGCTATAGTCTAATAGTCTAAAACCCAAAAAATAAGTGAACTGCTGAAGTTCTCTCTTTCACTCTGTGAAGCACCAATCCATTTGAGGCGTGTAACCTTCAAAGCAAATAGAACAAACCCCTACAGTCACAAGAACGGTTTCTTCACTTCTTCCTTGAATATATTCGAGAGAGAGTCCATGTTTTTATTAGGTTTGACAAATTGTCAGTGGAACTCCTTGTAAATACTTAAGGAAAAATGTAAATTGTAAAATCATTTCAACTCACTTTGTAGCTGTCTGTGAGTAGTACAGATATGACAATACTGCATTAGTATGTTTGTTTCAATCTCTCTCTCTAGTGTTTTTGTCCCACAGCTCCGGTAGGTTCAAGCCACAATTTTATTTGAAGTTGTCAGGTTATAAAACTATTTTTTTTATATTTCTTAATCAATCTGTCAATATAATTTTAGTTTAATTTACTAGTATGTTATTTGTTGATATGTTCTTTTGCCATAAAATAAATAACCGAGAGGTGAACAAAAAATTATACAGTATGAAAATAGAATTCAACATTTTTAAAAGGAAAAATAATTTTAACAAACACAACATATAAAAAAACAAAATGGTTGATGTGCTAAACAATTGAAATATGCTTTAAAATAAACTGACATAATTTTAAATAAAGATAAGTCAGTTAATTTGCATGAGATTAAATACCATAACACACAACAGATGGAATGTAAATAATTGATCTAAATAGGCCTACAGATTATGCTTCAGAACTATAATTTTCAAATTAAATTTACTCTTTGCCCGGTTTCACCAATGAATGTTAATATTTAACAAATTATTGTTGTTGTTTAACACATGATATCATGCTGCAATGTTAGTTGAAAAATCTCTTACATGGAAATACCTCTTTGAACAAAATTATAATGAGATCAAGGACCATGGATATCTATGAATTTTTATTATGACATTTTAAAATTTTGATATATTTTAACGTGAAAGATGTTGGTTATTTTTAACATCTGTTGATGATACTGGCAAGTTTGTGTACTACATATTTTGTCTTTTTTTTCATTGTGAATTTTATTTATACCCCATAATAGTGCTATGCTTAAAACTAAATCCCCCATTAATAAATTACATTAGGAATTAACATTATGAGGTTCTTAATTAATAAGGTGAACCTGGAGTCATCTTACCTCATAACTTGTTGTGTTCTATTTGAACTAGTTTCAGAACTTCATGTAATACCATCTTCAGCATTTCCAGACTTTCAAGTTGAACTAGTTTCAGTACATCATATATATACCATTGTAAACTTTTCCAGACTTTTCAGTCTGGAATAGCTGACATTGGTATGCATGATATACTGAAACTAGTTCAAATAGAACACATGAAGTTATGAATTAAGATAACTCCGGGTTCACCCTATTAACTAAATTCCTAAGTTTGTCTTTTTTTTTCTTCTTTACTAACTTTTAAATGTACATTTTTATAAAACATTGTGAAGTATGATGATTTATTTTTGAAGAACATAGAATTTAAAAACATTGTTATGATTTACTGAAGCCGAATGGAGAGTAGTATGTTTCTTCTAGGAACAGTTTGATGAATGAGCGAAAATAAATGTACAAAACTTGAGATTGGTAATGAGTACTAAACAAAAACTGCAATGTAGAAATTGATAGTTTGTGAAATTTAATCCCGTCCAAGAAGGGAATTACTATGAGCGGATTCGCTAATTAATTTTTCCCTTGTATTTGTATACTTAAAGTGTTTGAATAATTATAAATTAATTTTCAATTTTAAAAGGACTTGGTTGAGAAGATGTGTAAAATATAACTTGTAATAAAAAAAATTGTATCTCTGATTCTAATTTCCTGACATTATTATAGTTTTTGTGTTGATTAAGGACACATTCAGCTTCAAAAAATATGCTTGTATTTTTATATACTGTACCTTAAATCATTTAGCCTGAATTAATTTATAAATAATTCCTGAAAAATCATTCCTTTGGTAACTTTTCAATAAGAACAACCTGAAATTTTCTGCATATTTTACTCGGTCGTAGCGTAGTGGTTAAGGTACTGAGCTACAAGCCAGAAGGTCGCGGGTTCAAGTCCCGGTGGGGTCAGGATTTTTAAACTGACCCAAACTTTCTGGCGGCACTATGGCCATGGGGTCGACTCAGCCTCTAACGGAAATGAGTACAAGACGCTTGTTCTGGGGGTAAAGGCGCCCGTCACTCAGGGCTGACTACCCGGCTGACATCAAGTGCCGATTGACTAGAAAAAAGTGGGAGCCCTAACCTCCTACTACCCCAAGGGCCTCCTGAGGCCTGTCGTGGGATCACTTTACTTATATGATGAAGTGCCTGTAGGAGATTCAGTAAAATAGTCCATGAGGGAGGTTACAAAATAACGCATGCACTTTCTACAAGAAAATTAATTACTATTCTGTTCCTTAACGGATTTTCTTCAAATTTTGCAAACTTATTCTACATGAATTCAGTTTTAAGTTTATAATTTAATACATATTATTCTTCTTCCCTTAGCTACATGGTTGTCCAAGAATCTTAGCCTTCTTTATAACATCTGCCCCACATCCTTCTCTATTCCTAGCTTCATGACGTTTGATAGGTTGTATTTCCAATTAATCAGTCCGGCAATTCCTTTGAGGTTTCTTAACAAATATATTTTTTTACAGAGTAGCCCAACAAACCAGCAATTCTGTGTACCATGTTTTATGTTGGAGGTTTCTCCCCTAGCTGATGAGTCACAATGAGGATGTACTTGCATTGGACGTTGTAGGAATAAATGGCATTTCTCGATCATTTAGATGGAGTGTAATTGTCAGGAAGTTACACCCCCTCAAGACCTCATACTACACCTTTGGCCCCCCATTAATACACGTGACAACTATAAATATGTATCTGGAATAGACAATTTTTTTAAATTTCATGTCACCACAAAAAAACAAGATTGAACCAAAAAGGAGTAAATAAAAACCAATTAATTTTTTTTTACTTAAAACTGATATTATAGCATAGATATCAAACCTCAATTACTATACTAATTGGCTTCATATTGAAGGTAGATATTTTTAGATATGTACTTTTAAGAAGTTGTGCATTTTGCAATACATATGTCTTACCAAACTATAATATTATAATGATATTGTGTATTGGAAAATGTTAAATTACCAAACTACTTATATTTCTTTAAAATTTGAACTTTAAAGCTCATACTGTTACAAATTATGATAACAGACATATGTGGAAAATTTTATTGAAATCCAACAAAAAGTTCTCAAGATGTTGTGTGTTTCATGTATTGAAAAATTACATTTCAAGCGAAGCTAATCAGAAGTTTCGACATGCTTGTACGTACATCCATACTCAACCTTAAATAAATGATTTAGTATCAATATTTTTATATTATAATTGGAATTTTTAAATGAAAATTTGGAATAGGACGCAGAAATGAATGCTCTGTCAGTTTTAGCCTATAACATTTTTTTTAATTTGTATGGTTCTCACTGTATAAACCCCCTCTTTAAAAAATCATATTTTATCTACAATTTATGTGAAAAAAAATCAAAATTAAAATGCAATCATACACATTTCATCAAAATATTACAGATACAAAATAACATTGCTAGGACTAATTTATATTTGCAATTACTTTCAGTTAAAATTTCACCTCCTTAATTAAATAGGCAAGAAAACTCGTTGGAACATCAAAATAAAGCAAATGTCTAAAAATGTATTTTGAATAATGTACTCTGTAAATAGATTCAGAAATTTTCTTCTCAAAAGAATTCTTGTGCAAATTCTCCTCATGTTGCATTTTGATTATTAAAACGTCTTATTGACTAAAATTAATAACGGTACACTAGCACATAAATTGGAACATATTCATAACATGTGTATCACATATATTTTCAATCTTCGTAAATATGACAATATTTCTTCATAATTCCTTAAACATTGCTGGCTTCATCTCCATGATAATAGAAAAGTTCATTCTCTTATTCTGATATGAGTATTGAAAATTATACACACCTTTACATCAAGCTATTTATTCTCACACTTCCAACTCCTTTCCTCTAATCACAATTTGAGTACACAATCGCACCAGAACCTCCTACTACACATTCCACACCATAGAATCTCCCATTCTTCTAATTGCTATACTGTATCTACTGCTGGAATCTGCAACTCCTTACCACAAGAAAATCAGGGACTGTCCTACACTAGCTTCTTTTCAAATACATTTTTATATATTTCTTTTGTAATTCGTTTTTGAGTACATTAATTGATGGTTTGTGATTTTTACTTTCCTAATAATGTTGTTCAGATTCATCATTATTTTAGTTTAATTGTACAAATATTTACTTAGAATTGTATATGATATGATCTTATGTAAACATTTCCTATTTGTAATATTTTTCGGTGGTTGAGTGGAAGAGAAGGCCTTATGGCCTTAACTCTGCCAGTTAAATAAATAAATAATAATAGTCATAACAATAATAATAATAACAATAATAATAATAACAATAATAATAATGATAATAAAATATTGACAATTATAATAATAATTATTATTGTTATTATCATTATTATTATTATATATTTATTATTATTATTGTGAGTAAGTAAGTATCATTATTATTATTATTATATATTTATTATTATTATTGTTATATAAAATATTAACAATTATAATAATAATTATTATTGTTATTATTATTATTATTATTATATATTTATTATTATTATTATTATTATTATTATTGTTATTAAATTATTATTATTATTATATACAACTTTCCTCATAAGAGGATTGTCTCAAGGACAAAGTGATACAGACAATTAATTTTCGAAATTTATTAAATACATTTTGTATCAAACTTTAAGTGTCTAAAATTCAATGTATATTAAATGATTTAAGATATCTAAACAAATATACATTATTGAAGCTCAACTGATCCTTTAATTAACAAACAGAAATATTTTAATTATGTCAGATTAATTACGAACAGATAAGTATCTTTTTTATTAGAACATATATAATTTAAGAATGTTGTTGATTTGAAATGTAAATCTTGTGTGTTCACAAAGATGTGAGGCAATAATTATGTTACCCTTACCACCAAAAACTTATTTTTGTTGGTATTATTTTTTAATTTTATTACCAAGGAACAGTATTATAGAAAAGAGAGTATTTTTTATTGAAATTATTTTAATCAGGCCTGTCAAGCTGCAAATGTAGGAAAAACTGCAACGGTATCTAGAAGCTGGAAAAGTATAAATCTGGCATATTACAATATTGATCTTTTTGGAATTCTACAAGAGAAGCAAAAGAATAAATTAAAACAATGTTTTGTTTATAATTGATTATATATCAGTATGAAGGGTATAGGGGAAAAAAACCAGTTAATTCACTTTTTTGCTAAAATTATGTGCCATTAGATTCTCCACATTTAGAAAAGTGTGAAACAATAAAAAAATACAGATTAGTTATGAGTTTTTTTAGCTGCAAAGTTTGGCTTACAGTTAAGATAGTACTGATGTTATTATTGTATATTACAGGAGTGAAACAAGGATGCCCTCTATCGCCAGTTTTATTTATCATATATATGAATCAGATAGTTAGAGAATGGAGAGAACAACGTCATGGACATATACAATTGAATAGAAGTATGAAATTATATACATTCATTTTTGCAAATGATGTAGCAATAGTGGCACGCTCAGAGGATGAATTACAATGTTCAGTATATAATTTTAACAAAATAGCCATAAAATATAACATGGAAATCAATACAGAGAAAACAAAATAATGGCTTTTCAAGGAAAATACCCTGTACATAGCAATATTTGTATAGATTCAAAAATACTGGAAAAAGTAAATTCATGTACCTATCTGGGATACTAATTAACATATTTCAATGAAGTAAACATAGCAAATAAAATTATTAATTTTAATAAAACCATGGGAATAATAAATTCAGTAATGAAACCTTCGCTAATCCAGAGAGATACCAGAGTAAGGTTATACAAAACCTTAGCAAGATCTGCACTTTGCTACGGCAGTGAGGCATGGACATTGAGGAAAGGAGAAGAGAGCAGGATAACTTTTATTGAAATGAGATTCATGAGGTATACAGCAGGATATACCAAATGATGTCACAAACGCAATGATGATATTTTGAAGGAACTACATCTAGAACCAGTCTTTGAGTACATACATAGATACCAGAACAACTGGATGAATCATTTGCGAGGAATTAGTTCAGATAGAGTTCCCAAGGCCATGCTTCGTTATTGTCCAACAGGGAAGAGATCTCTGGGCCGTCCAAGGAAACACTGGATACGAAATTCAGCAGTGAGATTATAACAGGCTTATAGGCCTAAGACTTGGTTGGATGAAGAAGAAGACAATATATGAAAAACCATTTTTTTTAACTTATGGTTTACAAGCGTTATAATTTTTAACATTATGGAATAAGATAACATGAAAAGGTATAACAAAATAACATTGCTTACAAATGCTATAAAAAGTAGAACAATGGAAAATTAGCTTGCAGTTGGAACAAATATATTTTGAATAGTGTTCAAATAATTGTAACAATTTTCATTGGTGAGCACTTGATAAAGGCACTGGAATAATCTTTATCAGTAGCTTTCAGATATGATTCAAATTTGTAAAGTTTGAACTAAAAAATTAGACAATTATATAAAACTTGTTTGACTGTTTAAATTTCTCCTCCATATTTCCATGATGCATTTGATAATATTTTAAATTGGTATAAATATGCCTGAAATATTTATGGGTGTTTTTGTAGTCGTTGCTAGTGACTTCCGGTAACCTTGACCCAAGTAATATTTTCCCTAGCTTTCCAATTATTAGGTTCCAAGTTTTGAGTCTCCTGTTTATATTCTTCTAGTTTTCTGCAGCTGAGAAAGTGTTCTTTGTTTAGAATCACATTTCAGTTGTCACAGAGTGGACAACATCTGTCAGTGTAATACTTAAGAGGAATTCATGAAGGCAGTCATGTCTTAAAATTACCTGGAACTGAGATATTCCAATTCTTCTAAGTTTCATTACCAAAGTTTTATATTTATGTAAATCTTCATAAACTTTTCCCTTCATATATTCTCTTATTCTTTCTTTACTTTGTTGCGTCGACTGCTTTTCAAAGAGGTATGTTTTTTTTTCTTAAAATCGGATATCTACTCATTAATTCTGATGTAGAGACCAGATTTCGCAAAGCCATAACAAATAATCTTGCTATAAATATATGATGGTGTGCTTGTTAATTTTAAAGAACTTTAAAGAATTTATAACTTTTTTAGAAAAAACTTATCCAAATGACAAACAATAACTACAAATATTTGAAGAAACAAATTGTTTGATTCCTGAAACAAGAGTTGAAACAGATATTTGGTTTCAAAAATATGCATTACAATTACTTCAAGTTAGAAAGAAAGTTCTAGTTTAGTACCTGGTCTTATTCTGTTATTGCCTTTTTATAGACGTTGTACAGCTGAAAGTATGTTTTCAAGGTTTCAAGGAAAAAGTGACTTACCTGTTTTTTCCATGTAACCTTCATATGAACAGTTATTTAAATAACATCTATTTTCATAAATGTTTTAAGTAACCTAACTATTTTGCTGTAAATAAAAGCCAGTTTGATTAAAATATCCGCTTTTAAAGCAAGTTTGTAGTGATTTGAAATCCTGTACGTAAAGTAATTTAAAAAGAATGCAAACACACAAAACACCAGTTTTGGTACAAGGTGCACATTATACATTTTGAAAAGATCACCTAAAAATTAACCGTTATGGTCCCACAGGAAGCTGGAATGTTTCTTTATTTTGTGGAGCTAATCTAATTTTTAAATGAATCTACACTGCACTCCATTATATTTTTCAGGTAGAATAAAACAATACTTTCATCATTAAAGGAAATTAAACACTATGTATTTTGTACTTTTATAGAAACTAAGATTAAAGAAAACAAATAGTACTGGAAAATCTTGCTGAAAATATGTACATAATAGATAAAGTAGACAATTGAAATTTATACAGAACCAGAAAATGTGGGTAAGCTTCCATGGATTTCATCTCATGTTGGAATAATTGGCATTGAAATAGCAGACACTCTCGCCAAGAAAGAACATGAATCAAAATTTAATTGATTCTTGAGCCACAACTGAAACGGAAGACAGGCGATGTCAAGAAGGTATGGGATGCTGAGAAGACCAAAATATCTCAAGAAGTAGTCAAAGGAAAGGTGAGAGAAGCAGAACTCGCAAATAAAGTTAGATGGATCAAAAGAAAGCTGTCGCCAAGTTCAGACTGATGATGGGACATGAGAGTCTTCTCACCACCTCCACTGGTTGGGAATGTATTTATTCTGCAGCTGCCCACTTTGTGCTGATCTCCACCAGGAAATAAGTCAACAACATCTGATCCACTGCACACAGCTGAGCTGAGAGTCCCAAGGAAGTCACGATTTTGTCAACTTGTACAGGGAGACTAGAGGGAAAATGGCATTATAACCATTGCATGTCATTTGCTATATATAAAATAAATAGGCAAAATAATCGATAAAGATGACCGGTTTTCCAAATGAATGCTTAAATGAAACCCTATTTAGAAGTGCATTAACAGATGAATTATGGCCCAGTTTTATATTGAATGCTGAGTCAATGATTAAGTCTTGAAAACTGGTAAAAATTGGATTTGTGAAAAAATTGAAAATAATCCCTTTCAAAGTAATGACTTTAAAAAAAAAGGCAGGTTACTTGTGAATTTTACTTTTATTACTTTCATTGTAGTTTTCAGGAAGACATATTCCTTCTTCATCAAATTTCTGTTTATAACATTTACCTTCTCATTTTCTTTCTCACATTATATTAAAATGGCTTCTTCTTCTTCTTTAGCAGGCGACTACAACCTCATTGAAGTTTTGTCCTCCTCAACAATTTTTTTTCCACCTGGAACTATTCTGGATACAGACAGGCCAATTTCCAATTTCCATTTCTAATATATCGTTTATAACGTTAAAAATGACTTAAAGAACAACATAATTGTAAAGTACATATTAATTATATATTCTAGTGTAATCCAACATCAATTCGTAGCAATAGTTTAACCAATTCCACTTAAAAATTAGAAGAGCGTAGTATCCTCTTTTGTTCAAAACAAGAACTTTACATCAAAAGACTTTGGAAGGATGGTACTGCATTTAGGAGAGGCCACTGTAAAAAGGAGCATAAGGAAGTTGTAATGAAGGTATATCCATGATTTAATTACCTGAAATTGTTAATAATTGTTTTAATTAAGGGTATATTTAACTAACCTGCAGGTTAGGAACCTGCGTAGGTTCATGGCAATGCAGATATAAATTCTGCCTACATCCCAATCCTGAGCTAAAATTTTCCAATCATCCCCTGCATAATATTTCTCCCTCAAAGCATAGTTAATGTTATTCACCATCTATATCTTGACCTACCTACCCGAAACTTTTTCTCTTATTTTCCTACAAAAATGCACCTCTTTCATATCCCATTCGTTCCACATCTCCTGGTCGTCCCAGTTTACTGTTCTTGTTACATTTGCTTTCCCATGAATATCATATAGCTCACTGTTATGTAATTTGTTCTTCTCTCTTTGGCCCAAAAATATTCATAAGAACTTTATTCTCAAATACTAATACTCTTTTCTCCTCCCTTAATATAACTGGAGGAATGACAGTTTTATAGATTTTCAGTTTAATGTTTTTAGAGACGTTGTGTGGGATGTCGCGATCATCATCTGCCCCCCATCTCCCGAGACGCTCCGCCCTCGACAAATTCACAAGATTTGCCGCAAAATATCCAGAAACTTCTGTCAAATACAGGCGCCACTCTGTCACGTTATAAAATGTATAAAGCTAATTGTTTTCTTAATTAATCAAATTAATAATAGTAGGTGATTGGAATCAGAGATATGTTTTTATTAAGAGTTACTTTTTATGCCCCTTCAGTACCAGCTACCCTTAATTCAAAAAAAAAATATTGACATATACCTTATACCTTTAAATGGCTGATTAGACTGTATGTATATGGTAAATTATTGAATATCAAAATCCACTGATATCTGCTACAAGCTAACACTTAGCAGGCCTGATTAAAAAAGGTGTGAAAGAAAATATTGTTTAAAAATAAGTATATATTTTCTTTTACTGATGTCAAGAGTATTACATATAAATATGATGTACATATTTAAATATATAAGAATTGTAATAATACGATTATCTTACCATTGAAACAAGTCCTAGTGCATCCTTGTGAACAGGGAACAACTAAACAATATTGTATTTTTTTTAAATAACCTTTCTTAACAATAATTCAAGGACGGCTGTTCGGGTGAAGAAGCTTTAAGCTAATTTTAAAACCAAAATACTTTGATCCAGATGAAGAAAAACTTTATACAGTCTGTAGATCAGTAGAAAGGAAGTGTGGATGAAGCAGCAGGGGGAAATGCAAGCGTCACAATATTAAATACACCCACTAATACAGGAACAGTCGAAAGTCGCAACTCTATGATTTATTTCGGGGTATTCTGCTGAGAACTGTCCATCAGACTCGGGACTAGGACGCCCACGAAAAGACTGAAAAGTTCAGTTAGTAACATTCCTCGTGACATAATACGCTACGTAAGAAATTCCTGCTGCTCGCTTTCTTCTGATTTGCGGACTACATTTGCTGAACATCACTGCGAGAGAGAGACTGATGTGAAAAAAAAATTCTGCGCATGCCGCAGAAATATTTATGTAACAAGTATCATATTTAAGAAAGCATTAGTTCAGTGTTTTCCTCTTTGTGCATGGTGAAATGGGTGCTATTTTTTTCGATCACACTATTTTTTAATAAATTAAAGATAAAAATTGTAAATGTTATATTAGAATATAATTTAATTTAAAGTTTATATATTTGATTATGGCCCATGAGGTCAATATCATTACAGTGACTAGTAATGTTGCTCGCAACATACCGTGTGGCGTAGATCGAATGCAGAAATATAACGTGCCCACTCTACTTTTGATGTTTTTTTTAAATTATTATGTACAGGTGCCGCAAGATAACTCAAAGTATGGCTGACGTCAGAGTCGAGGAGGCGTGCTCTCCGTTTGTCTCTATCTCATGCGTGATAATAACTAAACTAAAAGTTTCGGTTGCTTACCATAAACACTTAAACGCACACTTGTGAGTTAGAATAGTATGACGAGTCTGCGCATGCGTATAAAGCATTTGACAGTACGTTGGTAACGGTTTTCGTGCTTTCAGTTATCTGGCTGTCTCCGTACCTTTATGAATCATTGAATAAATAAAAAATACAAATCCCATAAAATGACATTCAAACAAATAACAAAGTTAGTGTGTGTCTCAATGGTTCTTGCTTCAGATAGTGCAAATGACACTCTAATGTAATTTGACTGAGCAATAGATGTTTTCAACCTTTTGGGTAAAAATTGTATAATGATAGAAAATAACAAACTGTACATGTTTATATATAACAAACCTATGGTCGTAAATGCATAGTTTGTTTTATTTTTTAAAACGTAAATTTCGTAGAATTAATATTATTTAATGCAAAAAAACACATAAATTACCGCAACGTATGAAA
The DNA here is from genome assembly GCA_030220185.1 of Diploptera punctata. Taxonomy (NCBI): domain Eukaryota; kingdom Metazoa; phylum Arthropoda; class Insecta; order Blattodea; family Blaberidae; genus Diploptera; species Diploptera punctata. The sequence goes on along the minus strand of JASPKZ010007817.1, from coordinate 3,461,490 downwards.
ACAATAACACCTTACAGAACATAGTAATTGTTCAAAGTGCGACTACCAGTCTCAAAGCAGATACGACACCCCGCAGAAAACTTTGCAGAACTCTTTTAAATGTTCCAGTAGTCTCTTGTACAAAAGACTGACAGCTAGAATCCCACTAGCAGTTCCTCATCAGTGTCTGCAGCGATTTCGTAGAGCAATGACTTCAAATGCCCCCAGCAAAAAAAAAAAAAAAACAAAAAAACAAAAAAAAATCCAGAGGAGTGAGTTCCGATGAACGTGGTGGCCATAGGACAGGAGATCCCCTTCCAATCCAACTATTAAGAAATGTATGATCAAGGATCTAACGGACCTCATCAGCGTTGTCGAGCTAGCGCCACCAGACGTCGTTATCAAGAACTTGTCTTATGAAAATGAAACTCGTTTACACAGACTATACATTTTCGCCCATTTGTTTCCTTGTTATGAAATGTACCTTTTTTAAAAATAAAAAGCACTAATGCCACCAGATTGTTTTTACGATATATCTGACTTTCTCCCTTGGCATTGGCTGAATTTTAATATCCATTTCTTAGGCAGGGGCACCTGGACGGTAGATATGTTAGCCTGATTATATGTTGGGTGATAAATGATAATATTTAACATTTTCCAATACTCTTATTTTAACACAGTTCCAATAATGGATCATATTATAATATTATAATGATATTGTGAAAAGAAAAAATTAATGTCTGAACAAGGAATCGAACCATGGACCTCTAGTTCTCCAGACTAGTGTGCAGCCCACTATATAATTCGGGACTTGGCACAAAACTTAAAATAACAGTATTGGAAAATGTTAAGTAGCATCGTTTACTGCTTATAAAAGTGGTGGTGTAAAATTCTCAAATATAGATACTTCTGAACGAAGCCAGCCGCTGGCGATGATAGTGACACCTACCGACAGAGGACGAAACGAGAATTGTATATGTGGAAAGAATTGTTAATGTTTGTGCCAAGTCTCGAATGGTGCAGTGGGCTGCACACTTGTCTGGAGAACTAGAGGTCCACGGTTCGATTCCTGGTTCAGACATTAACTTTTCTTTTCACAATATCATTATAATATTATAAATGATAATGAAGCACCAGGAGATTTCTTAACCTAAACTTAACTCCAGACCATGGGCAACAACAGGAATAATTTCATTTAAGGAAAACGTCCTATGGTTTGACAGGGTATTGAACCAGGGACCTTATGAACTGTAGTCAAAAACGCTGACCTCTAACCCATGAGACAGGTGCTTAGAATTTGCGGTCATAAGTCCCTTATATAAAAATGTTCAGTTTGGCGTCCTCTATCATATATCCAATTTTTACCCTGCATAATTTGTTATTGTGATGAACTACTTTTTACTCCTTTTCATATCACATCTAGTTATTTCTTTAATAGCCATGCCATCCCTTTATTTTTCCATAGCTGTGTGTTCTTCTTCACCTATTATACAAGACAACAGCCGCCCCTGAAATAATTAACAATGACTCTGAATTTTTGAGTTATGAAATATAAAAAAGATATTGACACAGTTAAAAAAAATATGAAATTGCATCTACAAGTGTTAACTCGAGTGAGGGAACCGCAATATTATAAAGCTGAGATTAGGTGAGTTTAGGCCTAATCACTAACAATATCACCTTCTAAGCACAGTTGTAATTACTGCCTGAAGGACTGTAGTTTTTTATAAGGTACTTACTGTGTGATAACAAGTGACAATTGAAGACATTCTTGCGATCATTACAGACAAAAGAACACAGAATATTGTACAGCATTTCTCCCTCTACCTCTTCACCAAACAATATCGTAATTTTTTCAAGTAAATAAAGGAATTCTGATTGAGGATATTAGAATGTGAAGACAAAATTTAAAAAAAAAATGTTACCATATACTCGTAATTTATGAGTACGTGTTTGAAACAAAGACAAGGTTGAATTTTTTTATAAGTGAAGAAAGGAATTGTGATCGACATTAGAATGTGAAGATAAAATTAAACAAAAAATACCGTATGATTTATGTATAAATATTTGAAACAAAGACAATTTTGAACTTTTTTCTGCGAATGGAAGTATGAATGTTAAGTGCCACATTGTCTGTTGATTGTACATTTTTTTGGGAAAAATGCAAATGATTAAAATTAATAACCTGTTCTTATGACAGTTTAAGAAGAAAATATTCAACTGCATTTTTTATGTAAAGTGCCACAATATTGTACTGTAAAATAATTCAAAATAAAAGTGAAATTCAATAAAGATGTGTTAATAAAATAAAATAAACTGTTATTTATATTTAATTTATTTTACTATTTAAATTATTATAAGTCAATATGGGTGTAACATGTTCTTCGAATAGAAGATCACAGGTTACCCAAGCAAATGTTAAGCTATCAACTTCCAGGAAGAAGAAGACCAGGACATCCACTCAAAAGACTTGGATGGTGTTTCTATTTAGACCGAAACATGTAAAAAAATGGCCTAAATGCATAGACAATGATGATGATATTTCATCATCATCATAGTACCTTCACGAATTTAAGCCATTTGTTGACCTGTTTCGGCCTCAAGAGAAACACCATCCAGTAGTCTTTCAAGTGGACGTCCTGGTCTTCTTCTTCCTGCAGGTTGATATGTTAACATTATTTGGGTATCCTGTGATCGTCCATTTGATGAACATGTTGCATCCATCTTGATAATCAGAAATTTTGTTTTCTAAAGGTTCCATGTGTAATTCTTCTAAGATGTCTTCATTTTTTTTGTGATCAGGTAGTGTGTATTCTGCAGTCCGAAGGTATTTCATTTCAGCAGATCTAAGTCTCTGTACATCCTTCCGTTTCAACGTCCATACTTCGCTACTATACAAAAGAGTTGGAAGAGCCAGTGTTTTATACACGTTTAGTCTTGAATGTTTTTGGACTAACTGTGGCTTGAAGATATAATTTATTAACCCTAATATTCTTAAAAATTTAGATATAAAAATAGATTTAAATTATATTTAAATCATGAAACAAAGCATGGAGCAACTGCGAAGATCAAGCGAATTCATCAAGCAAGTCGAAGTTACATTCCGATTTTGTTGCTTTACGGAAAATATATTTCTTTTGTTACCCCTTAAATTGGAAAAAAATAATTTATTTTACCAACTTATTTACAATTATCGGACTGCGATGGAAACACACCATGTCAGTTATTACCTACTGTATATTGTTGTATAGTTTAAACACAAATTTAAGTTATTTTTCCATTATCTTATTAGAAGTATCAAATTAATTAAGGGGCGATAGGTGAAAAATTGTCCATTTGATATCTAAACTGGCATTTTTCGTTTTTTGTACTAAAAATAGCCTGTTCTCTAATGTATATGTTGGCAAAGGTTCAGATGCCTAAGTGCCCAAATTACGTCAGAGTTAAAAGGCTGCGCCAGTTAAATACTACTTGCATTCAACCTTTAAACTTGTTTCTCCACACTTTTATTTCCACTGCATTTTTGTACATTCAAAAACAATGGGTAACAAAGTATTGCATAGGTTTCTTGATTGAAGTAGTATTTTAAGAAATAAAAATAAAATGTATGCAATTATTATTTTTTTGTACCTCTATGCATGAGGTACAAGATTATTTTTTCTTCCTTTATATTAACGTTATAAGAATTCTAATACATGATGTTTTTCTAAATATTTTAGGGGTCTTGTAGAAAAGAAAATCAGACAATTTTATTAAAACATCCTGGAACCCATTTAATTATATATGTAATTTTTTAAATATAATATTTAATAACTCATAAAATAAATGTCTCACAATAATAAAACGTAAACACTTAATTATGTATCATGCTGTGAATGTTTGTACAAAAAATGAAGTCTCTAGCTCACAAAATGTAGAATATAGAAATTTCACCCATCACTCCCCTTAAACTAATGTAGTCAACATTAATAAAACTCATGATAAAGTTCCGTTCAGGTATTATTAAAAATTAAAATATAAAATTATGAAATATTTACCTAAAAGGTCCGTCTCCTCAACTTACAGATTATTTACCTGTAGCGCTTTCGGGACTAGTCCCATCATCAGCAAGATTCAATACTGGTGTTCAAACTAATGTATCTTAATGTAAACAAATATATCTTATAGGATACATATCCTATTTAAGGGTTAATTAAATTGTATGGCATACAGAAGCATTGCGACGAAGCAAATATGGAGGAAGCTAGAGCGATTTTCTTATTTCGGGTTTCAGGCGGCCCCCACTTGTAATGATCGAATTTCGGTTACTTATAGTTTCATTTCAATAGCATACTGAGTTTCTCTCTGAAAAATCTAAACTTTTGACCGTTGGAGCGATTTTTAATTTTCATTTCAAATGACCTGTTATTCCTATTATTCCAATTTTGCTGATAACCGAAATCCATCACACTTTTATAAGAGAAATCCGTACGATTAGTTTGGTTTTGATAACACAAACACTGAGGCAGCTTGGGCGTTAATATACACACATACATAAAATTTATATCCGCGACCCGCAGGACATGTGGCACGAATGGGGAATAAGAAAGAAGGGCTTGGAAACTACTTGTAGGAATACTAGTAGGAAAGCGTCCAGTAGGTAGGCCATGATGAGACGTGAAAATAAAATTAACCAGGATTTGAGGGAAGTAAATTATACAAAGGATAGATTGGAAAACGTTAGCTTAGGATATAGATGTATGGAGAGCTTGTGTCCGCGCGGTCATGAACGTCGGGTTTGATAATGCAAGTGAGTTATATAATATGCTTACTTGTTATAGTAGCTACTAGGTGGCAGTGGAGACCGAGTTCCCGTTACATCTGGTAATAATACAGAATATCTATAGGAAAAATAAATGTTTGTTCTGGATTCGCCTGGTAGCGTAAGTGGTAGCGCCCTGAGATATCAACTCAGAGGTCCGGGTTCAAATCCCGTCCAGGCATTTATTTTTCTTATCTTGTCACATATATATATATGGGATGGGTAAAGATTTGTAAAAAAAATTAAAAAATAAATCCATAGGAAGTGCAGTAGGGATACAAATAGTCATTTAATGTCATCTGTTTCACTTTCCTGGAATTAAAATTATGGATTTGTGTATAATGCCAATTATGCGAGACATGTCTGTAACACTTTTTCTTAGCCTAGACCGTGCAGACAATCTGACATAATCGATGGTGTTGGCGGGGATGATAGGTAGTTGAGCACCTGGAGAAAGAACCCATGTAGAAGATTAACTGCATTTCGTATGCTGAGAGGTGTTGGGCATTGGAACAGCGTATTCCACAGTTTCTTCTGCCTGCCCACCAAGTTAGAATCATCCCGCAGAAATTTATTTTATTATAACTGTATACTAATATTCATATTTGTATTTGTTTAATTTTGAAAAGTTATTTGTTTGTAGGTAATGTGCATGTCAGTAGAATGATTAAGAAAATGTGTCTGATGAAAGTAAAAGGTAAGAAACTAAGAGGAAGACCCAGAACCAGAAGGCTAGAGCTTATTAGAGAAGATAATGTAGATAGGTATATAGAACTTAAACATGAGAGAACGTACATGGCTGGAAAATTTTTGTAATGTTGGACCAAGCGGTTGGAAACGACTCAAGGAATAAAAAGAAGAAAAACGTTATTCGCAGGAACTGCGCAAACCAAGCGAATTCCTCAGTAAGTCTAATGCATTGTCCAATTTTGCTGGTTTACGGAATATATATATATATATATATATATATATATATATATTTATTTATTTAATTAAATCATATGTGTCTAGGTACGAGAAAAAAAACATGGCTGCCGCTAGAGACTTTTTAAATTCCGACTTTTCTGGTACGCCATCATATCTAATTGATATGATTTTGCTTATTTTTGGAGTATACCTTTCTCGCTTTATTTCAATAGTATATACTGAATGAAAATATGAACGTTGGGGCTCATAGATTATTTTCTAATTCTCGATTCATGTTAACCCTCACTCTTAATGATTCTATTTTGCTGGTTAAAAAGCTTCTCCTTACTTTTCTTAATGCCTATATGCCGAGTTTAGTTAAAAAAAATTGCGGCTAGTAGAGCGTTACGCACTTTTTTGATCGTGGTTATTTTTGGTGACAATAAAAATTTCAAAATATTTTCAAAAATATTATCATGGGAACAATCTCAATATTTACATTCCTTCGGAATACATTACTAATATACGAATTGTTATATTTTGATTTTCATCCAACTTAACTATAAAAGCTAAATCGTACTCCACGACGCCACAGGTCTAGAAGAAGTTGGCCTACTGGCCGACTGCTGATCTCACATCCACCCATATGTGTTAATAAAGGTGCTGGACAATAATATAGGGTTGTGGTCGGCCGACAGACACCTCTTTTATAAGCGAAGGTCGAACTATCTATAAATGCAGTCTTGAAATATCTCGAATCTAAACCTCGATAGGACGATCCTTCTAGAAAGCGATGTTCAGACTGGCATAACTAAGCGTCACTATATATATATATATATATATATATATATATACATAATTTGTAAGTATGCATGTGCATATATATATATATATATATATATATATATATATGTATATATATATATATATATGCATATGCATACTTACAATTAGTGAACAATATTTGATTGATTAATTCATATGGTTATATTTTTTTTTGTCTTTCCAGTCATATTTAAGCACATTTTAGATCATAAATGCATGAGTATTTTCTAAATTTTAGGTGATGAAAATGCGCCCCTAGCTATATGTTCCATTGTCTCAGTCGTAATTATCAGCAAGGGGTACATTTCTATGACCTAAAAATAATACAATATGCATGCTTTTATGACCGAAAGGTGTTAAAATATGACCCGAAAAGACAAAATATTTAATATTATAATTCAATTAAGCGATTAAACATTTTGCAGTAATATTGTTCTGTTTCAATGAATTTATAGAAACAAAGCGATCATCGAACAAGTGACCATGCAACTTGCGACTTATGTATATATGTATATATATATATATATATAGGCTACATATTACGGTAAATGTGATTAATCCAGTAATTGTATATATTTGCCAATTATTATAATAATTACCACTAAATTTGGTAAATATGATACATTTTTAAATTTATCAAAATAACCTGTTTATTTACATAATTCCGAACTCGTAATGGTAAATGTCCCTACTTTTATGAAAATTCGCTCAGTTTACTTCCCATTTCCTAACCTAACAAAACGATTTACATGCATATTAAGTGAACTTAAAATATTTAGTAATTTGTAATAATAGCATTTAACGTTATTTGAAAAAAAAAATGTATATTTTTCTCTAGAATGTGGGCTTAGATTTTTTTTATATGTAACTGAAGTTTGTTTTTTATGTGCAACTGTTTTGTACAAGTTCAATAAAATTGTATTATAACCATTTATTCACTTTTTAATTGTAAAATATAAAGTGTAATTCGTGGTCTCTTACGCCATAGTGTCCAACGAAAAAATATTTTTCTGAGTAGTAACTACTAGACAAAACACTGCAATCTATTCAACTGGCCCAACCAGTCTTGGTATTTATCCCGTTTACCATTACGAATTGGGAATTATGCAAACAAACCGGTTAATTTGACAATTTTTAAAATAATTTTTCATGTTTATCGGCATTAGGTGATAATGCATAATTACTGTTTTCTTTATGTAATTGTAATGTTAATGTTTTTAGTGTATAATGCTATTGTGTTATTATTTAATTGTAATATTATTATTGTGTTTTCTTTATGTAATTGTAATGTTATTGCTGTTTTTGTTGTTTATTTTTCTTTACGCTAGTACCAATTATTACTTTATTGTAACGGACTGTCAACAGCACGTACGGCTTACTGCCGTGCGACCCATATTTGTAAATAATATTGTAAATATCTTACTTTTTGTCTAATAAAGTCCTACTACTACCTGTTATTATATATAATCATCAGTTTATTTACTTTTATCGTAACATATATATTATTATGGTTATTTAAACATAGCTGACGACATATAAAAGTCCCCGAAACGTGAATAGAATGTATATTAGTTACAGAAATTGGAAAGAATATGACCAATCTGAAAACATGAGAAATACGACTTTTAGGACAATAAAAAGTCATAAAATTTTAATCCGAAGTCATATATACATATTCTTATTCAAAACTCAAAATAAAGGCTAAACATATGCATCATAGGAATCCATCCCCTAATTGTAAGTGTATTATTGAAATGAAAATTTAGGCACAGAAAGATATGTAAATATTAAAAATCTGTATATAAGTAAAATAATTTAAATGTTTTCAAACCCTGAAAATAATGGGCACGAGGGTCGATTTTAGCAACTTTCCCCTATTTAAAGTTAGAGAAGTAGGGCAACAAGAATTTCTACTTAACTGTAGCTGTGTTCCTTATAATATTTTGTGAAGTTTGTAACTTACCGTGTTTTCATTAATTTATTTGTTATGTTCTTGACAAAGCTTTTATTCTTTAGATCATCATGGTAACATGTCTTTATTTTGAACCTTCTTTATTTATTTATAAAGCTGTTCAGGTGTTTAGTTACTAAATACTCCTCTCTGTATGAGCCTGAACTGTTATTCTTCCAGCTACATTATATGATTGCAAAACATGGACTATTACGAGTTCTTTAAGGGAGGAGAAAATATTAAGAGTATTTGAAATAAAGTTCTCAGGAAAATTTCTAGAACAAAGAGAGATGGACAGACAGGTGAATGGAGAGTGATCTTCATAGGATACCAGATATAATAATTTTTATTTATTTATTTTATTTATTTATTTAGTCTGATGGAGTTAAGGTCATGTGGCCTTCTCTTCGAATCATCAGGACAAACATATTACATCAGAATGTAACAATCATAATTAACTTTAATATTAAATATTAAATGAAGATTTGACCAATAAGATATTTATCATATTACGATCTATAATACAACCAGTTAATAATAGTTATGATTAAGATTAAAACTAATAATAAAATGCATTCTAGCAAGATAAATTAAATTGTTGGTGGATCGTCCCTGTCAAAGTAAGGGGCCCATATAAAAAACTAAAGAAAAATAATGAGATACAGAAAACTAATTTTTCGGATATACAATATTTAAACAAATGAAAATATTTGTTAATTTTAATATTATTTTTATAAAATACTTATATCAGTGAGGTGTACAAGTTAGTTTGTTATTAAATAATTATTTAGTTTGATTTGAAGGATGTTATAGTTTGACAATCTCGGGCACAGGGGGAAATGTTATGCCTCGTAGACTGCGATGGACAGAACATATGGCACGAATTGAAAATGAAAGGGAGAAATACAAGTTTCTTGTATGAAAGTCAGGGGAAAAACGCCCAGTTGGTAGACCAAGTTGGAGGTGGGAGAATTATATTAACTATGATTTGAGGGAAATAGATTTTACAGGCGATGATATGAAAACATTATCCCAGAATAGGAATGTTGAAATTTATATTTTCCATTTCTTCTCCTATACACAGATATTTACTTTTCTCTATATTTATAAGCCTATAAAGTCCCCGTTTTTTTCATATTCTTCTTTTATATACTTTTATTGCCTTAAAAATAAAAATAAATAAATAAAAATCAATGTATTTTAGGTGACACATTCCCAATATAAGAGTTAAAATTTGAATCTAAATTGTTTGTTTTTTCTATAATAAGTGATCTCACTACTGATTTAGAAGACCCTATGGTAGTAGTAGGTTAAGGTTCTCATATCTGTAGACGATCATTTCAAAATGGCAGCTGGATTGTCAGCCCTCCGTGATGCCTGCCTTTACTCCTAGTATATACGTCTAGTACTCATTTCCGTTAGAGGCTAAGTCGATCCTAGGGCCATGGTGACGCAATAAGATTTAATCTAGTTAAAAAACCCTTAACATTACCTGGACTCTAATAGTTCGAAATTATGTTAGTATACTATAGTTTAAAATGTTCAATCCTGAAATCGAATCATAACAAACATATTTTTTTAAATAAATGCACGATTAATTATTTTTATGAACTACGTTTTGAACATATGTTTCGTAACAAGAAAATGGTCTTGTTTGCATGGTCTATTATTAATATAAAATTATAGAATATTCACCTGAAAGGTCCCGTCTCCTCAACTTAATTATCGTTTAACTGTAACGCTTTCGGGACTTGTCCCATCATCGGCAGGATTCAAAACTGGTGTTTCACTGAAGATCTGGTAGAGGGGGTTGCATGTATTGGGTTCGTTTTCGTTTATCAGGCTGTCGTTGTGAGCTGCTTTCATGATTTCCATCTCTTCGAGTACGTTTATCTTCGCTGGATTATTTTCTCTGTGCATTACTGTTAGGGTGTTTTCAATATTTAACATGCGATGTCCTTCATGGATAACGTGTTTTGCATAGCTTGATTTACCTTCTGCGTGAATGAAGTCTCGAAAATGTTCTTTGAATCTGATGTTAAAACTCCAGTTTGTACTTCCTATATAAAATTTGTTGCAGTCCTTACATGTCAGTTTATAAACTCCTTTGCTGTTGAAAATGTTATTTTCTTCAATGTTATTGTTTATTATGTTGTTTAATTTGTTATTGGTTCTGTATGCTATTTTTACGTTTTTATCGGCTTTCTTTAGTGCATTGGCTAATTCTGTCGTTTCTTTTCCTGTGTATGTAAGTGTTATCCATGTTTTCTTGTTGTTGTCAGTAATGCACAGAGAAAATAATCCAGCGAAGATAAACGTACTCGAAGAGATGGAAATCATGAAAGCAGCTCACAACGACAGCCTGATAAACGAAAACGAACCCAATACATGCAACCCCCTCTACCAGATCTTCAGTGAAACACCAGTTTTGAATCCTGCCGATGATGGGACAAGTCCCGAAAGCGCTACAGTTAAACGATAATTAAGTTGAGGAGACGGACCTTTCAGGTGAATATTCTATAATTTTATATTAATTTTGAATAAACCTCAACGGAACACATCATGAATCTTATAAAAGTTGATGGTCTATTATACTTGTCTGTTTGTCGTTTGATCCTATTACATCCTGTATGGGCTATAATTATAGACTGTATAAAGTGTATGTGTTCTAATATAGGAGAGATGGTATTATGTGATTTGCTTTTAATTTACCCACCACTTCGGTAATTTATGTAGCCCCTGATCTTGTGTTGTATAAGAGAGGATTCTCTAGCTGCTAGGGGTTGTTCGGATGATCATTTTTATCACAATACAGATTCGATGAATGCAGAATTAATTTAAATGAAGAGGTTAGAAGCAAAGGGGTGTGATTTTTTTTCGCAATAAAAGCATTTGGTGCATAACTATATCGTTGAAGTATAATTGTATTTAGTGGCAAAAGGATGTAAGTGTATGCTTTACGAGTAAAGAACGAATGTTTTTTTATAATTTTCAATGACCTATAATATTCCTATACAATTTCAACATTAAATTGTTTTTCTCAATACTGCAAAATTTGCTCTTACACCTCTCTGCTTCTAACCGCATCAAATGTATAATGTCTAACAATTTTTCATAATATTTTATGAAATTTAAAAAGAAGTACCATAAAGGATTGACAGCTCTTAACATTATTCTGAAAAAAAAGTTTTAATGGAAAAATAACTTTAAATCACGTTACAATCGGCCAGAACTTCGTGAATTATTTGAAAGCGGCCCGCAGGTCACCATTTGGACAGACTTGGTGCAGAACGTACTCGCGGTCATTACAAGGGAAAGACGAATATAGTATTCACTGTAGTGTGTGCCCTAAGTAGGCCCTATATTAGTGTTTCTCACGCGGAGAAAATGGCATTAAAAACCACATGATCTGTAGAAGATCTTGAAGGTCAGCAGAAGTACCAGTAATATATTAACTTACTTGTTTGTTATCTTCATGTTTATTTTATTTTATTTTTTTCTTTTATTAAAATTAAGTTGTTTGATTTCACTTCGAGTCTTTTATGTTTCATTATTGTACTTGTGAAAATCAGCTGATACTGCTCTAGTTGTTTATAGTAAAATCCCGATTCCTAGCGGGGGAAAAAAAACTGGCAACTCTGTTTGACGTACCATGTTATTGTCTTCCAAAATAGAGACCCAGTGTTATAGAATAATAGTAAATATCATAAAGCTTATCATTGAAATGTTAAAATCAGATGGCGTTGCACCAAAGCATGCGGAACGATATTGATTACGGAAAATGATTTCAGGTAATAACGGAATGACCATGACAATCCTGAGTGGGAAGTGACTTTCTAGAAAGTTTGTAGTGCATTGTGAACGTATAGATTGCATGAATAGTATAAACATCCTGAAAAAAGTGTTATATAAAGCTTCAAATGATAGTAGGGAAAAATGTTTTATATCATTGTATTTCGAAAAAAAGGAAGAAAAATGAATCCAATATGACTTTTTGCTTTACCTCTACGAACTGCTGAATTTTATGATGCAGTTAACAAACATGTCTATCGAAGAAGTAAGAGAAAAACAATGATTACCTGTAGTGATTGTAACAGTAAAAAATATAAATTATTGGGCTCAGGTATAGAAACACCCTTGATTTTTCAGTTTATTGTTGTGAATTATAACACTTCTTCTGTATTTAGTAAAGTAAAGTGATCCCACAACAGGCCCGGAGGCCCTTGGGGTAGTAGGAGATTAAGGCTCCCACTTTTTTTTTGAACAATCGGCACTTTATGTCAGCCGGGTTGTCAGCCCTGCGTGACGGCCGCCTTTACCCCAGAACAAGCGTCTGGTACTCATTTCCGTTGGAGGCTGAGTCGACCCCAGGGCCATAGTGCCGCCAGAGGGTTTGGGTCAGTTTAAAAATCCTGACCCCAACGGGACTTGAACCCTCGACCCTCCGGCTTCATTTGAAATACTTTTACATATTTAAAACAACTTTTATGACTTCCAATTGAGGGTCTTTCCACTTTTTCAGCGGTTGCCCTTTTACCAGCCGGCTGCTGGCCCTTCACATCCACATGTGTCAATCACAGAGGTAGATGATCAACAGCCAGTGTAGGGGTGACATGTGGTTAGCATGTCGAGTCCCCCAGCCGTTATAGCTGGTTCCTCAACCTGGAGCCGCTACTTATTGTAGCTACCCAATTGCCTCACGATGCTGGGTGGGCACCGGTCCCATACTGGCCGAAATACCATGAGAAAATGTCTTCCCCCATGGAGACTCGAACCAGCGCAAGTCCCGTAGCTCTGCGCCAAGGCTTCCTACCTTAACCGCTCGGCTACGGCGCGGGACACTTTTATGACTTAATTTTAGAATTTTTAAGTATTTATTCAAATACACGTATTGTGATGGTGACTTGCTATTTTCTCCTGAGAGTATAATTATATAGTTGGAACCAGTGGGTTATCGATGGTTGCGATTATTAAGGAGTGAAAATCAGGGCGGGAAAAACTGCTCTTGAACTAGCGTGAAATATTTTCAAAGTCCTATAGAACAACAGTACGCATGCACCAGAGTTTATAGAGCCAGCGATAACCCACAATCGAACCACATACCGATTATCATCCTCATTACTATCCGCCGCTATGAATTTTAAATGACCAATATTTGCAATAAATCCCTAAATCTATATTAAAAAATATATAAACAGTATTAAAATTACCACACGTTTATTAAAAATTGATATACACTTACTTATCACTCTCTAACGCTGATCCAACCAGCGATAACCCAAAACAGTGATAGAAATATCATAGACTAAGTAATATACTCTGTGGAGAAAATAGCAGTTAGCATCACAATATTTCTAACAGTGTCATAATATTGTGATTTGCATATTTAAATAAATACTTCAAAACTGTCTAATAACGTTATAAAAATTGTTTCAAAAAGTTTAAAATATTAAATAATGTTAGTAAATACAAAAGAAGAGCTATAGTTTACAATAATATAACTGAAAAATCAAACGCTAGTATAAGTGCAGTTGAGCCCTTTCAAATATTGTTCACTATTCAATGAACCCATCGGAATTCATGAGGCAATTGTGAAACAATCTATTAAAATACCTAGTAACAAACGAACAATTTATAGAGATTGATAATAGTGAAAAAAATGTAGGGAATTATGTGCTACATGTGTCTGCATAAATGCAAATGAATAACAAAGAGCGCAAATATTGTTATAGGAGAATGTGATTAAATACCTCAGCAATGTACAGATGAGGTTTAATTTTTAAAAACAAATCCAGAAAATGCCTGAAAACTGGCAGTTCTTGACGAAAATTAAATCAAAAGTATAACTAAGTTTTGAAAAAAATAAGACGCTAAGAGGAAATGAAGATCGCCAAATATACCTATTTAATATAATTTATCTTACTTAACCTACCATTTTTAAACTGTAATACGTAACAATATAATCTAACAAAATCAGAATGCGCATGTTGGCAATTGAATATAGCAATTACGCGAGTGAACATGTTGGCAACCATATCGCTACCAAGAATGTTATTCGATAACTATCGATATACTTAGTAAAGAGCAGCCTTTTGCACGATCCACCAATTGATACCTGTTATGGAATAGTCATTATTATATTTGTTTGTGACTCTGATTTAAGAATCGTGTATGGGATTGGTATTTTATTTACGAACAGTGCATTGAACTATTGTACAAAGTCATCACCATCATCCAGGGATTAAGCCTGTTAGCTCGTTCCGGTTTCATGAAAGCTAGAATTGTTAAAATTGTTTAGATTAACTTCTGTGTGGGCGTCCAACATTTCTCCATCCGTACGGTTTATAATTTAGCAACAATTTTGGAAATCTTCCTTCTGACATTCTATCAATATGTTCTTTCCAGTCGTTCCTATATTTAATTATTCGGTCTGTAAGTTTGAAAAAATTAGTTCCTTTCTTATATCTTCATTTATTTTCTTATCCAGCAGAGTATATCCTGCTATATTTATTAAAAACCTCATCTTGTACAAAGTGTCTTGCCGAATTGTTTACTTTTCGATAAATTCTGTAAAGTTAAAGAGACACCTACCTAATCATATCTAACAAAACAGAAAAATAGTGAAGAATTTATAGAGATTAATGAAAGCGAAAAATATATATTTAGTTTGACTTCAATTTAAGAATCGTGTGCGGAACTGACATTTTTTAACGGACGGGCATTTAATTACTCTACAAAGTATTATGTTCAGTTGTTTACTGATCAATGGTACGTAGTGGACATTATTTCCCTTGTTATTTGTGCTTGTTAAAGGACAAACGTAAACAAGTCATACATAAGACTACTTATTAGGACTACCATATTTAAAGGGAATAATTATTACATATAATTTGACAAACAGTTGATTTTAAAATTATATTGTATATGTCATCCAGGATGTATGGATAGAGAAACTTCAAATATAGTCTGAAGATTTCATTTGGACCAAATTTATGGCGAAAAATCTACAATCATCGACTTCTGAAGGTAAGTGACAATCATACATTTGGTTTATTCAGTTGCCCAACCCCCAAAAATAAGAAGGTTATTTTCATAATTGTGGAGATATAATTTAGTTCACTATTGGGGACACTGGCCCTCATGATCAATCTCATTATTTTTAAAAATCTAAAAACACATAAATTTAGTTATAAAAATCGGCTCAACTGCACTTCTACTAGCGCTTGATTTTTCATTTATATTGTTGTAAACTATAGCTCTTCTTCTGTATTTACCAACATTATTAAATATTATAAACTTTTTCCAACAATTTTTATAATATTATTAGACAATTTTTAAGTATGTATTTAAATATGCAAATCACAATATTATGACACTGTTAGACAATATTGTGATGGTAACTGCTATTTTCTCTACAGAATACATTACTTAGTGTATGATTTTTCTATCGCTGTTTTGAGTTATCGCTTGTTGGATCAGTGTTAGGGAGTGATAAGTAAGTGTACACCCATTTTTAATAAACGTTTGGTAATTTTAACATTATTAATACATTTTTTAAACATAAATTCAGGGATTTATTGCAAATATTGGTTATTTAAATTTTATAGCGACGGATAGTAATCGAGGGTGATAATCGATATGTGGTTCGATTGTGGGATATCGCTGGCTCTATAAACACTGGCGCATGCGCACTGTTGTTCTATAGGACTTCGAAAATATTTCACGCTAGTTTAAGTGCAGTTTGTCCAAATTTTCATAAAGAACTGTTGAGCGGTTTAAATAAAATAATTCCGCTCGCGCAGCACATTCCCGGGGCTTTTCCTTTAAATTTCATTGATTTGCAGTTCGTAGAACATTTGTCCATTTTTTCCGATTTGAACGAATTTACATTATGTATTTTCTGTATTCAAACCGCATGCTTGCGAAAATTGCCCTTTCGCTTTATTGATATTCATAATGGTAATATACTCTTATTCATCTTAATATATTATACATATAATATACATATATTTAGGTGTAGCAGTGCACGCGGGATATTAGTTATTGAATCTCCAAATATTTTGAAACCCTATTTCGCCACAAAGGCATGTTAGGATTGTAGCTTACTATAACAATATTATACTATACTTTGTAAAACAAAGCTATTATCTTATGGTTTCAATGACAGTTAAGAATTACACCAAGTTGTCTTAGAAAATACTACATATTGTTATGAATGTTTGTTATGAATTTCATAAGAGGTTTATAATAATTTTGGTTCTTAAAAGTCACTTCACACGATGAGGTAATTAGTTGAAAGTATAAAATAACTTCTTAATATAGTGTACAGTTTCGATATGAGAATGCTTTGGTCTTCTCAGTAAAGTATTTTCTGAACGTAATTGAATTTTTTATCTTAATTAATTTTACGGTTTTTATAATATCATCGGGGATGTTGGTGGAGATGATCATCTACGCACGTTAGAAGAAATAATAGAAAACCCAACGAATTATGTTACCTTGGATTAATTGTAGTTCCGCTGCCTTTGAAAAGTGAAGTATAGTATGTACGAGCGACTTCGACGGTAACGCGCGAAAAAAACAGTCCCGTTTCGTCAGCGTTAAAAAGTCTCTTCGGCGCGTATCCTGAAACCAAAGTATGTAGTTTCGGTTTTCGCTAACTAACTATACTTTCGTCCACATCCTTTGATTCTCCGCAAATTTCATTCCACACTACATTGTGTCGTCTTTTAAAACTGTCCACAACCAACCTGAAGATGCCTTAAAATCGTTATTTCCTAGAGATATAACAACAGCTAGAGCTTGACTTTGGAGCATCGGTCCAGAAATTTGCAGATTTATTTTCAACCACTTTAACTTTTTTGTTTAATGACAATGATACATACGTTTTAGCTATCTTTTTCCGTAAATTCAGAACGCTACCTGTGGAAGATCGGTCTTAGAACCTAAACTAATTTAAAGATTAGAGTCCAATGGTAGAAAGGTATTTCGCATAACGGGTCTGCTGTGAGGTCTAAATAAAATATCAGGTACAGGTAGAATCTCTAATTCACACGGCGGCAGAAATCATTCCATATTGTTTTTTTTTTACCTAACGGGAATTCAATGAAGTGGAAACTAATTTATATATCTGTCTTTTCTGCTTTATAATTTGTTTCATGAATTTTGTAAAAATATCCTTCTGTTTCCGCGTTGGACAGATTCCGTTTTGTGCAAGATAAATGCACGTAAAATTACTATTATTTCGCCGGAATCAATAAATTTGTTCACATTGGACAGATTTCCGCATTATTCATAGTCCGGATTAAACAAGTTTTACTGTATTACAATGGAAGTTTATTCAGTGCCATATAAGTAATTAACAGAGTGCAGAATCTCTTCCACATTGTAGAAGGCTGATTTGTATCGGTGTAACCATACGAGAACGCGCGCGATAGAGTGGGATGGGGTGTTTCACATAGCTTGCATGCCTACCGAGTTATGAAGAGAGGTCTTTCATGTAGAAAGACAGACGCAGTAAACAACGTTTCATTCAATAAGGAAGTGGAGTTATTGTAAAGTACGTCGGTAGAATTAATCTTATTAATTTAATAAACTAATCATTTTGTTGGTAATAAAATCGTAAAATATGTAGTCAATGTAGCGAATTCATCAATTAAAAATTAAGAGTCAACATGTTTCAACAGCGAAGCTGTCATTTTCAAGACTAAATATTGAAGTCAATATTTTGAGTCAAGTCCACCGCTGTGGTCTCGGGGTAGCGTGCTGCCTTGTCACGCAGCGAGCCCGGGTTCGATCCCCGGTCGGGACAGTTTTTCTGGGTGAGGTTTTTATCGGGGTTTTTCCTCAGCTGTAAGACAAATATCAGGAAAACTTTAAGGCCCAAACGGTCCCCGAAATCATATGGCCATCGCAATCATCATCATTCATATTCATCTTAGGTTAAGCTTAGGATTAGGGACTCTCCTGGCGCACCATTATCATCATCACCCATCATATCATCGGGCAACGTAACCCCGCCTTCCAGGCGCCCCAACCTCAGAAGTGGGTTACAAGTACGCCATGCCAGGAGAGAAACCAGGAATGTCAAAAGACAAACCTGGGGCATTAAAAAATATATTTTGAGTCAATATTTAGTCTTGAAAATGACAGCTTCGCAGTTGAAACATGTTGACTCTCTTAATTTTTAATCGTTGAATTGGGTACATTGACTACATGTTTTATAATCATACTGATGTTTATGTTACAGAAGAATCGCCCGATAGGTATGCAGACATGCGATTTAATCCAATCCCATTCCCTCCCTTTCGTTCTTGCACAGTCAATGGAACCAGTGCGCGTAAGTCGTCGGCATTGTGGAACAAATTCCGCTCTCTACTAATTACGAACATAATATTGAAATTAATGTAACCAAGCTTGATGTTTTATATGCAGTAGTTAATACAACTGATTTAATATTTTGAAAATTGCGGACGGAATTTACTCGAAACATTTTCGTAAACATATTTACGGGGGCGGAACTGACATGACCCCATCATTATAACATTCTAGTTTTTTTTGAGATTACAGAATAATTACAAAATTTGACACATTATTAGTTGTACAACGTATTTTCTCTTGTGTAAATGTTATTTTCTGCTAGAACAAAACTACATGTAGGTAACTGTTATTTACAGAAGAAAGTGATAAAGTCTTGCTCCGTGCTCAGTTGTTCATTGAGTTGGAAGAAAAACTGCCGGCTCTACAGATTGTATCATGAATAACGGTGTGTGTGTTTCCCAGAGCTAGCTTTAAGGATAACAAACAGCAAGAATTACGTATCTCGCATTATTGATCATCAGGGTTAGGATTTATACAAGGTGCTCTAAAATTCCCCTTACAAACTTCTAGGACTTGTAGAGGGTACTGAGTTGATAATATTTAGAATTGGAGACCATAACCGGAAACCTACCGTTTCCGTGCTACAGCCGTTTGAAAACAAGCATTGCCTGAACGTACGTCACGTGTCTCAACAAGTAATAGCTTCGCGATTCGTCTAAATCGAAAATTTCCCTATTGAGTATTCCAAGACTTGGTGTTTTTATGTAATTTTTTTCGCAATTTTGAAAACTACAAAAAATTGATTGTAGAGGGTGTATCCGGGATTATTAATGCAAGTTATGATTTAGTTTCCATTTTGTTTCTTTTTGTTATTAATGAGTTTAATTGTAAAACAAGTGATGTACTGTGTCACGCCTCATAATAAATTACTGGTAAAAGTGGTCACGTTAAAAACATGTTTCCAACGGCTGAAACGGTAAATTTCTGGACATTGTTTCCAATTCTAGATATTATCAACTCAGTCCCCTCTACATGTCCTAGAAGTTTGTAAGGGGAATTTTAGAGCACCCTGTATGTGATAAAAATGGTTATATTTGTAAATATTCAGTCAGCAACAGTCTTGTTTATTGACATAGGTTTTATAAGAAAATTCTTTTAAATAAGAATTAACTAACTGACTCACTGGCTGTATCGAAACCTTAGGTACATAGCCACGCGGACATAAGCTGATCATATATCCTTATCCTCAACTAATTATTTCCAATCATCCCCTGTATAATCTACTTCCCTCAGATCATGTTTAATGTTATTCTCCCACATCATTCTCAGTCTACCAACTAGGCGTTTTCTTTCCGGTTTTCCTATAAGAAGCTTTCATTCACCCCTTCCATTACCCATTCCGGTCCATCGTAGTCTCAGAGACGTAACTCTTCTTATTATATCTGGCTTCCTATAAAGACCATGTAGCTCACTGTCACGTAGTCTTCTCCATGTACCTGTCTATCTCTCTTTGGTTCAAAGATTTTTCTGAGAACTTTAATCTCAAATATTCGTGTCTTCTGTCCTCTCTTAAAGTAAATGTACATGTTTCGCATTCATATAATAACTTTGAAATAAGAATAAATGTTATTCATAATAAGTGTTGTATACAGTACTAACACCAGAATGAGCAAGTGCTCGTGCTCGGATGCAGTTCAGATACGGAAATAATACATATAGAATATATGTAATATATAAATATGAATGTTTGTTTGTTGGTTTGTTTGTACTTTATGCGCGACCATACCGTAGGTCCGATTGTGATGGGGCTTTTTGCAAAATGTTCAGGAGATACCCGGGATGAACATAGGCTATAAGAGAGTTGTGATACTCAACTCCTACATCCTTAACCCTTAAATTCGAAATGTATTCTTTTGGATACATCAGTTGGTTTAATTAATTTAATATTTTAAATAAATCAGAAGAAAACGAACAAAAAGAAACCACTTAAATGTGTGTCTAATTATAGAATATACCCAATAATAAGAGTTACGCAAGATTTCGTTTTCCCTGCGGTCCGCAACAGTCAAATAACTAACAGAATAAATTTGTGTTTTGCCAATTTAAGGGTTAAACATCGCCCTTCGTAGTGGAAAACGTGAAAAAATAGTTCTTTCGACGCTTAAATGGCTTACGCTGCCTAATCCATAACAAATACGTACACAAAATTAATGTACACAAAATTGAATATCTCAAAAAGCTCTACAAAAACGTCCGTGGCAGTATATGTTTATCTCTTATGGTAAACTCACAATAACCATTTTTGTCTTTCATTGGTGCCAAGAAGATCGAGACAAGTACGTAGATTCCTGTGCAAGCATAGCAGCACATCGCGCGTAATTCTTTTTCGGATAACTCACAATAACGAATTTTGTCTTTTAGCTCATTTATGCCAAGAAGATCGAGATAAGTAGATTCCCGGCCAACACTGGGTAATTAGCAGGGGGAATCTTAAAATAATTACGATACTTACTCTTACTTACTTACTCACTGACACTATCGAACCCGTAGGTTCATGGCCGCGCGGACATAAGCTCTCCATACATCCCTATCCTGAGTCAATGCTTTCCAATCATTCTCTGTATAATCTACGTCCCTCAAATCATTGTTAATGTTATTCTCCCACCTCATTCTTGGTCTACCAACTAGGCGTTTTCCCTCTCGCTTTCCTACAAGAAGCTTCCACGCAAGTCTTTCATTCTCTATACGTGCAACATGTCCTGCCCATCGCAGTCTACGAGACTTAACTGTTCTTATTATATCTGGCTTCCTATAACGACCATGTAGTTCATTGTTATGTAGTCTTCTCCATTCACCTGTCTGTTCATCTCTCTTTGGTCCAAAAATTTTCCTAAGTACTTTATTCTCAAATACTTGTAATCTCCATTCCTTCCTTAAAGTAAGAGTCCATGTTTCGCATCCATATAATATAACTGGTAGAATAATAGTTTTATATATTTTCAGTTTAACGTTTTTTCAAATGAGTTGGGACATCAAGAGTCTCTGCAATACATAATAGCACGCATTTCCAGAATTGAGCCTATGTTTAATTTCTTTGTGCATCTCATTCCTATTTGTCATTATTGTTCCTAGGTATTGGAATTCTGCCACTTCCTCGAAATTTCCCTCATTTGTCATTAGCTGTCCATTTCCATTATATAATGTATTTCTACGTGTGACCATTTATTTAGTTTTATTGATATTTACTTCCAGTCCTAATTTCTTAGTGTTACTCAATAGTGTGTGCGTGTTGGCCTTTAGTATCTCCTCGCTATCGGCCAGTAGTACTACATCATCAGCATAAACTAACAGCTTATTAATACCATTGAGTTGTTAGCCTTCCTCGTTCTCTAAAGATTTAATGGCATGCTCTAGTACAAAATTAAATAGTAGAGGAGATAGTGCATCTCCTTGTTTCAACCCATTCTGGATTTCAAAAGTGTCCGAAAACTCTTTGCCTACACGCACCGTACTCTTTGTGCCATTTAGACACATTCGTATAAGTCTAACTAACTTTTTAGGAATTCCGAACTCCAACAGGATACTATATAACTTCTCCCTCTTAATTGAATCATACTATTAATGCGATCTGAAAGATCTATTACGCTTTTCCCATTTATGGAATGAGTAGAATGAAATTAAATCTATGGCGTTACATTGTCTGTTATGGTTTCCTGGTTTCGACACATCACGGATTTAGGCATTACTCATATCTCCATTTTTTATTTTTCTGGGTCCAGGGCCTTGGGGAGGGGGCAACAACTTTCCCTTTGGGCCAATTGTATGTTGACACACTCAGGCTCGGAGCCATGAGAAAATACACAAGTTTGCCACCACAACATAATATTTAAGACACCTGTTTTTGCTAAGCCAGACTAATTTTAGCTAACATGAGATGAGCTTAAATGTGATATGAAATGAATGAAGATAAGATGGCATAATAGGAAAGATATAATGAGAGAAAATTGCTGGTGGAATGAAATTTGGGAAACGGGGGAAAATCGATAAAAACCCAAAACTTTCCGGTGTGGCCACCATTAATACCCCTCTGGAGTCGTCTAAAATCGAACCTGGGTTTGTAGTTTAATGAGCCGCGCGCCATTTTCCATCTGTGCGGGTACTCCTGAAATAACACGACTCTATACATGAAACAAATTAATACAAAGTTTTAAAACTGGGGATTATGTTTACATTATGTTCCTTAGTTCTTTGTTCGGACTGGACGGTCAGACTGCCCTGGTAGTTCGACTTGAAATATCTATTGCGCTATCCCAGTATATTATGGATGAATGGCAAAAGTGTACTCTACTGCGTTATCTAAGTTTTAGGTTGTCTTCCGGGTCCGGCATATCAGATTTTACTCCCGTGACCTCATATCACTGGCGAACTCCAACACTTTTATTGGCTAATGGACCTTACCTAAGTTTTTTTAATTAATTTTTATATGCCAACTTTGGTTTCGATGAAAGAAAAATTACTGCCGTTAGAGCGTTACCAGACTTACAGTTAGTGTAGAAAGTATTGTTACATTTAAGAATATCATAGATAGAAATAAATAATTTAATTATTTCTTCACTATATAAAACAAACAAGAATATACACCTCTAAATTGAACTCTAGGAAGTTCTAATCACTAGGACTTTGACTAAAAGTAAGATACATACAATGTTATTTACGGATATGGGTCGCACGGACCGTACGTGCTGTTGACAGTTCGTTACAATAAGTTAATGTTTGGTAATAATATAACTTAAAAAACACAATAATATTACAATTAGATAACAATACAATTACATTATACATAAACTTGGTTATGTGGAATTATTAAGAACTAATGGTATAGCAATTTAACATATTTATTTATTATCTCTAGGAAGTTAAATACAAGCAGCTCCCTATGTTATAACATGACAATTAACGAGTGAAAAAATAATTTATACATGAACAACAAAAATTAATAAATAAAAACTATTGAGTTTCAGGCAGCAGAATGTGTATATATATTCGAGTGGTAGTGGGTCTCGTAGTGTTGTTATTCAGTCTAGACTAGAGTACTTTGCCGTGTAGTTGTGTGTGTTCTGGATTCTGATTAACGCTGGAATAGAGCGCAAAGGTACAGAGTCTATAGTAGAAGAAAGGGAATTAATTATTCTATTGCATAATTAGTGTAATTCTCTAAATGAAATAGTGATATAATTGGGAGGCTAAGAGCAACCATTCGGCATATCATTTATAGAGTTGGCGAATGAAAACCTTTAGAAAATAGCCACAGATCAGGACATCTGTATGTTAATATCGAAAAAGCATTAATGAGAAAAGTAAAGCAAAAACCTCAAAGTAGTGCACCTAAATTAGCAGCTAGTAGGCCTATCAAGAATGACTTTAATATTGGTATTTCTGCTAGAAATGTTTGTAATTGTTTACGAACTAATGAACTATATGGGAAAACAGCCCTTAGAAAATGTTTTGTAAGTGAAGAAAGCTAAAAAAAAAACTTCGCTAAAACACACATAAACACCCCAAAATATTTTGTAAAAAAATGTTTACTGATTAGCCTAAATTCAACATTTTCTGTTCAGATGGAAGGAAAAATTCTGGAATAATTAAAATACAGAGTTACAACAGCAAATCTCCAACCCACTGTGAAATAAAGTGGTGGTTCTTTATTAGTCTGGGTATACATGAGTACCTCTGGAGTCGGGACCTTCCATTTTATCGATGGTGTGATGGATCGCAAACAGTACATAAACTTACTGAACAGCAATCTTCATACCTCTGCAGAGAAAATGGGGATTAGTCAAGATTTTATATTTATGCAAGACAATGATCCCTAGCTCACCACTTTCAATACGCGTTTATGGTTTTGTATAAAACACCAAAGTACATGGAAACGCCACCGCAGTCTCCGGACATAAACCCATTGAGAATTTATGGAAACATCTGATAAGGAGGATTCGTTGAAGGCAGGTTTCCAACAAACAAGACCTGAGAGATGTTTTGGAAGAAGATTGGAGAAATATACCTTTTCTTCAGTAACTTCAAATTTAGTCGAGTCGATGCCCCGCTGTATTTTATATTGAAATGAATAAGGCTCCCAAAGAAGTACAGAACTCAAAAAGTAAACACTCAAAGTAGCCATAATATGAGACTGTATCAATACTTTTTGTTTTTCACGTATAAATATTTTTTTAATCATTAATTGTTATGTTAAAAGAGTGGAAACCGCGTTTATTTAACTTTATAGAGTGCACTGTAAATGTGTATAATTTTGTTTTTGTATATAGTGAAGAAATAATTATTGAATACTTTATTTTTCTCTGTGATGTTTTTAAGAGTACCAGTACTTTCTGCACTAACTGCACATTGTAATAATAATAATAATAGAATAGAATAGAATAGATTTATTTAGCCTGGTGGAGTTAAGGCCATGTGGCCTTCTCTTCCACTCACCAGAACAAGCATATGTTACATAATAATAATAATAATAATAATAATAATAATAATAATAATAATAGCTTTATTTTACCTGGCAGAGTTAAGGCATTAAGGCCTTGTCTACCACTCAACCAGGTTTAAAAAAATACAAACAAACAAAATAGTCTTAAATCTAAATTAAAAAATATATATATCTTCTTCTTCTTCACTTCCTGGTTTAGGCAAGAGTTGCCTGTTCCGTCTTCACTAATAGATCTAAGACCATCTCTTCCGAGGACGTCAGACATCTCTTCTTCCTCTTGGAAAATAATGGAAGATTTTATTTGGTAATCTTCTTTCTTCCATTCTTTCTACATGTTCTTTCCACTGTATCTTGTTGTTATTTTTTTTATGGAGTAGATCTGCAGTTCTTCACGGATATCCTCGTTTCTTATCTGGTCCATTCTAGTGCAGCCTTTTACTCTTCTTAAAAATTTCATCTCGGCTACTTGGATTTTACTTTCTTGTTTGGTAGTGGTAATCCAAGATTCACTCCCATACAAAAGGACAGGGACAGCCATTGTTTTATAAAATTTCAATTTTGTTTGTTTATGGGCTTTATTATTCAATGTTCTATTTATTGTAGCACAAATAGCTTGAAACTGATGTGTTTTGTGTTCAATATCTTTATCATACCCATAGCTGATGACACATCCTAAATATTTAAAGTGGGATACTTGTTCTATATATATATATATAAACAATTACAAGTTATGAATACAATACAAGTAGTGATGGTCACTTTCGGTTTCCTACAAATAGATACAGTGAAGTTCTGTAATTATTTTTTAAAAAATCATCTCATGAGAACAACCTCAATGGCTTCATTCCTTCGGAAATAACCATGAACATAACATTTTATCAACACATAAAGATTTTTTTAAAATTATGTTGACATAAAATGTTGTTGAAGGAAGAGAAAAAATTAATAGTAGGCAACGAAAATTTGGTATCATTTAAGATAAGTGGCAAAATTGATATAAAGAAAAGCTGTAACTAGGGCCAATAAAGGAGACGGCTGCTTGAGGGAAGATATTCGGGGTGACCAGCTCAATACCAAGCCCACAACATTTATCCCTCCTCCCTCGTCCTCTAATTCTGCGAAGGGTAGAAAAGCTAGCGTGTTCACAGGTCCCAAGGGAATTATCTGGAGTGACGATACAGCAGCCTTCAGTCCTGCTGGGGATCTCCTAGCAATCTGTGTTACTTTTATCACCTGCTTCCAACAACAACTCCAAATATCATCCATTTCCTTTACTCTGTGTAATGTTCTCCTTAAACTCCTATATTTGGAATGAATTCTAATTAATTCTGTTTTGTAAAACACATGGAAAAAGTATATTAGCAGATTTCATTGCATTATATCAGTAATGATATATGCTATGTCATAATTAGCTATATAAATACTTAATTACAAAACATAACTTATACTGAACATTATTTATGTGATTTAAGCAATCATTTGTCAAGTTTTAAAATCTTTTTATTCAAAAATGCTTTTAAAAAACTACAAATAGTCAGTTATTAATGCACACACACACACACACACACACACATATATATATATATATATATATATGATATGAAAAGAAAAAAGAATGCTTGAGTCGGGATTTGAACTCGAGTCTCACTTTAGAGACTCGAGTTCAAATCCCGACTCAAGCATTCTTTTTTCTTTTCATATCATATTTGCCTTCATTGCCAAATGTCAAAAATATATTTATAATATCTATATATATACATACAGTGTTCTGCCCTAGGGAAGGTTCTTCACTGCAATCATAGCATTTCCATGCTATGCTTTGCAGAATTACTAGGGAATTATAGGTGTGGTAACTTCCCGTTGCTTTCCACACCGGGGATGATGATAATGAATATAATAATGATAATGGTCGGACGATGTTCGGGGACCGTTTTGACCTCAAAGCATCCTGCGCTAACATTTTTCTTACAAGTGAAAAAAAAAACGAAAAATACCCAGATTGATGTCCCGACCGGGAATCGAGACCGGGCCGCTGTGTGACAAGGCAGCACGCTACCTCGAGACCACAGACGTGGAATATATATATATATATATATATATATATATATATATATATATATCATCATCCGGTATCATGGCAGCTACCGCCGTCTTCAGGAAACCAAACGCCATTCCTCTCTGCCCATCCATTGATCTTCCTCCATTCCTCTGATATTCATAGCTGCTTGTACCCCTTCTATCCAAGTTTTCTTCGGTCTTCCCTTCCTCCTTTCCATTGGGATCCATTCCATAACAATTTTAGGCAATCTTTGTTCTGGCATTCTTTTGACATGGCCATACCACTGTAAAGTTTTCATTTTTGTAATGTCTATGATGTCCGGCTCCTCTTGTACACCCATAATTTCCCTTATTTCTTTATTTCGTATTCTTTCCATTCTAGATTTTCCAGCTGATCTTCTTAAATCATCCATTTCTGTACTTAAAATTATTTTCATTTCCCTGGTAGGAATTTGCCAGACTTCAGCACCATATGTTAAAATGATCTGAATTATGGTTTGATATATTTGTAATTCTCTTTTTTTTTTGTAATATTTTTGCTCCACCAAACAGAGTTTAAAGCATTTATTGTTTGTTTTTGTTTGTGCAATTCTATTCTTAATTTCCACTGTGTTATCGCCTGAATGGTCTAATTTTGTTCCTAAATAAGTGTATTCAATACTAGGTTTTAGTTCTTCTTCATTGGTGACATTTTTATTTTCCATTTCTTCTCTTATATACAGGTATTTAGTTTTCTCAATGTTTATATAAGTCCCCACTTTTCATATATATATCATACTTAAAGTATATATATAAATCTTAAATGAAATGTATCATCAACTTTAAAGACCATTTACAGATTTTAGCAAAGAAATGGGATCGATACTAGTAAAATTCTAACATGGATAACACCCTCACAATAGTTCATAGAGAAAACATTCCAACGAGAATAAATATACTGGAGGAAAATCGCAATCCAAAGAGAAATCAACAACAACCTGATTCTTAATGAATTACACACCCAGTCCACACAATCCTCTGTACAAAATTCTCACAACCAAGTCAGTGCATCAACAACAAGGGTCAACAAGTACGGACCTAAATGCATTCTGCTGATGATGAGACTAGTCCCGAAAGGCCTACAGAGTTTTAAAACAACTTAAGTTGAGGAGACGGACCTACAAGGTAACTATTTTATAGTTTTAACCGTATATTATACTACAAAGAAATGGGAATATGAAGTCACTGTACAACGACTATATATATATTTCAAAAGTCATACGATTCAATATAGAGGGCGAAATTGTACAATACCATGCAAGATTTCGGAATAAAGAATATATCTCAGCATCGTGGAAAAAGCGTAAACATGTGATTAGTTAGGTCCATATATAATTTTTGTCATAAACAAATACGAAGTGAAGGAAGTCCATAATTATAGTAACATTTTAACTTGTTTGCAGTTTTATTTCCCGTAAAATAGGCCTACGATGTTGCCTAAGAACAACATTCTTCGATGACACTTCCTGACATAATTCAGTCATGTGGTGGGGAAAATATCACTTCGGTTCCCCCAATAGACGTGTCGGCGGAGTAATATCTTATGCTTCTTCTTCTTCACGGTTTAGGCTTATTTAGTAGCCTGTTCCGGCTCCAAATTGCTGCTCTTTCCATCATTTCTTTGGTCTTCCCAAACTTCTTCTTCCTCGTGGTGAATAGCTGTATGCTGCTTTTGGTATTCTATTCTCAGACATCCTTGCCAAGTGTTCTTTCCAGTTTGTTCTGTATTTTTCCATTGTTGTGTTTAATTCCTCTACTTTTACTTGTTGTCTTATTTCTGTGTTACGTTTTTTGTCTGTTCTTTGGTATCCTGCTATTGGTCTGAGGAATCTCATTTCAGCAGCTTGTATTCTGGCTGATTGTTGTGTTGTCGCTGTCCATGGTTCGGATCCATAAGTAATAATAGGCACTGCCATTGTCTTGTATAATTTCACTATAGAGTCTTTCCTGGCTTTATTTTTCAAAGTTCTTTTTAGTGTTCCTGTTATATAATTAAACTTATTTAGTTTGTTATTTATATCTGTTTCCCCTGTGTATGATATTTCGCAACATAGGAAGTTATTTTTTACCACTTGTTCTATTGGTTTATTTTCTAATATTATCTTTGTCCGAACTGGATGAGCGCCCTTGAAGGCTATTGTTTTTATTTTTGTGAGGATATTTCCATGTTGAATATCTTATAAGATAATATCTAATGCAAGTTTGTTTATATCACAATTGGAACTTAGCTCGGAATTGGTATAGGGATGTGAATTCTGCCATTTCTTTAAAAAATATGAAGATAGGCGTTAAATTATGCTCTTGAAAAAAAACTTTAACTTGAATCAAAACACACTCACTTTGCTAAGAGAGGAGAGGAGCCAGTTATCAGCACAGTGGAATCTAGAGTGATTTATTGTTATGGGTTGGTCAGAAGTTCATTTACTTGTTAACTGCGACTCTTAATTGTAGTTGGTTGTCCACTGACAAGACAAACGCAGAGCAGATTGCGCTTGTAATCCAAGTCGAAGCAAAAAGAGCGTTGTTCCTCCAAGTTTAAGCGCGGGCTGCTAGGACGTGTGTTAATTGGGCTCATGTTCTCCTGGAGGTCCGCCAACTAGCGCTTTGAATAAACCGTTAAACTCCCCAGCTACTTCTTGCTTCTTCAATATCTTGTAAGCTATTCTACGTCAACTAACGATCGCAGAAGCACGATCGATGATGATGATGATACTATTGTTACTATGCTACTATACTACTACTACTTCTACTACTATTAACAGAGCATTGTTGGGCCATAGTCTCACCTTTCTTAAGAGTTATTAGACAAAGTTAATTTAGTTACGCTTATTTGCCTACAGATGTCATGAATGGTATGCGGGCAACATACCGACCTAATGAGACATATTTTGGGCAACTAAGATAATACTAGCATTATTCTTTTTCTTCTTCCTTTGGCTCTATGGTCCACTAAGTAAGAATCTTGGCCTTCTTCATAACAACTGCCTATTCTTCTCCATTACTAGCTTTCTGTCTCTATCTCTTCACCTTCAGTTGTCTTATATTACTAGCACGATTAGGTTGTTTTTATAAATCATTGGCAATTCCTGCATTTCTTTATGGGGGGTGAAACTTGGGTAATGAACAATAAATCACAAAGTAGAATACAAAGCGTAGAAATGAACTTCCTTAGAAGAGCAAAAAGCTGCACAAGAATGTATCGGTTAAAGAATGAAGATACAAGAACAGAGTTAAGTATATATATATATATATATATATATATATCCATTAAGTTATTAATTAAATGATAAAATTAAAGAACATAGAGAAAAATTGTTTAGACATGTAGAAAGAATGAACGTAACAAGATTACCAAAAGCAGCATTTAACTACAAGCCAAGAAGTTCAAGGAATGTAGGAAGACCAGTGAAAAGATGGACAGAACAACTGTGAGGCGGAACAGGCATTTTGCCTAGCCCGTGAAATGAAGAAGAAGATGATGATTAGGTTAGTAAATGTTGCTTAGAAGTCTATTTATTGAGGCTTAAGGAGCTTTCACAACACTGAAAATCTTCATACTTGGGCTTAAAATCCCTCCTTGGATTTTTCCATCTTAAAAATCCATCAACACCGACCGGGTTTGAACCCGCGACCCTCTGAACAGAGACAATAAGATTAACAAATATTTTCTTTTGTTTTGTTTTAAATATTGTACAAACGTAAAATTAGTTTCTATATCTCATTATTTTTCTTTGTCTTTTATAAACATTAGACAGGGACAATTTAATATGTCTTGCTTGTATACAGTTTATTATTAGTTTTAGTCTTAATTTTAACTAACATTAACTGGTTGCATTATAGATCGTAATATAATAGATATTATCTTTTTGATCAAATTTTTATTTAGTATTTAATATTAGAGTTAATTGTGATTGTTATATTCTGATTAATATATGTTTGTCCTGATGAGTGGAAGAGAAGGCCACATGGCCTTAACTCCACCAGGCTAAATAAATCTAATCTAAATAAACAACTACTACTACTACTGCTGCTGCTACCATTGCTGCTACCATTGCTGCTACTGCCATTGCTGCTACTGCCATTATTGTAGCCGCTACTGCCATCGCTAAAAGATATAATCCTTCCGAATGTATGTCTTATCGTGGTCGAGTGGCGTGCTTTCTTAGACGATCCCAGTTCTGTTAATCTTCTTCCAATTAAAATTTAGGCCTATTATATAAATGCGAAACATTGGCTCTTACTTTAAGATCAGGAGTATTTGAGAATAAAGTTCTTAGGAATATTTTTGCAGCCTTCTGAGCGTTCACACACACAAACATATTTGTATATACATATATTTATTAATTTAGCAGGTTTCACAATATTAACCTGCACCCAATTAATCAATTATCACTCTGCTCCACGTCTCTTTGTCATTCCAATCTCCGTCGTCAATTCCTTTCCCTCAAATCACATTTATTCCACGTTATTTTTGGCCGTACTCTTCTCCTTCTACCAAGTGGCATCCATTTTATTATTCTTCTTGCGAATCTATTTTCCGTCGTTCTTTTATATCCTAGTTTTTTCAATGAAATCCACATTTTAAGTTTGAACATTCATCTTTTGATTAATTACACTGTTCATTAAATTATTTCTTCAAAAAAGTCCAGCCAAAATCCTCCAAAAATTCATTTTTGCAGAATTTAATTTACTTATTGTTTTACAGATTTTAATTCCCATGTTTCTGCACCCTATATCATTGTACTCCTTATTATTGTATTCATAAAAACGTATATTTCCCCCAGATTCACATTAACTCAATGTTTAACCGGAGGTGGAAAATTTGAGGAATATTTATATAAAATTAAAAATATTATCATCAAATGCAACTTGTAAATGTGGAGAAGATATTCAAACAGTTAAACATGTTTTATCTAATTGTCCAATGTTATGGTTTGAACGTTACAAACTTGAATCATATTTGAATTTTTATGAAACAGATTATTGCAGTCCTGTTCTTCATATTCATCCATCCACAGTAATTCTGCCCGAGGGCAGGTCTTTAACTGCAATCAAAGCATTTTCATGCTATGCTTTGTAGCTTTACTAGGGATTTATAAGTTTGGTAGCTTCTTTACTTTCCACACCGGTGAAGGATGATGATGATAAGGATGATAATGATGGCCAGATGATTTTCGGTGGCCTTTGGGCCCTAATCATCCTAAAATTTGTCTTACAGATTAGGAAAAACCCCCAAAAAACCTCACCCAGTAGCCTGACCCGACCGGGAATCGAACCCGGGCCCGCTGCATGACAAGACAGCACGCTACCTCGAGACCACAGTGGTGGACCATCATATTGATATCAACGAAACATTTTATAGTTACTTTGTTATTTATAAAATGTTTCGTTGATATCAATATGATGGTTCGATTCCCGGTCGGGTCAGGCTACTGGGTAAGGTTTTTTGGGGGTTTTTCCTAATCTGTAAGACAAATTTAAACATTTTATAGTTACTTTGTTATTTAGGACAACACTCATTCATGAATAAATATATGTTATCAAAATGCAATACCATTAATTATTAACAATTATATATAAATTAATTAGTGTATAATGCTGTTGTGTTATTATTTAATTGTAATATTAATGTGTTTTCTTTATGTAATTGTAATGTTAATGTTTTTTTTAGTGTATAATGCTATTGTGTTATTACTTAATTGTAATATTATTGTGTTTTCTTTATGTAATTGTAAGGTTAATGTTTTTAGTGTATAATGCTATTGTGTTATTATTTAATTGTAATATTATTATTGTGTTTTCTTTATGTAATTGTAATGTTATTGCTATTGTGTTATTACTTAATTGTAATATTATTGTGTTTTCTTTATGTAATTGTAATGTTAATGTTTTTAGTGTATAATGCTATTGTGTTATTATTTAATGGTAATATTTTTATTGTGTTTTCTTTATGTAATTGTAATGTTATTGCTGTTTTTGTTTATTTTTCTTTACACTAGTACCAATTATTACTTTATTGTAACGGACTGTCAACAGCACGTACGGCTTACTGCCCGTGCGACCCATATTTGTAAATAATATTGTAAATATCTTACTTTTTGTCTAATAAAGTCCTACTACTACTACTTTGTTATTTAGTCAAGTGTTCATTCAAACTATAGTTTAATTTTTTTATTCTGTTCATCTTTGTTATAATATTCTTATGTAATTTTATATTGTTCTAGTGTTTCATGTTAATTACATAAAAATTAATACTTCACAATATTATAGAATACTCCGTCTATACCGTAAGGTAAAATATATTTTTTCGTGTATTGGACATTGTCGTATAAAATGTTGTTTGTACATGAAATTTAGATTACTACATTCGCCGTAGCGTAGTGGTTAAGGCACTGAGCTACAAGCCGGAGGGTCGAGGGTCAAGTCCCGTTGGGGTCAGGATTTTTAAACTGACCCAAACCCTCTGGCGGCACTATGGCCCTTGGGTCGACTCAGCCTCAAACTGAAATGAGTACCAGAAGCTTGTTCTGGGGTAAAGGCGGCCGTCACGCAGGGCTGACATAAAGTGCCGATTGTCTAGAAAAAGTGGGAGCCTTAACCTCCTACTACCCCAAGGGCCTCCTGAGGCCTGTTGTGGGATCACTTTACTTTTACATTTAATGTATCTTTAACTGTTTATATTTAGTATAGTGTATATCTATATTTGTCAAATATTTATTTGCATTTGTGCTGGTTCAGAAGGCATTATGGCCTTAACTCTGCCAGAATAAATAAAACATTATTATTATTATCATTATTATCATTATTATTATTATTATCATTATTATTATTATCATTATTATTAATAAAAATAATAATAATATTTATTATTTTGAAGAGAAAAATTATATGCTCAGACCGGGACTTGATCCCGGGACCCTTGGTTCTCTAGACCAAGTGCTCTACCAACTGAGCTACCTGAGCAAGTACCGATCTAAACGCAAATCTTTCTGTATATACATTGTAATTCCCGTCCACCAAATGCTATGAAGCCATGCTTCTATCTTGCAAATGGCGGCTCCTTTATTAAGAAGACATATTTCGGAATTATACATTACAGCCAGTACGGCTTTTTCCTTGTTATTATTATTGATTATTATCGTAAGAAATCAATAATAATAATATTATTATTATCATTATATAATAAAAAGAAAAAGAAGACAAAGAAGTTTTGTTTTTGTTTCAGAATTTGTATTCTTATCCCATAAAACATAATTTAATTTAGATATTGCAGTTTTATCGTTATTTATCTCCCATTCATTTCAGCATCATAACTTTAGCCTGCACTAATTTTCCCCATGTGTGCACAATCGTTATTTAAAGTAAAAGTAAAAAGTAAAGTGATCCCACTACAGGCCTCAGGAGATCCTTGGGGTAGTAGGAGGTTAAGGCTCCCACATTTTCTGGACAATTGGCACTTGGTGTCAGCCGGGTTGTCAGCCCTTCGTGACGGCCGCCTTTACCCTAGAACAAGCTCGTGGTACTCATTTCAGTTAGAGGCTGAGTCAACCCCAGGGCCATAGTGCCGTCAGAAGGTTTGGGTCAGTTTTCCGACTTGTAGTGCAGTGCCTTAACCACTACGCTACGGCATGCACATTATTTTATTTCCCCATGTCCGTCTTCTAAAATCAGATTAACCTACAGGCTACTTCGTTTTGCTCAAATTTATCTTTAATCCCCATTTATCTTATCTAATCATATATATATATATATATATATATATATATATATTTATATTTATTTATTTATATGTATGTAAGCATTTTATTATATGGTGCGGAAACATGGACGTTGAAGCAAAAACACGGAAATAGTTTATTAGTCACAGAAATGGACTTTTTAAGAAGATCGGCAAGAATATCAAAATTAGACAAAATAAAATAATAATACAATAACAGGAATCATTAATATAGAGAAGTATATTGTACAA
Organism: Diploptera punctata; assembly: GCA_030220185.1. Lineage (NCBI taxonomy): Eukaryota > Metazoa > Arthropoda > Insecta > Blattodea > Blaberidae > Diploptera > Diploptera punctata. Next base: position 3,426,146 of record JASPKZ010007817.1, on the reverse strand, counting down.
GATATTGAAGAAATCCAACTGAGATGGTATGGACATATACCGAGAAGAAGGGGCACAGAAACAAACAAAGAAGTATTGAAATGGATACCTCCTGGAAAAGGGAAACGTGGTTGACCAAAGCGAACGTGGATAAAGGAAAATCAAGACAACATGAAGAAGAGATATATGACTGAAGCTGACACGCAAGACAGTGAAGTGTGGAAGAAAAAAAAAAATATATTTTGGTTGAGGATACCTGTGTGTAAAATGGAAACAATTCTGAAATAAATTAGATATATATATCCATCCATCCATCCATCCATCCATCCATAGTAATTCTGCCCGAGGGCAGGTCCTTCACTGCAATCATAGCATTTTCATGCTATGCTTTGCAGCTTTACTAGGGAATTATATATAGATGTGGTAGCTTCCCGTTTCTTTCCACTCCTGTGAAGGATGATGATGATAATGATAAGCATGATGATGATGGCCGGATGTTTTTCGGGGACCATTGGGCCCTAAGGTTCCTGACATTTGTCTTACAGATGAGGAAAATCCCCGAAAAACCTTACCCTGCAGTCTGTCCCGACCGGGAATCGAACCCGGGCCCGCTGCGTAATAAGGCAGCACGCTACCTCGAGACCACAGCTGTGGACTATATACACATATATATGAATTATAATCTCAAATTTTATAATCTTTCAGAATTCATTAAAAATGAATTTTGAAATATCACGTTTTGACTGTTAGATTTAAAAACGACACTGATATAGGCCTACAGAAAACAGTTGAACCAATGTTTGAATAATTGATCAATTTAATGGATGTTTAAATTTTCTCTTAATATAAGTGTTTGGTCTGAAAAGTATAAAAATGATGAAATGGGAAGGTTGGTACACCGAGTTTAATGCTAGAGCAAACTGCGGCACATTTTAATCCTCTTACCGTAAAATGTCCCGGGTAGTTCGCAACTAATTACTTGTTTTAAAAAATAAACACGCTTCAGGAGATTACGCCTTGTGAAAAGTATTTCCATTTTCATTGGCACACTGGTAATTAATTAGAGACCCACCGCTTGAATATGCATAAGCCATACCTCATCCCTTTACAATTACTAACTTCAGACAGTAAAACGAAAAAAATATTATTTAAACGTAAACATTTCCTTATATTATTAGATGCAAGCCTATATTCTCAAATCTTTACAAGATTATATACATTTTACGACTTTTACTTGTTTTACTATTATTATTATTATATTATATTATTATTATTATTAATAATATTAATAATACTAATAATAATTATTATTATTATTAATATTAATATTAATAATACTAATAATAATATCATTATTAGGCACAGAAATATGTGTAAATATTTTAAATTCTTATATAAATAATTATTTTAGCCTTGGTTTTAGACGAGGCTATTAACCCGGCCCAGTGTGTACAGGGGGCATAAGCCGGAACTGTATACAGCTGGGTAATGTTTGGAGGCGTTCAGCTGGAATTTCTAGAATCGATAAAATAAGAAACAGTGTAAATAAACAAAATATTAGATGCAAGCCTATATTCTAAAATCTTTACAAGATTATATACATTTTACGACATTTACTTGTTTTACTATTATTATTATTATTATTATTATTATTATTATTATTATTATTAGTATTATTAATATTAATAATACTAATAATAATATTATCATTATTAGGCACAGAAATATGTGTAAATATTTAAAATTCTTATATAAATAATTATTTTAGCCTTGGTTTTAGACGAGGCTATTCACCAGGCCCAGTGTGTACAGGGGGCATAAGCCGGAACTGTATACAGCTGGGCAATGTTTGGAGGCGTTCAGCTGGAATTTCTAGAATCAATAAAATAAGAAACAGTGTAAATAAGCAAAATATGAATGTTCAAACTTCAATTGTGGATTTCATAAAAAAACAATTAAAATGATAAGTTCACGTAAAAAGAATGACAGAAGACAGATTCCGAAGGAGAATACTATCCATCCATAGTAATTCTGCCCGAAGGCAGGTCTTTCACTGCAATCATAGCATTTTCATGCTATGCTTGCAGCTTTACTAGGGAATTGTGTAGGTGTGGTAGCTTCCCGTTGCTTTCCACACCGGTGAAGAATGATGATGATAATGATAATGGTAAGGATGATGATGGCCATATGATTTCGGGGACCGTTTGGGCCTTAAAGTTTTCCTGACATTTGTCTTACAGGTGAGGAAAAACCTCACCCAGAAAAACTGCCCCGACCGGGGATCGAACCCGGGCCCGCTGCGTGACAAGGCAGCACGCTACCTCGAGACCACAGCGGTGGACGAGAATACTATAATGGGTGTCAATTGGTAGAAGAACAAGGGGACGGCCAAAAATAACGTGGATTGATTGCATTTTGAGCAGCATGAGGGAAAAAGTATTGGACGATGTAGATTGGAATGACAATGATATGGAGGATAATGAGAGCAGATTAATTGAACACAGGAAGATGTTGTGAAACATCGTGAAACCTGCTAAATAAATACTATATATATTCCGTAATCGATTAAAATTGGACCATAAATTCGACTTGCTAGAGAATCCGCTTATTTTGCGCAGTACCTGCATGATCGACTTTTCACTTACAGAAATTGAGTGCAGATAATTTCATTAGCATATGTTAGCGTATTTGTTGTTTGTGCATTTGAAAGATTTAAAACTGCTCATATCAGGGATGTGGGTCTGACGCTTTCAGATCTGTCAATATGTTTGTATCCGACCACAAATATTAACATTACACTGAAAAGAGGTTCGACATGAAAGCAACTAGGGAGTGAAATAAAAAAGAGGGAGTGGAAAAGCAAACCGCATTTTTGATTTAGCGGCGATGTTTTGTAACCTAAAATGATTACAGTCTAGCAAAGTGAAAGGGAATTAGTTATTTGGAATCAGAGAGGGGAAAATAAAGCTCATGTAACAGGTTTTCGCTGTTGTATGCATCTCTGTCACTGAATAATAACCAATCGATTCATAAAACACTGAAAAAAATCTCCTACTTCTTTATAATATGCGTTAATTCATACAAGCGTAAATTTCAATCATATTAAAGCGTAAAAATAATCTGTTTTATATTGAACTCGATCATATAGTCCCGCGCTGCCTGCCGTAGGGTCACTTTTCATGTTGTTTTCTCGTAGTAAAACAGCACAGATGATGACGAAAAACTTCACAGTAATTGTATTTAGTTTTACAAACAGTGACATTTCACTCACAAATTCCGTAATAATTAATATCGTTATTCTTTACAACCTGTGACGCAAATATTTTAATTCCTTTGTAAACATCTGTCAAATTTTATTTATAGAGTTACATTTTACTAATTATTTCTCATCATTTACAATAACTTTTACACCTTTTGTAATGATTATTTCTATATATTTTTCAATGATACTTAACTACATGAAGACGTGGCAGCCTTATTGATTTTAACGAATATTCTATACAACAACACAGTCTGTTTCAATGCAACCAACAATGAGGAAATCATATATTTTTTACCTTGTGTACTACCGTCGTCCTCAACTATAGTACGAGGTGAATCATAAATATGGCTGTACGTTTTATCGCGTTGTATGATGAAAATATTACCATTACAGGAAATATTAAATTACCGTTGGAAGGCAATTATTCAAATTAGAACAATGGAATAAAACAAAGCAGTGTAAAACTTACGTTATTAGTCAAAATGGCGTTGAATATGCAACAGCAAATTACAATTGCTGCATGGGTAATAAAGTATGCTAATGATCCCGAGTCCGCAAGACGGGCAAGACGTGAGTTTAACGCAGCGTTGTAGCCGTCGACTGTGGAGAAGTGGAGGAAACGACTGCTGGAAACGGGAAGGATGCAGAAAATCAAACCTCCTGGAAGGCCTCGCATTAGTACGGATGCAAAAACAACGAAGAGAATTGTGGAGGCGTTCAACGTAGCCTAAAAAATCAACCCGCCAAGCTGCACGCGAGCAGTAATTTGTTTTGTTTTGTTCTATTGTTGTAATTTGAAGGATTCCCTTTCCAATGATATATTTCCTTTAATAATAATATTTTCGTCACAAAATGTGATCAAACGTATAGCCATATTTGTGAATCACTCTGTATACAAGTATACAACGTAAGAAATATATAATTTAACATTGTTATAACCTCAACGGTATAAAATACAATTATGGACTTAAAAAGTATAAGATTTAAGATTTATTTAGCCTGGTGGAGTTAAGGCCATGTGGCCTTCTCTTCCACTCACCAGGACAAACATATATTACATAAGAATATAACAATCTTAATTAACTCTAATATTAAACACTAAGTAAAAATTTGATCAAAATATAATATCTAATATACATATTACGATCTATAATACAACCAGTTAATATTAGTTAAAATTAAGACTAAAACTAATAATAAAATGTATACAAGCAAGACATATTAAATTGTCCCTGTCTAGTGTATATAAAAAACAGGAAAATAATGAGATAGAGAAAACTAATTTTACGATTATACAATATTTAGAACAAAACAAATAAAAATATTTGTTATTATGAATATTATTAACATAAATAATTAAATATATTAATATTGCTAAAAGAATACTATCAGTGAGGTGTATAAGTTAGTTTGTTATTAAATAATTCTTTAGTTTGTTTTTGAAGGATGTTATAGTTTGACAGTCTCTGACATAGGGTGGAAGGGAATTCCATGTTTTGGTAAGTGACACCGTAAAAGATAATGAATAATATACAGTGTGATGAGGCGGGATATAAAGGACAATGTGCTGATGGGATCGAGTGTCAAGATTATGTGTGTCGGATAGTCTGATGAAGCGGCGTGATAAATAATTAGGCGATGATGTGTGAAGTATTTTATAGAGAAGGGATAGGGAATGGACAGTTCTACGATCTCTCAGACGAAACCACGATAATTGTTCCAGGGACGGTGTAACATATATACATATACTTCAGAAATTCAGAACTTATTATTTATTTTTGGACGTTGCATTATTTTACAGGGTACAGTGCTTATATTGCGTTAGGTTAGCTTTTATGTTGGTCTTTCTCAGGTTAGGGCACTTATATTGCGTTAGTTTATCTTTTAGGTTCGTTAAATATCGTGTATATGTTGGCTGCATCTTGTGATTCCATTGTGTAAACCACTTTGCGTTTGATAGCGCATGGCATATGTTTGGAACTTAAAAAAATTGCGAGTCACGTGTTTTAAAGAATCCCTGTCAATTTTGTTTTAAAGTTTATGTACTTTGCATTATGTCGTCATCATTCGTATCCACCCTGTTTTCGTTTTGATGAGACTTGAAAATAAGAACTACTTGGCTCACGGCTTAAAAGTAAGAATCTTCTGGAACCAGGATCACATTACTCATGGTAAAGACACAGAGAAAAATAACAGTTCCTTTATTCTCACATAAAGATTGATTGGTTTACTGCAGTAACGTAAGTTCATACACTTCCATGAGGTTAAATATGACCCTGCTCAGTGGAGACTTTTTATAGAATCATCAAAGAGGAGTCTCAAAGGTGTGTTACAGCATAATGGGAATGTGTATGAGTCCATTACTATTGCCCATTCAGTTCAGATGAAGGAAAGATTCGAGAACATGAAGTTGCTATTAACAAGTATCCAGTATGAAGAGCACAGGTGGCTAATCTGCGGTGATTTTAAAGGTATAGGAATATTATTAGGGCAACAAGCTGTTTTCAGAAAAATGTGAATGGGACAGTCAGGCAAAACAAAAAAACATTGGAGTGTGAACGTTTGGCCAGAGTGGAGAAAAGTTGTGCCTGAAACTAAAACCACCCTGTATAAACCACTTTGCAGATCTTCAAAAAGTCCTGCTTCTACCACTACTCGTCATATTGGGCTTCATGAAGCAGTTTGTAAGGGTTTTACCACAGGATCGACATTGCTTCAAGCACCTTTGTAAGAAATTTCCGTCTATCACACAAGAAAAATTAAAACCCGGAATTTTTGTTGGTCCGCAAATAAAGAAACAGACGAAGAATGAAGATTTAGAAAAAAAGAACAATAAATGAAAAAGAAAAAGAAGCATGGACCGCTTTCCGATCTGTTACTAAAAACGTTCTAGGAAATAACAAATATCCTAATTACAAGGCAATTGTGGAAAATATGTTAGAAATTTTCAAAAAGTTGAACTGTAACATGAGTGTGAAAGTTCACTTTCTATATTCCCATATCGACTACTTTTCCGACAATCTGGGACATTATAGTTAAGAGCAAGGTGAACGTTTTTACTACGATATTAAAGAGATAGAGAAGAGGTATCAGGAAAAATGGAATGAAACTACTGTTGGATCTTGAAGAGGGAGAATAAAAATGGAGGAACTTCAAGGAAGTCAAATAAGAGAAGGTTTCAAAATTAGTGAAACACCACTTGCTTTCTGTTTTGTTACAAGGTAGTCACAAAATTATTAGGACAGTTCTTTACAGTATTTTTAACAAGTGTTCTTAACAAAACAATTTCTTTTGTGAAATAAAGTTAGAATAAATTTGTGCTTCTTCTTCTTCTTCTTCTTCTTCTTCCGAATGCAGTATTGGGTGTGATGCCCGTTCTGCGACTACAAAAACTGATCCTTCCATCGGTTGAAGGGTCTTCCGAGGTCTCTTTTGCCATTAGGGTTGAGGTGGTAAATCATCTTTGGTAAACGGGAATTTGACATTCTCTGGACGTGTTGGAACCATGTAATCTGATAATTTTGTATATGTTCAACCATTTCCATACTATTCCACTGCATCCTTATCTCATCACTTTTCATTCTATCCCTTAATGTTACTCCAGTTAGTGATCGGAGGAATCTCATTTGTGAACTATTAATGCGGGATTTATCTTTTGCTCGAAGTGTCCAGCATTCACTTCCGTATAGTAGAGCAGGTTTGGCTATGGCATTATGAAATCTCAATTGGATTTCTTTCCTCATTTGTTTTCCAAAATTTCTCCTAATTATACCATTTAATCTGTTATATTTTTCTAAATTTGTTTCCACATCTTTTTGATTATGAAACTGTGATATATTATTACCTAAATAATTAAAGTGTGTTACTTGTTCTATTGGTTTATTATTTATTATTATTTTTACTCTCGAAAGTTCCTTTCCAGTGATTGCCATGGATTTGGTTTTATTTTCAGATATTTTCATGTTGTATTTTTCTAGGGTATTCTGCAATTTAAACACTGATCTCTGCAAATCATCTTCATTCTCCGCTAGAAGTACTTGATCATCTGCGAAGATTATTGTTTGTATTTGATTTCCTCTACATATTTTTACTCCTGGGGGGTTTAGTTTTTTCCACTCCTGGACAATTTTATTTAGATATAGAATAAACAGTAATGGAGATAGTCCACATCCCTGTCTTAAACCTTGGTTAATTTCAAATTTATCTGTTATTTTCCCATGATCTAACTTTACTTTTATAAATGTGGTTTCATATAAACTTTTTATAGCATTTATTAGATTATTGGGGACTTGGTAGCTTTCCAATATTTTCCACATTATTTGTGCTTATTTTAGTTAAAACCGTTAAAATATAAATTCTTATTTTGTGTACAAAACTGACGTGATAGACAAAAATGGAAATAATTTCTGGTATCAGTATAAAAAATGATTTAAAAACATCTATTTTATATAAATCATCTCAGAAACAGTTTTAAAATGCAACCTTGTATAATTAATTGTCGAACTTATATACTATTTTGATTTTACATCTGAAGGAATTATGTAATTAAAATACTATAAGGTCATTTTTTTATGTTACAATGTATGTTTTCGTAAATTGTAGGCCAAAACTGCATATATTTTTTGCATATTTTGGTAATTTTTAGGTTATAAAAATCCTATAATTACAAGTAATTTGTGATTTATCAAGTAACTTATGAGTTACAATATTACGAAAAAAAAGTTATACTGCTGCAGAGCTTTCGGAAATATATGTTAATTTTTGTTTGAAAGTAACTATTGAGCGGCAGTATCTTTTAGGGATATATTAAATAATGGAATACTGAAATAATGGAATACTTGCTAAATGCATGCATTAGCTAATACAACTAAAATAGTGAGCAGGGAGAATAACATTAAACATGATTTTTAGGAAGTAGATTATACTGGAAATGATTGGAAAGCATTAGCTCTGGTTACGTTTGTATGGAGAGCTTATATCCGTGCGGGTTTGAACCTAGGTTAAAGTGCTACAGAAATAGTGAAAAAAGAACTTCATAATTCTGTTTGATTACTTCTCTTTATGGAATCAAGAAATTAATCATCTTTGAGTTCAGTTGAAGAATAAACTGGCAGAACATTTTCTGAAGCATTCAACAAAGTTAGAGCAAACCTCAACGTTTGTGGATGAGATGTTAGGGTTTTGATGGGTCACCTGTGGGGTCCATAACCGCATCAATGGTTTCTTCGCGAAGTTCATTTCTCTGTATAGGTTCTGTTATTGGTGATAACTCTGCTAACCAAAATTACTGATCACTGAAAAAAAAAAACTATCACATCTCTAATATCGTTGATGGTCGATAAAAATCAAGCCATCATTTTTTTCTGTCTGGCAATATGAAGGACCTCGTCGCTATGAAGGGAGGTTTGGTCGGACCATTCAACTGAAGCTTGAGGGTGTTATAGCATGCTGCACCCTCTTCCTTCTTTTTCTCTTTTTTTTTCAAATCAATTTCCTCCCCAATTTCTCTGACCATCCGCCCTCCTTCTCGGACGGCTAAGCTTTCATAAGCCTCATACCTTCTTTGGGGTAGTTCTTAAATGAAATAGATGTTGGTATGGTAAGAGAACCCAACGAAATCAATTTATATTGAAGAAGAGTAGCGGTCTTTCCAAGAGCTCTATTTATTAACACTCTCCTCTGTATTATTGTATTCAAAAGTTGAATTAAAACACGTTATAAATTTAGAGGTTAGACAGATAAAAATTTACTTATGTTGGATACAATGCATCATATAGAAAAAGTGAAGACATTGCAAGGAAAATATAAAAAAATAATTATATGTGTGACATCATTACACATAGGCTCAATTCTGGAAATGCGTGCTATTATGCATTAAAGAGACTCTTGATGTCCCATCTCCTTTCAAAAAACGTTAAACTGAAAATATATAAAACTATTATTTACCAGTTATATTATATGGGTGCGAAATATGGACTCTTACTTTAAGGGAGGAAAGAAGATTACAAGTATTTGAGAATAAAGTAGTCTACTTAGGAAAATGTTTGGACCAAAGAGAGATGAACAGATAGGTGAATGGAGAAGACTACATAACAATGAACTACATGGTCTTTATAGGAAGCCAGATATAATGAGAACAGTTAAGTCTCATAGACTACGATGGGCAGGACATGTTGGACGTATGGGGAATGAAAGACTTGCATGGAAGCTTCTTGTAGGAAAGCCAGAGGGAAAACGCCCAGTTGGTAGACCGAGAATGGGGTGGGAGAATAATATTAACTATGATTTGAGGGAAGTAGATTATACAGGGAATGATTGGAAAGCATTAGATCAGGATAGGGATGTATGGAGAGCTTACGTCCGCGCGGTCATGAACCTACGGGTTTGATAGTGCCAGTGAGTAAGTAAGTATGTGTGACATCATACAACGAAGCCTTACTGGAAGTAGAAAAGCTGCACTTTGAAATTGTATAAAACAATGGCGGTTCCATCTCTACTATATGGATCGGAACACTGGGCCTTAACTAAAAACCAGGAACGAATAATATAAATTTCAGAAATGAGGTTTATAAGGGGTACGGCTGGCTATACAATAGCAGATCGGAAACGAAATGAAGATGTACGAACATAACTAAATATACGTACACAAGTTATTAGACAGGATTGTAGAGTACAATACTTGTACAGAGACGAGTAGATGGACCACATCAATAAAACGAATAACAAGAGAATCCCGAAACAGATTATTCACTACAGACCACTGACAAAAAACTAACTCACTGGCTCTATCGAACACGTAGGTTCATGGCCGCGCGAATCTAAGCTCTCCATATATCCCTCTTCTGAGCTAACGTTTTCCAATCATCCCCTGGATAATTAACATTCCTTAAATCATGGTTAAAATATTCTCCCACCCCATTATTGGTTTACCCAACTGGGCATTTTCTCTCTGGTTTTCCTTCAAGAAGCTTCCATGCATCTATTTAATTCCCCATTCGTGTGCCACATGTCCTGCTCATCGCAATGTAAGAGTCTTAACTGTTCTTATTATATCTGGCTTCTATAAAGACCATGTAGCTCACTGTTATGAAATCTTCTCCGTTCACCTATCACTTGGAAGAATAAATGTAGGATGATCTATAAATAGATATACAGACTAATTCTAACATTAGATCGGAACAGACCTCAAGGTCAAATCTTTGATGCAGTTGTTGATGATGCTGATGATGAAGGCGATGATGACAGAAAGAAATCCAAGAAGTAAATTCATTTAAATATATTCACCAATAGCAGGATATCAAAGAACAGACAAAAAACATAACACAGAAATAAGACAACAACTAAAAGTAGAAGAACTAAATACAACAATAGTGAAATGCAGAACAAACTGGAAAGAACACTTTTCTAAGGATGACTGAGAATAGAATACGAAAAGCAGCATACAGCTATGCACCACGAGGAAGAAGAAGAATGGAAATACCAAAGAAAAGATGGAAAGAGCAGCAATTTGGAGCCGGAACAGGCTACTAAATAAGCCTAAACCGTGAAGAAGAAGAAGAAAAAAGAAGGTAAAATTTGCAGATTATATTGTTATATTGGCAGATAGAAAAAAATAGAATTAATTCATTGACACTTTCGAACCCGGAGGTTAATGTCGTGCGGACATAAGGTATGTATGCATGCATTCCTATCCTTTGTTAATATTTTCGAATCTTCTCCCGTATATATCACCTCGCTCAAAAATCTGTGATATCATTTTTTTGCCACAATCTTACGATACTCCATTGTTCTCTACAATCTTTGGCAAAGTATCTTACCACTCCTGAGTTTGGGTCGTCTCGAAAACGGAGTTACGTTACCCAAATGATGTAATGGATGATAAATGATACTGAAGCATCAGAAGAGTTCTTAATCCTAAATTTAACCTAAATTCCAAGCCTGGCTAGCTACAGGAATAGTTATCTGTAAGAAAAATTTGCTTGTGGTGTGACGGGTACCGAACGCGGGGTAGTCAGAAGTTTTGAACACAAATACGTAAGGCTAGTCTGAAATATCTGAGCTAAATTATATTTTATTTATTTACTTTATTTATTGTTATTTCAACTTTCATAAAATGATGATAGTAACAAAATAGGCTAATTAATAGGTTAATTAATCATCCTATCATTCAACTAATTCACGAGGACTATCGAACCTGTAGGTTCATGGCTGCGCGGAGATACGCTGTCCATATTTATCTACAGCAAATATTTTCCAATCATCCCTGTATAATTTAATATCCTTAAATTGTAGTTATTCTCCCATCTCAATATTGGTCTACCTAGAGGGCATTTTCCCCTCTGGTTTTCTACAAGGAGTTTCCATATATCTATTTTATTATATGTGTTGATTCTGAAAACTATGTTTTTTGGGATTATGAGAAATCCTCTATATGAAATTATTGATTTGTTCTTCTGCTTTAATGCATTGAAAGGATTCTTGTCATTGCAATTTCTATCAAAAAGTGTTTATAAAAATATATAAATAATACGAACAGAGATGTGAATAGAGAACACTATATAACACCTGGGTATATGATCTTCATGGGAAACTAGATGTAATAAAACATTGTAGACTGCGATGGGCAGGACACTTGGCACGAATGAGGATTTAACAGCGTGAAAATCAGAGGAAAAGCGCCCGGTGTGTAGGCCAAGAATGAGGTGGGAGAATAACTAACCATGATTTGAGAGAAATCACACCGTATTCTGCATTGCGCATGCGTAATAATAAAACGATACTTATTTAATCTATTGATATTGTAATTGAGGAGTTGAATGGAATATGGGTATAATTAATATTTTTCCCTTTTTCCGTTGAATTTATTTTTGGACTCACCATTTTGTAGTTGATCAGCCTGAAAAGTTTTGTTTCGATATCTCGATTACAGCAGGTACAGCAGCTGATCGTATCAATTAAAATAAACAAAAAAGTTATGCATTTAGTTAAAAATCAATTGCTAATATCTCAAAACGTATATTTTTTTAAATGTGCCCATATTCCATTCAACTCCTCAATTATATAATTTATGATTATTCCATATGAATTATATAGGTATCTGCTAGGTAATATGTATATATTTTTATATCCTTTATTTCGAGTGTTAGAGAGCTAACTAGAATTTCTTACATGTTTAAAAGTGAAACCATTATTCGACCAATGAAAATTCAGTCATACATCTGATTTGTTTACATTACAACTGGAACTAAGCTTGGAAGAGATATAACGAAACAATACGAGAAGGCCTACAAGTTAACATTATAGAATAATATAATCTCACAATACAGAGAACAGTGGACGAGACAGTGGATGTCGAATGCCATCTGACAAATTTCCTAGAAGTGCCTGAATTATGAACCAGAAGGAAGGGGTAAGTGGGAAGACCTTTAATCCTTAAGTGGGGATGTGGGGTGTATATACCGCCACAAACTTAAACTTTCATCCTTTTTTTTTTTAAAAAAAAGTAATTTTATGTTTTGTATTTTTTAGTACCTCGTTATTAATGTCTGCGATTCATGATTTTATAATTATGTCCACACGAATACTGTTCGTTTCTAAGAAGAAACATTTTTAATATGGTGCACTCCAACTCCCCACTTAAGTTTCAGGGAATAATACTTCTTATAAACCAGTTTCCACAGATATTTCAGTGTCTATTTTTGATATAGTATTTCAGAATTTATAGAATTAATTATGTCTATACATGGTAGGTAACGGTAAATAATGAAAGTTATTGTAGGCCAACTCCGACATTTTTTTTAAGAATCTATATAATTTAACTTTTGAGAGAACTTACAACACGTAAAGATATTCTTGTTTGTAGAATTTCAAGATACCATTATTATACCAGATTATTGGATTGCAAATTATGAATTTTGTATCTGAATGCATTGTAATTTTTCCCTCTCTCTTGTTGACGAACTACCTGCTAATTCCAGAAAAATATAATTTGAATTGTCTTTGAAAGTTAAAACAAAATACCTGAAATTTCCCAACTGCATGTATTAATGAGATTTCTTTTTCACAATATGTTTCTCTATAGCTTATTTTATCTTATATGTTTAATGTTTATATATTTTATCATCCTACAGCAGACTAAATGAATCTTCATTAAAATTTGACAAAATTATACAAATGTTTACAACACTATAATTTCAGTAATTATTTGAATTTCTAGAACATTTATAGCACTGATACTCCAGTTAGTGCATAAAGTTACCATATTAGTAAATTCTATGCAGTTTTGAAGTCACAGTTTTCTGTAATTCATTATTTCTGGGGCGATGTTATCACCTCACGTCCCCAATCGAGTAACATTCTATCACTGAATATGACTGAAGGGTTAAGAAGATTGTCTGACCAAATTTTTTGAGTCTCTGAACATGCCTTTGAAGACTTAATTCTTGTTAGTTTTGATGATAATGATGAAAAATTACTCATAAGCGGCCCACAGTGTATGTTAACAGTATTATCATTGTCTGAAACAGACTTACAGAGTACAGCGACATCTTCAGTGTTTGACTTTGACTTTAAATCGATTTGAATTAAAGGTGCGCTGTCTTTCTGATGTGTTTATTCAAAGTGTCCTATCGGTGGTAGGCATATATCAAGAACAACCAAATGGATTTATTTTCTTCCAGTTATCGCAATTATTTTTTTTAATTAGGAATATTCCACAATACAGTGTTTCTCCTTCAACCCAAAGTGATTTGTCGCCAGAGGTTCCTCTTTAATGCATCTTCTTCCCTCAAATCTCTAGCTTCCATACTTATCTTCACTCCATCTATTCAATGTTCTCTAGGCCTGCCTCTTCTACTACTTCCATTAGCTTTCCAATTAAGGATCTTCTTTGGTATTCTCTCTTCTTCCATTCTTATGAGGTGTCCATACCATTTCAAACGTTTTTCTTCAATTTTTCCTAATGTTTTTTTTTTTCAACTTGCATAATTTCCCTTATTATGCTGTTATTGACATTATTCCTTCTTGAAATGTTTGTCGATCGCCTCCAAAATTCCATTTCTACTGCTAACAACTTGTTGGCCTGTTTTCTACTTACTGTCCAGGTTTCGGACCCATGTAATAAAATGCTTTGCAACATAACTTGAAATATAATTTTCTTCGTTCTGTGTATTATATTTCTATTCCAAAGCAGTGAGTTCAACATGCCAATGATTCTTCTTCCATCAGTTATTCTTCTTTCAATTTCTGTACTTGAATTCTCATATTTATCTAAAACAGATACTAAATATTTAATTTTTTTAACATTACGTATTCTTCCTGAATTACATTGTAGCTCATCTGTTGTATCCAATTGAATATATTCTGTTTCATTATTCATTTCGGACATGACCCACACAATATTGTGGGTGCATAGTTGATTTTATATTCCGTGAATATTTCGTCTTGTACATCGTTTTTCTGGCTCAGACCTACCTGCAACGAATTTGTGAGTTGTGTTCATGCAGTTAGTACCACCAACAGCACCAAGTCGAAGAATAGAGCTTTTATTTTCGAAGTGAAGGAAGCATTCTGTATCATGCATGGTATGTATTGTCGTAATTTGTAAATAAATTGCATTGCTATTCTAACAATAGTTTAATAAGTTTCCTAAAACTTTACTGAATTGTAATCCCAAGGAAGAAATTCACAATTATGAAAATAAATGTACCGTTTTGTGGAATAAATTAGTATCCACACAATTTTGTGGGTTAGATTAATTTGTGAATTTAAACTGAGAAAAGTGAGGTTATGTAAATCATAGAGTCTTCTCTAAAGAGTCTATAACTTCTAAATAGTTTCGTATTTATACCGAAATGTATATCTAATTCAATAATTATAGGTTTTTTTAATTATCAAGTCCAAATAATAAACATATTAAGAATGTACGAAAATAATGTTTTTTCGTTATAACATTTTCTATTAAGTATAATGTACTTATTTGAACCGATATAATAGATTTTAAATTATTAATAGGTCACTATATTATAAAACAGTTGACCTTAAAATATTTTCTTGCCCGTTAGATGGCATCCAGACATTGCCGCTATGATGATGAAAATATCATCTTACAATGGCTTGGAGAAAACTCAGATATAAGTGACTTATCTGAAGATGATGATGGTGACAGAAGAGACATATCATACCAGCCAGCTGTTCAAAGTCGACTAGGAGAATCCTCAGAAGAATCAAACAATGTTGAAGAAAGATGTATTAGGCCTAGACGTACTGCTAAATCGTGTGATATCAACCAACATGCAGTGAATGCCACAGAACCAGATTCTATAGAAAATAATTTGTATTCTTCACTTCCACTTGATGTACAAGATTCTACGCCTTTTAGATATATTGACATAGAAGGGCGCTTGCCTAATGAAATGCAAAATGTTATGGGTGGTGTAGATCTGTGCGATGAACAGATGGAGTGCTACCGCACATGGTTTAAGAACAAACAGTGTACTCTAAAATGCATATTACATCTCTTAAACCTCTCAGTTGTGTATTCCTGGTTCTAATAAGTGTGTGATGCAGAATCCAATAAGATTCGAAATAAGAAGTGCAAGGATGTAATGGCATTCAGGTTAGAGTTAACGGAAGCATTACGTTCTACTCCTGATAGGAAGAGAAAAGTACTAAGCGACAGTGAGAGTGAGGAACAGGTCCCTGCTTCCAAAAGATCCAAGTACTAATAAAGTTCCTGGAAATGAAAAACGGTATGATGTTTACGACCACTGGATAATCATTGATGAAATTAAAACCCCAAGAATGTGGAGATATACACAATGCAATAGTAGAATCAAGGTCTGCTGTGAAAAAGTGTATCTTTACTTCTCAAAGAATCAGAATTGTTTTAGGAATTTACATGTTTTATCTAATAACTAGATATATTTTCTTGGTTTCAAGTATCTTCATTTGTTGGTAATGTTAATTTTCACTAAACTATTATTTTTTATTTTTGTCATTTGTTGTCATTACTGTAACATTATTTTAATTAAGTTTATTATTACATTAGATTTATTTCATTTGATCCTTGGATCAAATACGTGATATTGGACAAGTCAAAGTTATAACAAAAATTATATTAATAATGATGATGATAATAATAATAATAATCATAATAATCATATCATAATAATCCTAATCATATTAATAATAATAGCAAACAATTATCATAAAATCACAGCACCACACATGTTTAAACTGTCTACATATTATGTATTATTGAGTTAAAAGTTCAAATGTTTTACCTGAAGTTTAATTGATATAACCCTAACCCACACAATCTTGTGGTTTGGCTAATGTATACGTTTCATAAATAAAGCCTAACCCACACAATTTTGTTAGTCTGTTTATTGCTTACCCAAGAATCATAAGTTTTTAATTTTTTTTTTTCCACTATCAAATAGTAGCACACACTTCGATTATAAGAAAAAAACATTTTTTTAAAAACATTCTCAGGTCTGAAAGGGATAACCCTTATCTGTAATCCCCATTTTTTATATTCTATCTCTAATTTCCTTAACATGAAAGATGCATCGTCTGGATCCTGAGAAATCACCATCCGATCATCTGCGAATAGTAAATGGTGGAGGTAATAATTATCTTCTATTTGAATTCCCATATTTTGCAGTGTCTTGACCAATTCTTCGTACAATCATCAATATATATTTTGAACAACGTTGGTAATAATTGTAGTAGACCTTCTAATGTTAGGAATTTTTCTAAAAGTTTGTTTACCATCTTAATTTGCCATTTGTTCTCTCAGTATAATTATCTTATAATACTGATTGTTTTGTCATTTATGTCCGCCACTTCTAGGACTTTCCAGAGCAAGATTCTGGGTACACTATCAAACGCCTTTAACAAATAAATAAAGATCAATTCTACTGGTTGCGATTTCTCACGGCATTTCTCTAACACCTGTCTCAGTATGAATATATTATCAGTGCATGATTTGCCTGCAGTGAACCCACTTTGTTCTTCCATATCTTTGTATTCTCTGTTTAATCTATCTTTTATAATGCAAGTGAATATTTTCATAATTGAGTTATTCACACATATACCTCTAGAATTACTGCAGTTTCTTCTGTATCCCTCCTTATACGTATATCGATCACAATTAATAATAATAATAATAATAATAATAATAATAATAATAATAATAATAATAATAATAATCCCTTGTATTCCATATTTTTGTGTCAGAATGCATTTTATATTTTGAAACGTTCTACTTAATTTGTTTTGGTTTATATTCTTTCTTAATGTATTAATTACCTTCTTCAGTTTGGTATCTCTTCTGTATTATTTTGTAATTTTATTCCCTCTTTTATTATTATTTTCTTTTTATGTGTGAATTTTTTATGTCCTAAAACCTAATACATCTAAAGACAAAACATGTTTGGCTAAATCAGAATTTTAACCCAAGGTTTTCAGCTTTACTCGTTGGTGCACTACAATTGTGCTACTTGGCTAATCCAAGAACATAGACAAATCTATCTTTATTTAAATTTTCGTGTACCACTGGTTGTGAACTTCTGTATACATTACAACAAGGTCGCTTCAATGAATAATACATTATAATGGGAATTTATTCAGTGCCATATCGGTTAATTACAAACGTAATATTGAAAGTAATGCGTTCAGGCTTACAATTGGACATCATGGGTTCAAATCCCGGTATATCAAATATTTTTCCCTTAGATGTATTAATGTTGCATACGAACATTAAGTCTGAGTACCGCTACCTTAATTTCAATATTAAAATTTTCAGACTGGCTCCTAAATTAGTATATATACATTTTTCCCCTCTCCCTTTAACTAAAACTTTGTAATGTATTATATTCTATTTCTTAAATATCCAATACTTCTCCGGATGGCGATTAGAATGTTCCCTAGCGAGTGTTCATAAACCAAGTTAATATAATTACGCTTATTTACCTACAGATGTCTGCGAGTGGTACGTGGTCATAATATGGCCTCGATGAGACATCTGGTAGGTAACCTAGGTATTAATAATAGAATGCAGACTTTCACGACCGGTAGTAGGCATAATGTTATACGATTACGGGCAATAAGTCCTAGGTTCATGACGTTTCCCCAGATGGACTTCTAGCCCAGAAAATTTCTAAATTATAATTCAGATGGATGAACGTTGGTTCAATTTTGCACAGAGGCGTTTTTATTCAGGCTTGTGGTTCTTTTACGAGCCTGATAACCTCCAGACTCGGGTACCACGGCTAAAAGTCCCTCCCGTAGAACTTGCTTCTTGGATTTTCCCATCCTAAATGTACATCGACCCCGGTCGGCTTTGAACTCGCGACTCTCGGGAATAAAGGCAAGGAACATAACCACTAGCCTAATGCGGCCGACATGTATATATTCTATAAGTACGAGTATTATTTCTGTAACTGAACTGCAATCGAGCACGAGCGCTTGCTCATTCTGGTGTCAATACTTTGTACTAAATAACTTATAGGCTAGACCTGTTTGTGAATAAAATTTATTCATATTAAAACAATTCATCTTCTTCTCCTTCTTTGTTAGGAATC
The DNA here is from genome assembly GCA_030220185.1 of Diploptera punctata. Lineage (NCBI taxonomy): Eukaryota > Metazoa > Arthropoda > Insecta > Blattodea > Blaberidae > Diploptera > Diploptera punctata. The sequence continues at coordinate 3,407,318 of JASPKZ010007817.1, read as the reverse complement.
TCTACAATACAGTAGTTTTTCAACAACCTATTTTGCATTATATTCCTCCATAAATCCCTATTCTCTACATCACTCTCTGTTAATCCTTTCGACGCTATTCCTCTTTGAACCCACTGTTCATTTAGTCCCCCGCTTCCGTTGACCTCTGTTTAAAAATTTAATAACATGTTAGGTATCCTGTCATCTGACATCCTCTTTACGTGGCTAAACCATTTGTCATCTTTCTTCAATAACTTGCTGAACATCTTTTTGAACATACATTAATTTTCTAATTTTAGTATTATTCATTTTTCTCTCTTCTTGAATTTCTAGAAGCCATCCTCCAGATGTCCATCTCTATCAACAATTGTTTATGTACTTACTCTACGCTTAATGTACATGTTTCTGTACCATACAATAGTAGGCTAAATTCTCCACCAATGAACTATAAATAAGAATTTTTCGTTTATTATGTTCAGAATATTTTTACTACACAGCACCAAATTTAACATTCTGATTGTTTTCCTTCCTAGATTATTTATTTTATCTCAGAACTACTTGTTCCTTTTGACTCTAATATTTGATAATATAAAATAATATATATCTCAGAACTACTTGTTCCTTTTGACTCTAATATTTGATAATATAAAATAATATATACAATATACAATATTAAGATATTATACCTAATAATAATAACAATTTTATATAGAGATTTTCAATGTTTATACATCTTTCTGTGCTTAAAGTTTATTTTTCTTCTCCGCCCGTCTCTCTCCATTCATTCCACATAACCCAGTATTTCTATTCTCATTTCAGTTCTTATTTCTTGCATCCACGAGTTTCGAAGTCTTCCTTTCCTTCTTCTTCCAGGCGGAAACCATTCCAAGTATTTTATGGATAACTTTCTTCTTGCATCCGTTGTAAATGCCCAACCAATTTAATAGCTTATGGGCCTATCTTATATTAATGTACTATTGAATATTTAATATTCTTTTTTTTCTCGTATGGCCTTATTTCTTATTTTTTCCAGTATTGAATATCTTGCTGCTCTCCTCAATAAATCTATAATAATAATAATAATAATAATAATAATAATAATGATAATGATAATGATAATGATAATGATAATGATAATGATAATGATAATGATAATGATGATGATAATTATGATGATGATGATGATAATAATAATAATAATTATTATTATTATTATTAATAATAATAATAATTCTTCTTCACCGGCTAGGCAAAATGCCTGTTCCGCCTCACAGTTGTTTTGTCCATCTTTTCACTGGGCTTTCTACATTCCTTGATCCTCCTGATTTGTAGTTAAATGGTAATTTGGTAATCTTGTTACGTTCATTCTTTCTACATGTCTAAACTATTTTTCTCTATATCCTTTGATTTTATCATTTAATGCATATACATTTAACTCCGTTCTTATATCATCATTTTTAACCGATCTATTCTTGTGCAGCCTTTTGTTCTTCTAAGGAAGTTAATTTCTAAACTTTGTATTCCACTTTGTAATTGTTTGGTCATTACCCAAGTTTCACTCCCATAAAGTAATGCAGGAACTGCCAATGTTTTATAAAACTTCAATGTAGTATCTCTTCTTGTTTTGTTCTTTAATGTCTTATGTATAATTCCACATATCATTTGAAATCTTGACAGTTTCACATTTACGTCTCTTTCAGTTTGTGTGTTTATAGTAAAATTACAACCCAAATAATTACAATTTGTTACTTGTTCCAGAGGTTTTCTGTCTATTATGATTTTTGATCTTACATGTTCACTTCCAAAAATGCCATTAATAATAATAATAATAATAATAATAATAATAATAATAATAATAATAATAATAATAATAATAATAATGAAATTTGCTATAGGTGTCATTTATTAATTTATACAACTCTCACATATCTCTTGTCTTATATAGTAGCCTATATAGTTTCTTTTGTTTATTAATATTAAAAGCTGGCATGATCATTTCTGTTAAGGGAGACTTTCATTTACGAAGCTCAATTTCCTACTTCCCTCACCATCTCATCTCAGCTGTCGTTTTGCTTCATGGTGGCTTAATCTTCCTTCTTGTTCCTTCCATTGTGCTCTTCATCATTTTGACTAGATCCAATTTTTCCCTTCGCCCTTACTGCCATCACCCTATACTTCCATCTTATCGATCGATTATTTTTGCCTCGTGACGTCATTTCCGCTCTGTTGAATACTTGTGGACGGACTTCACAAGACATGAATATCCTATACAATAAGGAATATACAATAAGAATAACTGACTGGCTCTATCGAATTCATAGGTTCATGGCTTCGCGGGCATAAGCTAACCACACATTTCTATCGTGAACTAATATTTTTCAGTTATTCTCTTTATAATCTACTTCCCCCAAATCATGATTAATGCTATTCTCCCGTCTCATTCTTGGCCTTCCTGCTGTGCGCTTTCTCTCTCTATTATCTACAAGAAGGTTTCATACAGTCTTTCATTTCCTGTTCTTGCCACATGTTCTGCCCAATGCAGTCTTCGAGTCTTAACTGTTCGTATTATGTCTGATTTAACATAAAGATGGCTGTAAAAGGGAAGATTCTAAGAGACAGGAGATTCTCTAATTGCTTTAAATTCTAAGTCTTTGAGGAACCGACCTGCATATCTTCTTAGTGTCCAATCCCACCTTCACGTGGTGCAGCTGTTAGTAACCATATAACTTACACAGTAAAACTTGTTTAATCCGGAATGTGAATAATACGGAAACCTGTTCAATGTGAACACATTTGTTGGTCCTGGCGAAATAATAGAAATTTTACGTGTATTTATTTGGCATAAAACGGAATCTGTCCAACGCGGAAACGGAAGTATATTTCTACACAATTCGTGAAAAAAAGAAGCGGAAAGATAGAGATAGAGAGAGAGAAAGAGAGAGAGAGAGAGAGAGAGAGAAAGAAATAAATTAGTTTTCACTTCATTGAATTCCCGTTAGGAAAAAAAAAAAGTAAAATAAAATAAGGAATGTTTCCAGATGCCGGATGAAGTAGAAATTCTACCTGAAATTTTCTTTCGGCCATACGGCACACCCGTTATGCGAAATGCAAATACTGTACCTGTCTTACAAATAACCATTGCATTGTAAAATCTTAACATTTGTTAAGTTCTGAGACCGATCATTCGCAGGTAGCGTTCTGAATTTACGGAATAAATACGTCTACAATTAATCCAAGGTACTCTACAATCTAAGATTATTAATAAGTTTCAGTTTTTCATAATGCGGAATTTTGTCTAATGTGGAAAAAATGGTCCTATGCGATTCCGCTTTGAGCAGGTTTTACTGAAAAACGTATGTGGTGAAAAGACGGGACGGGCTCTCACCAATCGCACTGGACAGCATGGTGAAAAAAAGGAATGGTATGGAAGTGGTCCACTTCCATACCATTCCTTTTTTTTTATCTTTCCTATCCAGTCTCTCTGGACTGCGCACTTGTTGTTTTCCGACCCCGATACTATTAGAGTATTTGAGGCCTAGAGTATCATTTCATCTTATCTTTTCTGTCAAATTCTTCGTTATTAAGAGCAGATCAGACTCTCAGCTGTGGTAAAAGCAACTGATCTAAGGGTAGATACCTGAAAAAGTAAACCCAGGTCCTCCAGGTTGGGGGTTGATGCGGAAAGTCAGCTCCCTCCCATCAGAAAAAAAATAATGCTAAAAACCTAATAGAGATAAGCCAGTCGGATTAAAAGGAAGACGAATCGAGATAAGGAAAAGAACTCGAGGCAGAGGAAGACCTAAAACTTCCTGGAGTCAGGGAATATACTTACTGTATACATGAAGGGGAAACATCTACAAACAGGAGATTGGATGGATCGATAAAATCGGTTATTAGGGATTGGACGATGTCAAGGACCAATGATCTTTCTCATAAAGATCATGTAGCTTACTGTTAGGTAGTCTATTACATTCGCCTGTCTGTTCATCTCTCTTTGATCCAAACCTTGTCTTACGAATTTAATTCTTGAATACTTGTATTTTTTCTTCTCCCTTAAAGTAAGACTCAATGCTATGTATTCATACATGCCAAATATAACTGGAAGAATAACAGTTCTTATATTTTCAGTTTTAATTTTTTTGGCAGACGTTGGTACGACAAGAGTCCCTATAATGTATAATAACATGCATTTTGAGAATTAAATCTATGTTTAATTTGTTTTTGTGTCTCATTATTGCTTGCAATTATTGTTCCTAGGTATTTGAATTCGATCATTTCTTCAAAGTTTCCTCATCCATCATTAACTTTCTATTTCCATTTAACAATAAATTTTACGTGTGACCATATATTTAGTTTTGTTGATGTTTAGGCCAACTTTCAGCCCTAGAATTTGATTTTACATATCACATTTGCCATATTATATTTTAATTACATATTTAAGCAATTTTGATTATATATTTACACATTGAAACTGAAAGAATTTGGCAGTATCGTAGTCAATTTAGAGGAATCTGTCCCGTAATCGATAATCCACGTTAACCCTTACTTAAGTTTATGGTCTGTATACCGCCGTATTATGGATATCTATACAAAGAAAACCAAAGTGATGGCTTTTTGTGGGAAATACCCTATACCTAGCAAAATTGTTGTGGATGATGAAATTCTAGAACGAGTAAACGAATTTAATTATTTGGGTTATAATTTAACATTTCAAGATGAAGCTGATATATCAAAGAAAATCACACATTTTACAAAAACAACGGGGATAATTAACAGTATAATGAAACCATCTTTAGTACAGAAGAACACATGGTTATGGCTTTGTAAGTTTCTCGCAAGACCAGTATTAAGATATGGTAGTGAAGCATCGACAAGAAGAGATGAAAGCCGAATAACAGCAATTGAAACGATATTTATGCGCCCTACACAAAGTGGGACCATAAAAGAAATGAGGAAATTATTGAAGAGTTAGATGTAAAAACCATTCTTCACCATACACAAAACTACCAGAACAACTGGAAAGCCCATCTTCAACGAATGCCGTCTCATATAATTCCAAAAGGCATACTTCGCTACTGCCCCCATGGCAAAATATCACTGGGACGTCCAAAAAAGCGCTGGATAGAAAATTCCTCTTTGAGAGTGTAACAGGCCACACGGGCTGATACTTGCATGGATGATTATGATGATTTACGTATATATTTCTAAATATTGTATACGACCCGAGCTGTAATCGCGAGTATAGTAAAATTAAGGTCATTTGACCACCTTGTGTATTTAGCTAGCAAATACATATAAGTAACGCTCGATTTCAGTAAGTGTAGCTTTAAATGATAAATGAAAATCCATAGCTGTGGTCTCAGAGTAGCATTGTTGCCTCGTATGCAGCGGCCTTTGGTTGGATCTTCGGTCGGGATCATTTTTTTGGGTGATGATTTCTTCGGGGGTTTTTGCTCATCTTAAAGAAAAATATGGGGCCAAAATGGTAAGAGTCCTCGAGGGTTTATAAACTGCTGATGAATATACACCATATAATAGCTCAAGTAGAGCCATATGTTCCAACCAACTCCTATACATGCATGTCCTTTTCAGGACCCCTGGGTGAAGCTGAATCGTGCAAGAGCAGAAAGCGACTTACCGAGGCTATTACTGGGACCCAACACCTAAGGGAAAAAGCTCGAAAGAAAATTATCACCCACCCGGGATTCCTGGGTGAGCTTAGTTCTGACGACTCCATCTTGTAAAAAAACACTCCGTTACGAAGTCTAAAGAGGAAACAGCCGGACGGACCTATTTTGAAACAGGGACGAATGGTGGAGACTTCTTTGAACAGCCGGGACCCGTGTTGGGTTGTCGAGCTGAAGATGATGAAAGATAAATAACGGGAAATTCTAAGGCTAAAATAATCTCTTAACATCAGATGGCCTTCAAAATCATCATTCATATAGTGTTCAGTATGAGTGGTTGTCTTTTCTTTAATGTTCATATTGCCCCGTAAGGGGCAGTGGCATTAAGCTGATTAGGTATTTCGGGCTACAGAAGAACGATCGGACTTGTACCTAGATTTGCAGGGTCATCACTAGGGCCCGGATTTTATATAATATCAAATTAACAAATATGTACATAAATATGTAACCAAATATTGTGAAATATGTAAATAAATATGTAATGAAGCAATTATGTGTAAAATCCAAAAAGTTATTTCTTTGCTATAAAAGAGAAGTCGAGTAGTAGACAAAATCTCTCTCGTTAATTTTAAATTCATTTCTCTTCTGCTACGAACTACAGTGAGGATGATTACATGTGTCAACCATTCAAGCATTTTAAGCCACATTGGATCGGATGTCCACAACCAATTTTAACGATATACGTTACCAACTGTTGTATTGTCATGCACAGTCTTCTGTCTGACAATATGCATTTGTAAATTGAAAAAGATCGCTGAACTTCGCAAGAAGTAAACGGTGCATATTTATAGAGAGGGATTGTGCTAGGAATAATATTCTCAGGGGGTTCTACATTTTCGCCATTAAATAAGTGAGAAAGAGTAACAAAAGTTGGGTATCCAGAGCTCTTGTTTACACAGACTGCAGTTTAGTGGAAACTACACCACCCACTTCGCCTGGTACAAGACTGACCACTTGAACTACATCTTCCATTACTTCCACAGCTTCTTGGAGAAGCACACCTGAAGTTCCATTATTTCCACAGCTTTTTGGAGAAGCACACCTGAAGTTCCATTATTTCCACAGCTTCTTGGAGAAGCACACCTGAAGTTCCATTATTTCCACAGCTTCTTGGAGAAGCACACCTGAAGTTTCCATTATTTCCACAGCTTCTTGGAGAAGCACACCTTAAGTTCCATTATTTCCACAGCTTCTTGGAGAAGCACACCTGAAGTTCCATTATTTCCACAGCTTCTTGGAGAAGCACACCTGAAGTTCCATTATTTCCACAGCTTCTTGGAGAAGCACACCTGAAGTTCCATTATTTCCACAGCTTCTTGGAGAAGCACACCTGAAGTTCCATTATTTCCACAGCTTCTTGGAGAAGCACACCTGAAGTTCCATTATTTCCACAGCTTCTTGGAGAAGCACACCTGAAGTTTCCATTATTTCCACAGCTTCTTGGAGAAGCACACCTGAAGTTCCATTATTTCCACAGCTTCTTGGAGAAGCCACACCTGAAAGTTCCATTATTTCCACAGCTTCTTGGAGAAGCACACCTGAAGTTTCCATTATTTCCACAGCTCCTTGGAGAAGCACACCTGAAGTTCCATTATTTCCACAGCTTCTTGGAGAAGCACACCTGAAGTTCCATTATTTCCACAGCTTCTTGGTGAAGCACACCTGAAGTTCCATTATTTCCACAGCTTCTTGGAGAAGCACACCTGAAGTTCCATTATTTCCACAGCTTCTTGGAGAAGCACACCTGAAGTTTCCATTATTCCCACAGCTTCTTGGAGAAGCACACCTGAAGTTCCATTATTTCCACAGCTTCTTGGAGAAGCACACCTGAAGTTCCATTATTTCCACAGCTTCTTGGTGAAGCACACCTGAAGTTCCATTATTTCCACAGCTTCTTGGAGAAGCACACCTGAAGTTCCATTATTTCCACAGCTTCTTGGAGAAGCACACCTGAAGTTTCCATTATTCCCACAGCTTCTTGGAGAAGCACACCTGAAGTTCCATTATTTCCACAGCTTCTTGGAGAAGCACACCTGAAGTTCCATTATTTCCACAGCTTCTTGGAGAGAAGCACACCTGAAGTTCCATTATTTCCACAGCTTCTTGGAGAAGCACACCTGAAGTTCCATTATTTCCACAGCTTCTTGGAGAAGCACACCTGAAGTTCCATTATTTCCACAGCTTCTTGGAGAAGCACACCTGAAGTTTCCATTATTTCAACAGCTTCTTGGAGAAGCACACCTGAAGTTCCATTATTTCCACAGCTTCTTGGAGAAGCACACCTGAAGTTCCATTATTTCCACAGCTTCTTGGAGAAGCACACCTGAAGTTCCATTATTTCCACAGCTTCTTGGAGAGAAGCACACCTGAAGTTCCCATTATTTCCACAGCTTCTTGGAGAAGCACACCTGAAGTTCCATTATTTCCACAGCTTCTTGGAGAAGCACACCTGAAGTTCCATTATTTCCACAGCTTCTTGGAGAAGCACACCTGAAGTTCCATTATTTCCACAGCTTCTTGGAGAAGCACACCTGAAGTTCCATTATTTCCACAGCTTCTTGGAGAGAGCCACACCTGAAGTTTCCATTATTTCCACAGCTTCTTGGAGAAGCACACCTGAAGTTCCATTATTTCCACAGCTTCCTGGAGAAGCACGCCTGAAGTTTCCATTATTTCCACAGCTTCTTGGAGAAGAACACACCTGAAGTTCCATTATTTCCACAGCTTCTTGGAGAAGCACACCTGAAGTTCCATTATTTCCACAGCTTCTTGGAGAAGCACACCTGAAGTTCCATTATTTCCACAGCTTCTTGGAGAAGCACACCTGAAGTTCCATTATTTCCACAGCTTCTTGGAGAAGCACACCTGAAGTTCCATTATTTCCACAGCTTCTTGGAGAAGCACACCTGAAGTTTCCATTATTTCCACAGCTTCTTGGAGAAGCACACCTGAAGTTTCCATTATTTCCACAGCTTCTTGGAGAAGCACACCTGAAGTTCCATTATTTCCACAGCTTCTTGGAGAAGTACACCTGAAGTTCCATTATTTCCACAGCTTCTTGGAGAAGCACACCTGAAGTTTCCATTATTTCCACAGCTTCTTGGAGAAGCACACCTGAAGTTCCATTATTTCCACAGCTTCCTGGAAAAGCACACCTGAAGTTTCCATTATTTCCACAGCTTCTTGGAGAAGCACACCTGAAGTTCCATTATTTCCACAGCTTCTTGGAGAAGCACACCTGAAGTTCCATTATTTCCACAGCTTCTTGGAGAAGCACATCTGAAGTTTCCATTATTTCCACAGCTTCTTGGAGAAGCACACCTGAAGTTCCATTATTTCCACATCTTCTTGGAGAAGCACACCTGAAGTTCCATTATTTCCACAGCTTCTTGGAGAAGCACACCTGAAGTTCCATTATTTCCACAGCTTCTTGGAGAAGCACACCTGAAGTTTCCATTATTTCCACAGCTTCTTGGAGAAGCACACCTGAAGTTTCCATTATTTCCACAGCTTCTTGGAGAAGGCACACCTGAAGTTCCATTATTTCCACAGCTTCTTGGAGAAGCACACCTGAAGTTCCATTATTTCCACAGCTTCTTGGAGAAGCACACCTGAAGTTCCATTATTTCCACAGCTTCTTGGAGAAGCACACACTGAAGTTTCCATTATTTCCACAGCTTCTTGGAGAAGCACACCTGAAGTTCCATTATTTCCACAGCTTCTTGGAGAAGCACACCTGAAGTTCCATTATTTCCACAGCTTCTTGGAGAAGCACACCTGAAGTTCCATTATTTCCACAGCTTCTTGGAGAAGCACACCTGAAGTTCCATTATTTCCACAGCTTCTTGGAGAAGCACACCTGAAGTTTCCATTATTTCCACAGCTTCTTGGAGAAGCACACCTGAAGTTCCATTATTTCCACAGCTTCCTGGAGAAGCACACCTGAAGTTTCCATTATTTCCACAGCTTCTTGGAGAAGCACACCTGAAGTTCCATTATTTCCACAGCTTCTTGGAGAAGCACACCTGAAGTTCCATTATTTCCACAGCTTCTTGGAGAAGCACATCTGAAGTTTCCATTATTTCCACAGCTTCTTGGAGAAGCACACCTGAAGTTCCATTATTTCCTCAGCTTCTTGGAGAAGCACACCTGAAGTTCCATTATTTCCACAGCTTCTTGGAGAAGCACACCTGAAGTTCCATTATTTCCACAGCTTCTTGGAGAAGCACACCTGAAGTTCCATTATTTCCACAGCTTCTTGGAGAAGCACACCTGAAGTTCCATTATTTCCACAGCTTCTTGGAGAAGCACACCTGAAGTTTCCATTATTTCCACAGCTTCTTGGAGAAGCACACCTGAAGTTTCCATTATTTCCACAGCTTCTTGGAGAAGCACACCTGAAGTTCCATTATTTCCACAGCTTCTTGGAGAAGCACACCTGAAGTTTCCATTATTTCCACAGCTTCTTGGAGAAGCACACCTGAAGTTCCATTATTTCCACAGCTTCTTGGAGAAGCACACCTGAAGTTCCATTATTTCCACAGCTTCTTGGAGAAGCACACCTGAAGTTTCCATTATTTCCACAGCTTCTTGGAGAAGCACACCTGAAGTTCCATTATTTCCACAGCTTCTTGGAGAAGCACACCTGAAGTTCCATTATTTCCACAGCTTCTTGGAGAAGCACACCTGAAGTTCCATTATTTCCACAGCTTCTTGGAGAAGCACACCTGAAGTTCCATTATTTCCACAGCTTCTTGGAGAAGCACACCTGAAGTTTCCATTTTATTGGTACTGTTGGGAAGTCAACTAAAGTGACGTGGGATGTATGAAACTGAACTGAGCACTTTAGAACTGTTGAATGCTATCAATGATTCACTCACACACACTGCAAGATCGGGATAAGTAGATTCTCGCGCAACGCCGGGTAATTAGCACGGTGTATCTAAAAAATATAAATTTATATTTATTTTTCCATTTACTTATTCAACTAAACATAAAAGCACATTAATTTTCATTGATTTATGCGTAGCAGCGCCCGCCGGGTGTTAGCTAGTAGTCTATAAAAACATGTTCAAGTGGAAAATGGTGACTTTTTAAACATCCTGCATCAACACAGGATGGTTGTATGAAGAGCGACCATGGACCTACAGGTTCAATCTGTGCTTTAGTTTTACTTATGTGATTGGATTATTCTCCGTAATATTTTATTATTTTTATTTTCTCAATAGTATAACATGTACTCTTTCCTTGTTACGGTCAACCATTGAATTATGTTTGTGCAAGTTAAATTGGATCATGCAGAATTAAAACATTGAAGGTATATGGAGAAAAAATAACAATAGTTAATTAGCTGAACATTTCATTAACGATAAAATTGGGAAGAAAGTTGAGATAAATAAATTATTTTCTTTATTGAAGATACGAGTATAATAACCGGTCTGTATTACAAAACTTTACGCAAGCTTTGGATTTTAAAAAGATCTCAGTCCAGTATTGTTCTTGATAATTAAGTCTTTAGGAGTATTATAAAAATATATCTTGTTGTTTTGTTTAAAAAAGTAACCTTTCAGCGCTCATTAAATCTTCGTTCCTTTAATATCCTCCCTTCTTTTCTGATACAATAGACGCCATGTTTAACATCTCTTCTTTATTTCAAAAGTAACAATACAAATCTCTTTCTGTGCATATAGAAGTTATTTATAAACACACTGTAGTTATAAAAGTATTTTTATAATAATCTGGCGTGCGCTGCTATACCTAAATACATTACTTATGTATTTTTATTTTGGTTCAATAAGTACAACGAAAAATAATTATAAATTCATACCGTAATTTTTATTACGTATGTCTGAAAATGAAATAGATCAAATTTGACGGTGTCAAATTTTTAATTTTGATTTTGAGGTAAACCCCCCCATTTCAAATGGTTGGATTTTGCTATTTTTTAATAACACCTATATCAATTCAGTTTAATAGCATATACTGAGTATCGTCGTGAAACATCAAAAATTGCGACCGCTAGGGCAGTTTCTAAATTTAGTTTCAGGTGAAGTCCTACACTAATGGATTTAGAGAATGATAGATGGCGGCTAAAAACTCGCCGTATCCGGAAACCTATATGTACAAATTTTCATGAAGATCAGTTGGGCGGTTTAGAAGTGTATAAAGGAAAAGCTCTTACACATTCGTTTATATATATATATTTTTTTTTGTAGGATGATGACCGAAGTTTCGTCTTCACGTAGTTTATGTCTTAATTAATCATACAGATGTGTAATACTTAACTTTATTTAATTCTAAAAACTATCAGTTAAAGAACACTTAAAATTTGCACTAACAAGTAATCGTGATTTAAGGTTTATCTGTTTCACAATTATTTTACAGTTTGTGATGAGTATACTCACTACAATTTTTTCTGTGTCTCTGCTCACTTATCGGTGCCAAAGAACATGACTGACTCGCTTCCTGCCATCGCCACACACACACACACACACACACACATATATATATATATATATATATATATATATACATGGAAGTTTCTAGCCACTGATATTTCCCGAAAGGGGAAGTAGAGGTGCATAAAAATTTTTGGAATGAGAGCCCAACCATTTCGGTGGTCTGCGCGGGTCTTCCGACTCGCAAGTCGGTAACTCGCAAATCTATTCTACCAATGCGAGACCACTAATCTCACCTTCTCCCACAAAATTCAAACGTCGTAATCAAGACGCGTCACAATATGTATATATTAGAAATTGGAGAGATAGGAGACAGTATCTAAAAATCCAAAGTAGGAGGATCAACCCTATTGCTAATGGATGATTCATTGGGTAAAAATAAATCTAGTAATTAGACTAGAAATTAAAAGAATTAATTTAACTATTTCAAGGAGTAGGTTATTTAAAATATACGTTTCGGAGACTTATGACTAATTATATGTAAAGTAAGAACAGTTAAGTCTCGTAGAATCTGTGATGGACAGTACATGTGTCACGAATGGGGAATGAAAGAGGAGTTTGGAATCTCCTTGGGGGGAAAACCAGAGGGAAAGCCCAGTAGATGGGACAAGAATGTTTTGGGAGAATGCCATTAATCATGATTTAGGGCATAAATTATATTGGGAAAGATTGGAAGATGTTTGCTCATGTATGCGTGGTCATGAAATTACTATAGGTAAATGTATTAGTGAGCTAGTTAGTTACTTCAAGTTATCGCATTGTAATTACTGCATTCATTTTATGTAAACCGAATGGGGATAAGTCAAAGTTAAACAAAACCATAATTTTAGGTAACTTACAAATATTTATTTTACGTTTGTTATGTATGTCGTAGACAAATCGAAGGAACGAGTCCTCAAGAAGGGATTTTAAGCTGTGGTTTCCAAGTCTGAAGATTATATGGCTCGTGGATGAGCCTCAGGCATAAATTAGTGCCTTTTAACTTTCTCAATCTTATTTATTATACAGAGTGTAACAAGACCTCACCGACAAAATGATAGGAATGATGGACCTTGCAGAGAGGATCATTTTTTTAAAGGAACAAATCGTCGCAAGTCGTTTATGAGTTATGCGCCGATTAAGGTGTTCACTCGTAAGGGTTGGACAGTACAAACATTTGTACACGTATCATTTTATTGAAAAATAATGTTTTTACAAGAAGAGTTCAAACAATATGTGTTTTGACGACAACAAAAAGAATCCTGCCATGCTCGGTGGTGCTGGCTGATCGTTGCTGCGACGATATCAAACATGCAATGAGGCACAGGGCCAACTATTTGAATACGTATTGTAAAATCGTGTAATTTTTCAATAACATGGTATGTGTACAATTGTTTGTTTTCAATTCCGACCCTTACGGGTGAACACAGTCCACCGTTGTGGTCTCGAGGTAGCGTGCTGCCTTGTCACGCAGCGGGCCCGGGTTCGATCCCCGGTCGGCGCAGTTTTTCTGGGTGAGGTTTTTATCGGGGTTTTTCCTCACCTGTAAGACAAATGTCACGAAAACTTTAAGGTCCAAACGGTCCCCGAAATCATATGGTCATCATCCTTATCATTATCATCCTTACCATTATCATTATCATCATCATCCTTCACCGGTGTTGAAAGCAACGGGAAGCTACCACATCTACACAATTCCCTAGTAAAGCTGCAAGCATAGCATGAAAATGCTATGATTGGAGTGAAGGACCTGCCTTCGGGCAGAATTACTATGGATGGACGGGTGAACACCTTCATCTGCGCATAACTCATAAACGACGTGTTTGCGACTATATGTTCCTTCACAAAAAATGATCCTCTCTGCATGGCCTATCATCCTTACCATTTTGTCGGTGAGGTCCTGTTTCACCCTGTATAATATATTACTATTTAGATCTGTTAACTATATAGTAATAATAATAATAAAAATAATAATAATAATTATAATTATTATTGTCATTATTGTTGTTGTTATTATTGTTGTTATTATTGTTGTTATTGTTGTTGTTATTGTTGTTATTGTTATTTTTGTTGTTATTATTGTTATTATTATTATTACTACTATTATTATTGTTCATATTGTAAAGTTTTATTTTATCTGACAGAGTTAAGGTCATAACGCCTTCTCATACACTCAACCAGCGATATAAAAAAAAATACTTTAGAGAGACTTTCCTCGCCATCCAATACAAGTACAAATGTTTGGATGTCCGTGTGGCTATGAACCCACGGGTTCGATAGTGCCAGTGAGTTAGATAGATAACGCTGGTCTACATGATTTTTGTCTCATGAGTGCCAAGTAGTTGTTCTTAATGCAGTTTTTTATCGTGTTTTCAAATATGTATTGGGAATTTCTCCATCATCCACAGTTTTTTATTTCAATTTCAATTAATGGGTTTAAATAATTATTTTTTAATAAACGCTTTTTCGTCCATTTGATCATTGTAATATAAAACAAAATGAGCTAACTCAAATGATTTCAGCTATGGAAAAGATATATCAAGGGAAATGGAATCCTAATATGCTGGCCGATTATTGTTGGACCATCAAGAGCGATGCTCCACAGGCGAAATATAGCAGAAAATTGACATTTGTTACTTTCTAGGTGAGACCGAATGTTCGAATATTATGTAGTTACGAATGTTGAAAATATTGAAATGTTTGAAATCATAAATTCTTGTCTCTCGGAAACCTTGCATGATGGAGAAAAACCGATATCATATTTGATTCAAGATAAAAAATACTATTAGAAACACATACTGTTCTTTCTGGGACAAAAAAGTTTCTTTTTTGTTACTCAGTGTAATTAAGCCTTTTATGTCATAATTTCCTTATGAATGTTAAACGCTGTGCAGAAAGCCACAAATTACCTGAATTCGACCTACAACAACAAATTAAGGGGATCCCATAACTTGTCAGCTACTCCGTTCAGAATTTGAGCTAATTAACAACTTAACAAGAGATCAAAGTCGAGAGGTTGGTAATGAGGGTTAATTCTGAACCGTCATTACTGGAGCTGGTCTTAATTTGAGACTGTATTGAAGGGTTAGACACTGGCTAGACTCCCAGCTAATCAAAACTGTTTGAGTAATTTCTCGCTCCAATTCTTTTAATCCCATTTTCCTTCTATTTACATTAATACCACCTTCTCCAACTCTAAATTTTTATCGGAATTGATATATTAAAGTAATTGCAACAATATGTTTAAAATATTATTACTAGTGAAAGAATTTTGTCTTAAGTCTCGTAGACAGTGATGGGCAGGACATGTGGCACGAATGGGGAATGAAATACGTGCATGGAAGCTTCTTTTAGGAAAACCAGAGGGAAAACGTCAAATTGATAGGCCAAGAATGAGGTAGGAGAAAAACATAAACTATTATTTGAGGGAAGTACATTATACAGGTGATGATTCGAAAACATTGGTTCCCGGATGGGGATATATGGAGAGTTTATGTCCGCGCTGCCATGAACCTACGAGTTCGATAGTGCCAGTGAGTTGAGTTGTGTTGAGTGAAAGGATTTTGAGGTGCGGCACCTTTAAAAAATCTGTTTTCATACCAATAGTTCAAAAAAAGATATATATATATATATATATATATATAAGAGGTTGAAATGAAGTGAAACGAACAGAATTTATTGCACTTTTATGCACATTTTCGTGAGATTACTAGATTTCGTGCCTTTTTCCCTCTTTTTTATGCTTCAGCACCTTTCTCTCCGCGTTTTTAAAAGATACGACAGAAAAATATATTATGCTTCTTGAACAGCTTTTTAAAATCTCAATCAGAAGTCAATCGGCCGCGGTGGACTAGTGGTTATGCTCCTTGCCTCTGGTTCCGAGGGTCGCGGGTTCAAACACGGCCGTGGTCGATGGATTTTTTAGGACGGAAAAATCCAAGGAGCAAGTCCTCCGGGAGGGACTTTAAGCCGTGGGTCCCGAGTCTGAAGATTTTCAAGCTCGTAAAAAATCCTTAAGCCTGAATGAAAAGGCGTCTAAGTAAAATTTACCGAATTTTCCCGTCCTAGTACTACCTTGGTTTCCTAGATGTCAGTATGAGGCGGAACGCTGACCACGGACCACTCAAAATGACATCTATACGATAACAAGTGTAACTAAACTAGTATGGTTCAAATCCTTCCCTGTAGGGGGAGAGAGCCTAAATAGCTGTAAAGGGAAAACATAAGCTTACAATACAATCAGAAGTCAATAATATTCAATATTAAAATATAATTTATGTAAACCACTAGTAATTTATATCCAGCAGCACTGACCAATCTGCAGCCGTGAAGTAAAATTAATATTTCAACTGTATTGCTGCAACAGTTTGAAGTAAGTTCAGTTAGTACTGGCCATAATTTAACAGTTTTCTATGTATTGACATGTTGTTGGCTGTATTTACTAGTCTGAACCACAACTTATATTTATTAGTATTACAACTGGGTTTGTGCAACAATAACATGGCGAATGTTAATAAGGATAAATTGTATGCACTTTCAGAAGAGTCCAAAACGAAATTTATCGAAACTGATGGCATCATTCTTCGATGGAATAAACTAAAGAGACATGAATTACCTGTTATGAACTCTATAAAGAAGAAAAATTGGTGCAAAATTATATGCATATTATTGAAACAATGTAACTGGTTTAAATCTTAATTCTATTTTTCAGCAGCATTTTCTAATGAATTTTAGAATCTTCCGCCCCTTTTACAACCAAAATTTGCACCTTAAAATCGTTTCCCTAATTATTAACAAGTATACGGCTGTCGTGAAAATATGGAGAAACCAGAATGAGCATTGGCTTTACTAATTTATCATACATAATAATATAATGTACGGTTAAATACTATAATATAGTTACCTTATAGGTCCGTCTCCTCAACTTAAGTTCTTTTAAAACAGAGTTTTAAAAGAACTTAAGTTGAGGAGACGGTCCTACAAGGTAACTATATTATAGTTTTTAACCGTACATTATATTACTGTGAACTAATACCTCAACGGAAAATCACCATGAATTTTACTAGTATCGATATCATACATAAGTTTACAAAAAGTCGAAAGAAATCATATCTGCGAAATTAAAATGAAAAAAATGCATAATCGAATTAGTAAAATAATTAAGATATGTTTAAAAGTTTGTTTTCTAAGCTCATTCCTTCCCTGTGCCGGAATTAAGGCGCCCCCTAATGAAGACGTATTGACAAGTTAATTAATTACGCTCATTAACCATAGATATAAGCGAGTGATAGAGGGTCGGCGGCCTAGCAATCGATTAGACGTCTAGTGGATAATTACTGAATTAGAAACGGTCGGTAAATTTTGTATAGAGTCCTTTTTATTGAAGCCTGTAGTTCTTTTAGGAGCCTGAAAAACTTCAAACTCGGGACCGCAGCTTAAAGTTACTCCCGGAGGATTTCTTCCTTTGATAGTTCCATCCTAAAAATCCATCGACCACGGTCGGGTTTGACCCTAGATTCCTCGGAGTTAGAGGGAGGAACGTACCATATCCCACAGCGGCCAACTTAAGTTCTATAATTTAAATAAACATTTAGCATAATAATCACATTCCATTCAATTACACTGGTTAACATGATTTTTATCTCTAGAGTACCAATAGTTGTACTTAATGCAGTTTTTTATCGTGTTTTCAAGTATGTATTCGCAATTTCTCCATCACCAACAGTTTTTGTATTTCAATTTTAATTAATGGATTTAAATAATTATTTTTTAAATAAACCCAGATTTCTTCCCGAAAAATATTGGCTCAGTGAGCGATGAGCACGGGGAACACTTTCATCAGGAGATTTCAGCTATGGAAAAGAGATATAAAGGCAAATGGAATCCTAATATGCTTGCCAATTATTGTTGGAATATCAAGAGGGATGCTCCACAGATGAAATATAGCAGAAAATTGTAATTTCGTACTTTCTAGGCGAGTCCAAATGTTCGAATATTGTGTAGTTACGAACGTAGAAAATATTAAATTGATTGTGTCTCTCGGAATCCTTGCGTGATTGAGAAAAACCGATATCATATTTGAATTCAGGAGAAAAAAATACTATTAGATTCACATTTTTTCTTGCTGAGACAAAAATGTTTCATTTAGTTGTTGTTAAGTGTTACCAGAGTTTAACCTCGCGCTTTTGTAGGTACTTTTATCTTCCACACGCCATCCGGGACTTAAAGTGGCACGACCTGACGGGAGAGAGAGTTGAAATTAAGGATCACACACATATTTTTTGACCACACAAAGTCATGGAGGGTTTCCCAGAATAACAGTAATCAGCTCAATCTCAGGACTTCCTGCGAGCCAACACAACATTAAGACGAAGCACCATTCACACACACATTCATACTAAACATGGCCAATATGATAATGATAATGGTGATTATAATGGTGAGATGATGATCGGGGACCGTTTGAGCCTTAAAGTAACCTGATATTTGTCTTACATATGAGGGAAAACCCAAAAAAAAAAACACTACTTAGCGCACCACAACGGACGAGCTGCACAGCGTGTTTATCAACAATATCCTAATCGCCGTATCCTGCATCATACGACGTTTACTGCTGTGTTCCAACGGCTGCGGGATACCTGGTCATTTAGCAGACTACCTGGACAGGGACGCCGTCGAACAGTAAGAACGCTGCGATTTGAGAGCTGTCCTGCAGCATGTGGAGCGAAATCCTTGAATCAGCACTCATGCAATTGCGCGTAACATGAGGACGAATCATACGAATGTAAGAAAAGTCCTTCAAGAGCAATTTTTACATCCATTTCACTTACAGCGTGTCCACAACCTGGAACCAGTTGATTATGCACTAAGAGCACAGTTTTCTCAGTGGTACCTGGAACAGTGTTAAATGCATCCTACATTTCCATCCTCTGTGTTGTTTACAGATGAAGCAACGTTCGGGCGTGATGGAATCTTCAACATGCACAATGCGCATGTTTGGAGTGAGGATAATCCACATGCCACAGTTACTCACGCACATCAAGTGCGGTTCTTCGTTAATGTGTGGGCCGGTGTTGTTGGGGATTATTTAATTGGGCCATATCTCCTACCTAGGCCATTAAATGGCAGGCACTATTACAATTTTCTCTCCAGAGCATTGCCAGAATTGCTAGAAGACGTCCCGCTCCCTACAAGACAACGCATGTGGTTCCAACATGACGGGGCGCCGGCACATTTCAGTCGTCCTATGCGTCTATTCTTGAAACAGCGGTTTCCAGAAAAGTGGATTGGCAGAGGTGGTCCTGTACCATGGCCTGCCGGATCCCGAGATATGACCCCTCTGGATTTTTTTTTGTGTGAGGAGAGATTCGTAACCTTGTTTACACAACTCTTGTTGCATCAGAAGAGGATCTGGTTGCCCGGATAGTAGTTGCAGCAGGAGCATTATCGAAACTCGTGGAGTTTTTGCCCGTGTTAGACAGAAAATGATTCGCTGGTGTAACCTTTGTTTACATGTCAATGGAGGCATTTTGAAACTCTACTGTAATTTAAGTAATTACGTTGTGTTAATGTGTTGTCTCTTGGTAATAAAAAATGCAAAAGTGTTTGTTAGTTTAATTAATTTGCCGCCAGAGAAATCTTCCATCTAACTGTTTAAATAATCCTCATAGGAAAAAATGACATTAGGGAAAAATATTTGCTTTGGTGTCCCCTACAACCTCCCAGAGTTTATCGGTTTAAATAATTTTCACCCTCTGTATAATTTAATGTATTGGTAAGTACCGTAATAAAACTGCTGAATTGATGTGAAGGATAACCCTGACTACCTTCCGTCCGCACCGCGTCCAGCCTCAGTTCACTCCTCTCTTATCCAATGCGGGGATTCAATATGATTAAAAACAGCAGACTTTTTTGACAACTTCCCTAGGAGAAATTCCAAAGTAGGTTTCGGCATGCAATTGTTGAGAGTTCCCTTTTTAATATAACTTACTGTCGAATTTTCTGCACAATAATCATAATTAAGTTTATATAAACAAAATATAGTTCTTCTTGTCCACCGCTGTGGTTTCGAGGTAGCGTCCAGCGGCCTGGCTTCGATCCCCGGTCGGGAGAAGTTTCCTGGGTGAGATTTTTTCGGGGGTTTTCCTCACCTCTAAGACAAATGTCAGGAAACGTTAAGACCCAAACGGTTCCCAAACATCAAATGACCAACATAATCATCATCATCATTCATATTCGCTTTAGATTAAATTAGTACTAAGGCCTATCCTTGGGCACCACTATCAACATCGGGGCAGAAGTAAGCCAGCCTTCCAGGCGCCCCAACCTTCTGAAGTGTTGTTACACTTACGCCAATGCCTAGAGAGAACACGTTGAAATGAAAATTTGGGGCATTGAATAAAGAAAATTTGTTCTTCAAAACACTACATTTTATGAGAAAATAAATATGTTATATTTTCTATATTTGTTTAAAGAAATAATATCGTATAAAAATATTATATAATATTGGGAATTGCATTAAGGGAAGCTTAAAGACTAGAGTTAAGGGTTGAAAAAGAGCAACTGAAGAGCAGTATTAAATCTTATCTGCAAGTTGCAATAAACGCGCTACAATATCCCTACTCTGTCCGTCAAGAGCCTTCTCAATTGTATCGGAACGAATAACAATTTATTTTGTGTTTAAATTGTAACATTCCGCAGTAAGGGAGCAATTCTTCTCCCTCGCAATATAACAGACACCATCCCTCGGTCTGAAAAATTACCTACAACTACTCAACTTGCAAACAAGACAGACAACACGTTCCACAAATGTTATAACGTAGCTTTTCTGATGTCAGACCTATTAAATATTTTTTTAAATGTACACGCTCTTCTCGTATCCATTCTGTTAGTAGTGGTAGTAATAGGACTAAAAGTAAGGTATCCAACCAACCATAGTAATTCTACCAGAGAGCAGGTCTTTCACTGCAATCATAGCATTTTCATGCAATGCTTGCAGATTTACTAGGGAATTTGCAGGTGTGGTAGCTTCGTGTTGTTTTCCACACCGGTGAAGGATGATGACTATTTAAATCATGCCCCAAATGGGAGTCAATGACCAATCACGTTTCAATGATTTATGTTTTACAACCAATCAGAGTCGTGTTTCACCAAATATTTATCAGTGTTATAATTACCATATTAAAGAAAGCTCCTCCTTACAATATTGCGTTCCTTTGGCAATAAATAGTATGATCTGGTTGCAGTGATAAACAAAAGAAGCAGTAGACGCGTACCTATCGTTTCTCATTTGTTTTCAAACATCGCCGTTTACATTAAATATATAAATATTTTAAAATAACTATAGTTAAATAATGATTTGTGAGTAAACAGCTTAATTTTATTCGTTAAATAGTCCTAACAAATGCCACTCTTGATTTCCAAATTCTCTAGATAAATTCACTCCTCACTTCTTGAGTCGTGAATTTATCGATAATTTGGAAATCACTCGTGGCATTACTTATGATAAGGATGATGATGGTGGTCATATGATTTCGGAAACCGTTTAGGCCTTAAAGTTTTCCTGACATTAGTCTTACAGGTGAGGAAAAACCCCGATAAAAACCTCACCCAGAAAAACTGCCGCGACCGGGCATCGAACACAGGCCCGCTGTGTGACGAGGCAGCACGCTACCTCGTGACCACAGCGGTGGACAAGTAAGATATATACTATGTTATTTACAAATACGGGTCGCATGGGCAGTAAGCCGTACGTACTTTTGACAGGCTATTAAAATAAAGTAATAGGCTATTTGGTAATAGTATAAGGAAAAACAAAAAGAAAACAATAATATTAAAATTACATAATAATACAATAACATTATACATTAATTTGGTTATGTAAAATATTTAATAGTATTGCATTTTGATAACATGTACTTATTCATGAATGAGTGTTGTTCTTATTTTCCGCACTTTGTACAGAAATGTACCAATTTTCTGGATTTACCATTAACTCAGAGCATGCCAATCTTTCACGATTTGAATTTACAAATCTTTCCGGTAATAACTGACGTATTCCAAATCGTTAAATTTTCCTAATATATGTATCTCTTCTTCAAAGTTCCCGCACATTGGACATATTCGCATATAGTGATCGTCGCTAATTTTTAGAAATTTCCATGCCCCTAGCCTATACCAAGCAAGCCCTGATCTCTCTTTAAATCCTAGGTTGTGTATATAAAATTCTTCTCCCGAAACATATTTTAGGTCTCTTTGTAAAACAGTGAGGTTTTCCCGTACATTCGGCCAATATATTTTGTCGGTTTATATCTAACTACCTTCTTCTTATTTTTCTCCACACATTCTTGCGATTTTCAATCCCTTTTTCCCATACCCAACACATACCAATCTTTTGGAGTTCTCTCCTAATCCCGTCTGCCCAAAATTTCACATCTATATTTCTAATTTGGTGGTCGTAACAAATTGCTCAGAGCATTGTTTATTCACCTTGGATTACCCGCAACCAGTATTTGAGTACACGAATTTTCATATAAAATTCCACAGTTAGAAACGGCCTTATTAAGTCCTGTAATATATTTTACAAAGTGCGTATATACCTTATTTACTATTTCCCATTTTTGGAAACCCCAATTCTGAACATGAAGCCAGATCGTGGGACGTGATGAGATACAAGTCCTATTATTCAATATTGTCCGATACACAGAAATTTAACAATTTTTCTTAGTTTTTCTGTTGCCAGAACAAATAATAGTTTCTTAGACGAATAGTTAACAAGCGTCGGCCGAGGTGAAAGTAATTGTGGTATTTTACGCTCATTGTCTATGTGCGTCCAGAAGGGTCGCGAGAATCAAACCCAGCTCACGGTCGATAATTTTTGTTAGGATGGAAAAAAATAAGGAGGGCAAAGGCCTCCGGGATAGACTCTAAGCTGTTGTGTTCCACCGATTACGAATATTATCAGGCTCGTAAAAGATCCTTAAGCCTATATAAGAGAGGGCTCTAACGCAAAATTTACCCGTCGTTCTATCATCCTAGTATAACCTTATTGTTATTGAAAGAATTTCAGACAACTAAATTTATTAATTGGAATTTGTCTAAATTAAGGGGGGGCGTTGCCTGCTAGTATGTCTCATTGAGTAGGTGTGGTTCCGCATGCCACTCACTGGATGAATCTTGAATAACATTCATTAAGAAAATTTTGAACACAGTACACCGGATTTTTTGTCCTATAAATCCCGGACACAACCTCTAGATTGATTTTTGCAGTTTTCAATTTTTTGAAAATTTTGACATTTTTGGGAAAAACGCGAAGACTATAACCTTGGAAAGCTCATATTTGAAATTTTGGATTCATACCGGATTTATTGTATAAGAAATCCCGGACACAGCCTCATGATTGAGTTTTTGCAGTTTTCAAATTATTGAAAATTTTGAAATTTTTTGGGAAAAACACGAAGACTGTAATCTTGGAAAACTCAATTCTGAAATGTTCGATTTAGACCGGATCTTTTGCATTAGAAATACCGGACACTGGCTATTTACTGAGTTTTTCTAGATTTCAAAATTTCGAAAATTTTGACATTTTGGGAAAAAAACCAAGACAATAGCCATGGAAAACTCAATTCTCAAATTTTGGATTTTGACCGGATATTTTGCATTAGAAATCCCGGACAACAGCCTGTATATTGATTTTTCGCAGTTTTCAAAGTTTCAAAACCGGATTTTTTGCATTAGAAATGCCGATTATCGCCTTTGTTGACTTCATAAAGGCTTTTGACAAAGCAGATACAAAGATATTATTACAAATTTTAGCTGATGATAAAGATCCATAACAATATATTACTAATAATTTCAAAATCTAAAGATAATAAAATCTCTGTTAAACAAGATGACAAACTGTCTGCTTGGAAAAAGATCAATACTGGAGTAAGACAGGGATGTGGACTTTCACTGTTGCTTATATATAATAATAATAATAATAATAATAATAATAATAATAATAATAATAATAATAATAATAATAATAATAATAATAATAAAACGAATGGAGGAAAACTGAACGGGGATACATTATACCCATCAATAGCAACCTCAAACTCGATGCTATTCTTTTTTTGACGATTTAGCTCTTCTGGCACTTTCCGAAAATTATTTGCAACGAACAATTTATAGTTTACAAAAAATAGGTGCCAAATTTAATACGGAAAAAACGATTAACAAAACTAAAATGATAGCATTTAATGGGGAAAACACGTACATAGTAAAACCTGTCTTCAGAATAAAACTTTAGAGAGATGTAATTAATTTAAATATCTTAGATATTATTTTTCTATATGGGATGAAAAGGATATCCCTGAAAAAGTTACTAGATATAATAAAAGTTTGGGAATTATAAAACAAGTTATGAAACCATCCTTTGAGCAAAAGAACACCAGATTACATTTATATAACACTTTGGCTAGACCAGTGTTGGCCTATGGTAGTGAAGCATGAAAACTAAAAAGACAACATGAAAGCAGAACAACGGCTTATGAAATGAGTTTCATGCGCAGAACAGCGGCTTACAACAGATAGGATCGGTAAAGGAACACCGATATCTTAAAGGAACTGAAGACTACGCCAATTCTGGAATATATTAAACAGTACCAACTAATTGAAAACACTATCTTGAAAGAATGAGTTCAAATCGGATCCCCAAAGCTGTTTATAATTATATACAAAGAGGACGCAGATCTCTGGGCCGTCCTATGAAACGCTGGAGGGAACATTTTCTATAGGATCGTAACTGGTCTTGGCCTAATACTTGAAAGGAAGAAGAAGAAACACCGAACCCAGGCACCAGATTGATTCTTTGCATTTTTCAAAATTTCAAAAATTTTGACATATTTGGGAAAAACACTGAGCCTTGGAAAACTCTATTCTAAAATTATGGATTTAGACCGGATTTTTTGCATTAAATATCCGGTTGAAAGCCTCTAGATTAATTTTTTTCAGGTTTTAAAATTTTGAAAATTTTGACATTTTTGGGAACAAACACAAGGATTATAGAATCGGAGAACTCTATTCTGAAATTTTGGATTTACAACGGATTTTTTGCATTAGAATTCCCGGACACAGCCTCTATTTTTCTTGCAGTTTTCAACATTTTTATTTTTTTTATATTTTTGGGAAAAACCCCGAGATTATAGTCCTGGAATACTCAGTTCTGAACTTTTTTAATTTAGACCGGACTTTTTGTATTAGAAATCCCGGGTACCTCCTCTAGAATGACTTTTTGCAGTTTTCGAAATTTCGAAAATTTTGACATTTTTGGGAAAAGCGCCATTGAAAACACAATTTTGAAATACTTTATTTTGACCGGATTTTTGCATTAAATATTGCGGAGACAGCCTCTGGATTGACTTTTTTTTCTGCTATTGTTCAATTGAAATTTTGACATTTTTGGGAAAAACACCAAGACTATATATTGCCTTGGAAAACAAAAATCTGAAATTTTGGAATTAAATCGGATTTCTTGGTGTAGAAATCACAGCCTCTCTATTGCAATTTTCAAAATTTCGGAAATTTTGATATTTTTGGGAAAAATACCTATACTATAGCCTTGAAAAATTCAATTATGAAATTTTGGATTAGACCGGATTTTGTGTATTAGAATACCAGGACACAGCTTCTATTTTTATTTTTTGCAGTTTTCAAAATTTCTAAAATTGTAACTTTTTGGGAAAACATCATGCTTTGGAAAACTCAATTTTAAAATTTTGGATTTAGACCGGATTTTTTGCATTAGATATCCCGGATACCGCCTCTAGATTGATTTTTTGCAGTTTTAAAAATTTCGAAAATTTTGTGGGAAAAACATCAAGACTGTAGCGTCTGAAAATTGAATAGTGATATTTTGGATGTAGACCGAAAATTTTGCATTAGAAATCTCAGACAGTGTCTGTAGATTGATTTTTTGCCGTTTCCAAAAATTTCGAAAATTTTGACATTTATGGGGGAAACACCAAATTTACAGCCTCCGATAACTCAAAAGTGATATTTTGAATTTAGACCGGATTGTTTGCATTAAGAATCCCTCGTACCGCCTCTAGATTGATTTTTTCTCGTTTTTAAAATTTCGAAAATGTTGACTTTTTGGAAAATCACCTAGACTGTAGCCTTGGAAAACAATATTCCGAAATGTTGGATATAGACCGGATGTTTTGTATTAGAAATCCCGGACACATCCTCTAGAATATTGTTTGCAATTTTCAAAATTTCGATTTTTTTTTACATTTTTGAGAAAAACACCAAGAATACAGCCTTGGAAAACAATATTCTGTAATTTTGGATTTAGATCGGATTATTTGCATTAAATCTCGGACGGAGTGTTAATTTTAAAACTAAATTAAATATGTTAAATGTGTTTTCAGTTTATTTTTGCACTAAAAGTATTATTACTTGATTTACCCAAGGAGAAAGAGAAAATGTTTAACATGTGCATTCATTTGGTAGTTTGCGGTTATTTATCTACTTATCGCAAACAACTAAGCTCTACGTAATTTGTACTTATTTTTGTTCTATTTATGAACGCACATTTTCAAAATATTTAGTACGTTTAACTCTGTTAACGTACAGCTTCTCCTCAGTTCAGTTCGAATCTAGTGTAGCTTCGGTTGAGTTGACGTTTAGTTTACTTCTTGTGCAACTGCTCTTATATTAACACGCATTTAAGACCTCTCTCCTCTCTAAAATCAGTTATAATTACTCTTCTTTATAAGCCAAAAAAGACATTGTGTTTATTTATTCTTCCCGTCGGTATTGTGAATTTATATATAATTTACTTGTGTTTTTTATCCATCGGCTTGAAACAAATAATTACTTAAAAATAATAGACTACGTTATCAAAGAAAAAGTGTATATTATCAATTCAATTACCCCGTATCAGGCTTCAGAATCTGTTTCGGACCCCTATAGAGAAGCCTCTGAAAATGTTTGGGCCGGATCAAAGTTTTCCGAACGTGAGTTTTTGGCGACCCTGCCAGGATAGTTACATACATACAGTTGAACTATAATAGAAACAAAATAACTCGTGGACTTCCTTGCCTAATTGTGCAACAATTGAACTCTGTGCTTTTCAACATAGAATTCAAGAGAGAAGACATTATTAAAATTCAACGTTTAATTGAAGAGAGAAGATATGGTGAACCAACATTTATTTACTTACAAACTTTGTTAAAAGTTTTTTAACTGATTCTCAAAGTAAAATCTAGTATTTTAAACATATTAAGAAAATGTGAAACTAAACTTAGATATGTTTGATTCACTTAATTTGAAAAATTGATTTAAAAAAGAGGCTCAACTGCACTTCTACTAGCGGTTGATATTTCAGTTATATTGTTGTAAACTATAGCTCTTCTTCTGTATTTACTAACATTATTTAATATTTTAAACATTTTCAAAAAATTGTTATAACATTATTAGACAATTTTGAAGTATTTATTTAACTATGCAAATCACAATATTATGACACTGTTAGACAAATATTGTGATGCTAACTGCTATTTTCTCCACAGAGTATATTACTTAGTCTATGATTTTACTTTCGCTGTTTTGGGTATTCACTGGTTGAATCAGCGTTTGGGAGTGATAAGTGTACACCCATTTTTAATAAACGTTTGGTAATTTTAATATTATTAATATATTTTTAACACAAATTTTAGGGATTTATTGCAAATATTGGTAATTTAAATTTCATAGCGACGGATAGTAATCGAGGATGATAAACGATTGTGAGTTATCGCTGGCACTGTAAATCCTGACGCATGTGCACTGTTGTTCTATAGGACTTTGAAAATATTTCACGCTAGTTTAAGAGCAGTTTTTCCACATAAATTCAAACCTTAATGATTTTTTGAACATTTGCTCAAAATAGTACATATAAGTTAAATTATAGCTAAAGATTTTGAAAACTCTAATGACGTAACTTAATAATTGTTAGATTTTCGTACTTTGGCTATAAATTAACAGACTTATGTTAATTAATGGCATTTACTGAATTTTTTCACATTGTTATTACACATAACTATACTTTGTATTCTTTCCTACACATACACAACAGTGCTTGTTTTACAACAATAGAGCTAATTATTTATATTTGATTGATATAAATGTTACTTCTTACAAATTCCTGAGTTTGAGAGAATACTATTTTGAACTTCGTCTTGATTCAAACTAAATTTATCATGTCTATCAGAAAGAATGAAGAATTGGTTAGTGCTAGAGCTAATAATAAAGGTCAGGTAACTCAATTTCGAAAAATAAATTAAAGAACTTAATTAAAAAATACTGTTAAGATGGTTGAACCAGCAATTGACTTCCTTAGAAAGAGTTGTAAAACGCTATAATGAAGTTCAATCTGAAATGGAAAAACCTTAATCGAAATGAAGCAGAACATTGAGTGGAATTCGACACAAGTTACAGAGAAGCCTTCGTTGATGCTCGAGTCCTGCAAGTAGAATTCAATGAGTACGAATGAGAATAATTTAAAACTCCTTCTACTACTACATTTCCACCTTAATCTCAAATAGAACAAACTATTCGTCAAATTGTAACTCCAACAATTGAGTTGCCTAAAATATAAATAAATGAATTTTCAGGCAAATACGATGAGGGGCAAACATTTTTTGAATTATTTACTTCTTTAGTACATGCTAACGAATATTAAAGTGACATTCAGAAACATCACTTTCTGCTCTCTTATGTAATAGGTCCAGCTGCTGAAACGCTATCTGCATTACCGATCACAGCCGACAACTACAAGCTTGCTATTCAAAAGTTGAAGGATCGATATGAACAGCCTCATCTGACAACGAGACGTCACATAACAGCTTTATTCAATCATCCTGCATTAAAATCAGAACATGCTAATGGTCTGAGGAAGCTATATGATGGTTACTACAGCATATACGAGCACTAGAAGCATGTGGAGAACCCGTACACTCCGGAAATTCACTTTTAATATATATATAATTGCATACAAACTTGTTGCACACTACGTGCATGGGAAACTGCTATAGCAATGGATAAGTTAGTCAAATTTGCTGCTATGCAACAGTTTCTGTTAAAAAGATGTAGAGTACTTTCAGCTGTATCCAAGCAAGCCGAAAAGAAGCCACAAACACATTCGAAAGTACAAAAGCCTGCTTTTACACCTTGGAGTGCTTTCCATGCTAATACAAAGAATAAAGTAGAAAATACTAAGCAACCAGATAAGGTTGAGAAGTTTACTTTTTCTTCAAATAGCAAAGAGCAGATACTTAAATGCTCGTATTCTAAAGATTCACATTTATTATTTGTACTGCGAAAAGTGCTTACAGTTTGCAGTGAAAGGAAGAAGACATGTCCAGAAAGCAAAGCATTGTTTCAATTGCTTAGCTACATCACATCAAATACAAAATTGTTTTTCAAACAAGAGATGTTTAAAATGTCAAGAGAAATGCCATGCATTTCTTCATCGTCAATCCAGAAAAAAGTCAAGATGAAACTCAGAACACAACGGAATCTGCAAGTGTTGTTGAAACTCAGTCTCTCATTCAGAACACTACGACGAGAAAGGGAGTCAGCATATTACTTTCAACATGCCATCGTGGATGTTCAAGATCTCTTGGGTAAATGGATACCCTTAAGATGCTGTGGTCTCGAGGTAGCGTGTTGCCTTGTCACGCAACGGGCCCAGGTTCGATCCCCGGTCGGGGCAGTTTTTCTGGGTGAGGTTTTTATCGGGGTTTTTCCTCACCTGTAAGACTAATGTCAGGAAAACTTTAAGGCCCAAACGGTCCCCGAAATCATATGGCCGTCATCTTCATCATCAACCTTATCATTATCATCATCCTTCACCGATGTGGAAAGCAACGGGAAGCTACCACACCTACACAATTCCCTAGTAAAGCTGCAAGCATAGCATGAAAATGCTATGATTGCAGTGAAGGACCTGCCTTCGGGCAGAATTACTATGGATGGATGGATACGATGCTTGTTGGATTTGGGAGCAACTCATGGTTTCGCTTCGAAAGAAGCTATAGAAAAACTACAACTTACAGTCCAGTCTACTGAGGTTGCAGTTACTGGGATAAACGCTACATATTCTGATCTACTCAAATTTATAAAACTGAAGATAAGAAAAAGAAATGGTCATCCATATAACTTGAATCTAAACTATCTAATTTTAGATGTTATCGGAACTCCAACTCCTGTGAGAGATTTGGATATTCCGGACTTACAAATTCCTGAAGATGTTCAATTTAGGGATCCAGAATTTTACATCAGCAAACCCGTCGATCTTTTACTGGGAGCTGACAATTTTTGAAAGGTTTTGCTTAACCCTAAACGAAAACTAACTCCAGGTGTTTACGCAAAACAAACCAAGCTAGATTGTATTGAAACTGTAAAAATCAACTATCCTTTATTCCTAAGACACAAAATGCTTATTTTTCTACTGGAACTGAAAATGTCAACTTCAGTAAGTTTTGGGACATAGAAGAAAATGAGATTAGTCAACACATCTCTGAAGAAGAAGCTTATTATGAAGAGCTATTTCAGAAAGCCACAAAACCTGATAATGAAAGTCGTTTTATTGTGGAAATGCCTATGAAAGATGCTCCATCTCTTCAAGGAACTGAGGAAATTGCCTGTCAAAAGGCACACTCATTACAAGCTAGATATAAAACTGATCAGAATATGTATCAACAATATTCTGACCTCATGGATCAATATGAGGTTTTGAATCATATGGAAGTTGTTACAAAGGAAGGATAAAACACTACATCGGATGTTAGTTAAGCCATCGTCCAGTGTGGAAAAACAAATACTATCGTGATAATATTAGAGTGGTATTTAATGTGTTATCCCCAGACAAAGAAGGAATCTGTTAGAACGACATTTTACTTCATGGACCTCCGGTTAAATCAGATTTAGCTGCAGTCGTTACGAATTTTCGCCTTCATTCTATAGCTGTCATAGCAGACATCCAAAAGATATAAAGACAGATACTGGTACCTGATAAGCAAACAAATTTACAGAGTATCATCTGGAGAAAACACAAAACCGAACCCATTCAAACTCTTAGGATTAAAACGATCACATACGGATTAAAGCCATCTAGCCAATTAGCTATTAGAAGACTTCACGAAATTGCAAATCTGATGAAAAATCATTTGATTGTCGAGTATCTAATGCACTGAATCATCACTTTTACGTCGACGATTATCTTCAGTCGTTTCCATCTGTGGAAGAAGTGACGTCACTACACAACTTACGAAATTGCTTCGACAAAGTGGATTTCCTTTAAAAGAATAGTGTTTAAATTCATATGAGATTCTGAAAACGAAGCCTATTTCCGATCTAACAGTACACTCTATCGATTTGATGAAGGAAGATTGCATGATAAAAACTCTAGGTCTTCATTGGTAATCATCAATAGACATATTCACTTATAAAGTCATGCTATTCGATTCTGAAGTGTGCACGAAGAGGAATGTGCCATCAGAAATAGCTAAGGTATTTGATCCTTCGAACTATATATCTCCCGTCATAATGTTAGACAAAATTCTTATGCATAAAAAATTGACTCTCAAGATTGACTGGAATGATAAAATACCCAATGATATTGAAACAATGGCTTCAATATAAGATTTGCATGAAAAACTTACATCAGCTTAGGATTCTAAAAAAACTACGTGGTAATGATTTCGTAGAGAATTCACAACTCCATATCTCTGTTAATGCTAGTAAAAAAGGTTATTGCTGTGCTGCATATTTAGTAATCTCACATTTTTCACTAACTTGTACCAAGTCTAAGGTAGCTCCATTGAAATTGGTATATTTACTAAGGTTGGAACTTTGGTACAATTCGGCTCCCAAAAGTGCAGCACACAGACTTCTAAACACTTTACATGTTGGAATGTCCAATGCATATTGTTGATCAGACTCGCAAGTCGCTTTACAATAGATATCACAATCTCCTCATCACAGGACATTTGTCGCCAACAGAGTACAGAAAATAAGAACTCTACCTCCTCGTAACAGATGGAGCTATTTAACATTTTTCAGTACTGTTATTTTTAACACAGTTCCAATAATGGATCATATTATAATATTATAATGACATTGTGAAAACAAAAATTGCCTGAACCAGGAATCGAACCGTGGATCTGTGGTTTTCCAGACTAGTATGCAGTGGTAGTGGGGTTATTTATTAATTTGTGTTTTTTGTTTATTTATTTATTTATTTATTTATTTGTATGCTGTTTTTATACATTTTGTGTGTTTATTTACTTATTTGTGTGTTTGTTTACTTATTTGTGTGTTTGTTTGCTTATGTGTGTGTTTCTTTGCTTATGTGTGTGTTTGTTTACTTATTTGTGTGTTTGTTTACTTATTTGTGTTTTTCCTATTTGTGTTTTTATTTATTTGTGTTTGTTTACTTATTTGTGTATTTGTTTACTTATTTGTGTATTTGTTTACTTATTTGTGTATTTGTTTACTTATTTGTGTGTTTGTTTACTTATTTGTGTGTTTGTTTACTTATTTGTGTGTTTGTTTACTTATTTGTGTTTGTTTACTTATTTGTGTGTTTGTTTACTTATTTGTGTGTTTGTATACTTATTTGTGTGTATGTTTACGTATTTGTGTTTGTTTACGTATTTGTTTGTTTACTTATTTGTGTTTGTTTACTTATTTGTGTGTTTGTTTACTTATTTGTCTGTTTTGTTTACATATTTGTGTGTTTGTTTACTTATTTGTGTGTTTGTTTACTTATTTGTGTGTTTATTTACTTATTTGTGTGTTTGTTTACTTATTTGTGGGTGATTATTAACTTATTTGTGGGTGATTATTTACTTATGTGTGCCATCATTTACTTATTTCTGTGAGTTTATTTAGTTATTTGTGTGTTTGGTTACTAATGTGTGTGTTTGGTTACTTATGTGTGTGTTTGGTTACTTATGTGTGTGTTTGGTTACTTATGTGTGTGTTTGGTTACTTATGTGTGTGTTTGGTTACTTATGTGTGTGTTTGGTTACTTATGTGTGTGTTTGGTTACTTATGTGTGTGTCTGGTTACTTATGTGAGTGTCTGGTTACTTATGTGTGTGTCTGGTTACTTATGTGTGTGTCTGGTTACTTATGTGTGTGTCTGGTTACTTATGTGTGTGTCTGGTTACTTATGTGTGTGTCTGGTTACTTATGTGTGTGTCTGGTTACTTATGTGTGTGTTTGGTTACTTATGTGTGTGTTTTGTTAACTTATTCGTGTGTGTTTTGTTAACTTATTCGTGTGTGTGTTTGTTAACTTATTCGTGTGTGTGTTTGTTAACTTATTCGTGTGTGTGTTTGTTAACTTATTCGTGTGTGTGTTTGTTAACTTATTCGTGTGTGTTTGTTAACTTATTCGTGTGTGTGTTTGTTAACTTATTCGTGTGTGTGTTTGTTAACTTATTCGTGTGTGTGTTTGTTAACTTATTCGTGTGTGTGTTTGTTAACTTATTCGTGTGTGTGTTTGTTAACTTATTCGTGTGTGTGTTTGTTAACTTATTCGTGTGTGTGTTTGTTAACTTATTCGTGTGTGTGTTTGTTAACTTATTCGTGTGTGTGTTTGTTAACTTATTCGTGTGTGTGTTTGTTAACTTATTCGTGTGTGTGTGTTGTTAACTTATTCGTGTGTGTGTGTTTGTTAACTTATTCGTGTGTGTGTGTTTGTTAACTTATTCGTGTGTGTGTGTTTGTTAACTTATTCGTGTGTGTGTGTTTGTTAACTTATTCGTGTGTGTGTGTTTGTTAACTTATTCGTTTGTGTGTGTTTGTTAACTTATTCGTGTGTGTGTTTGTTAACTTATTCGTGTGTGTGTTTGTTAACTTATTCGTGTGTGTGTTTGTTAACTTATTCGTGTGTGTGTTTGTTAACTTATTCGTGTGTGTGTTTTGTTAACTTATTCGTGTGTGTGTTTGTTAACTTATTCGTGTGTGTGTTTGTTAACTTATTCGTGTGTGTGTTTGTTAACTTATTCGTGTGTGTGTTTGTTAACTTATTCGTGTGTGTGTTTGTTAACTTATTCGTGTGTGTGTTTGTTAACTTATTCGTGTGTGTGTTTGTTAACTTATTCGTGTGTGTGTTTGTTAACTTATTCGTGTGTGTGTTTGTTAACTTATTCGTGTGTGTGTTTGTTAACTTATTCGTGTGTGTGTTTGTTTACTTATTCGTGTGTGTGTTTGTTTACTTACATTTGTGCGTGTTTGTTTACTTATTTGTGTGTCTTAATTTACTTATTTAGTCTGGAGAACTAGAGGTCCACGGTTCGATTCCTGGTTCAGACGTTAATTTTTATTTTCACAATATCATTATAATATTATAAGATGGGACTGTGTCACAAGCGAAAATAATCCAGCAGATGTAATTCTATAGGATGTTTACTTAATCAGCTAAATAAACAATAGATTATATTGGTAAGGTCCATCTTGGATTACTTTGCCACTGTCTTTCCGATAGATGAGTGTCGAAATTCCTGAAAATAAGGTTCATACCACAATGCTTTGGCAGCTGCAACTAATCCAGATAAAGTATATTTCATGTATTCCCTAAATTCAAGAGAATAATAAGTTTTCGCTTGGATTCTTAAATGGAGAAAAAGAAGGAACAAAGAGGAAAAACATTAACATATAAGGAGTTGAAAGAAAATACTGTTATTTCTTTAGTCCAGCAAAAGCACTTCAAACAAGAAATTAAAGAGCTGATGGAGAAAAAATCGGTTCATAGTAAGATTTCTTTACTTCCGCTATACCCTTTCTTGGATTCAGATGAAATAAGAGAAGGTGGAAGAATTTCTGATGCTGACCTATCCTACGAAATGAGCCATCAATATTATATTACCAAATACGTAACTCAAAATATAATCAGAGAATTTCATTTGCACCTACTTCATGCTGATCATAAGACTAATTACTCCTTTGAGTATTTTACCTGGATCAACTGCACTTGTACTAGCGCTAGATTTTTCAGTTATATTGTTGTAAACTGTAGTTCTTCTGCTATATTTGCTAACATTATTAAAATATTTAAAACTTTTTCAAACAATTTTTATAACATTATTAGACAATTTTGAAGTATTTATTTAAATGTGGAAATTACTATATTATGACACTGTTCGACAATATTGTGATGCTAACTGCTATTTTCTCCATAGAGTATATTATTTAGTCTATGATGTTTCTATTGTTGTTCTGGGTTATCGCTGGTTGGATCAGCGTTAGGGAGTGATAAGTAAGTGTACACCCATTTGTAATAAACATTTGGTAATTTTAATGTTATTAATATTTTTTTAACATAGATTTTGGGATTTATTGCAAATATTGGTCATTTAAATTTCATAGCGACGGATAGTAATCGAGGATGATAATCGATGTATGGTTCAATTGTGGGTATCGCTGGCTCTGTAAACTCTGACGCATGCGCACTGCTGTTTTATAGGACTTTGAAAATATTTCACGCTAGTTTAAGTGCAGTTTTTCGCTTTACCTCTCTAGGAATTTTCAAGCACTGTAACAAGTACAAAACACAAATCATACGCATTTTTGTAAAATAATATATGAGAGATATTGTAAACTAGTTTTTAAGAATTTTTGTAACTAGTTTGTAAGTTATTGTATGTTGTCGTTTTCTCTTTGGGTTCCTAGTATGTTAAATTTAAAACTAAATTTAAATATGCGAAGTGTGTGTTTATATATTTTTGCACTGAAGTATTACTACTTCATGTACCAAAGGTGAAAGAGAAAATGTTTAAACATGTGTATTAATTTCGTTGTTTGCGAGTATTTATCTGCTTATCTTATACAGTTAATCTTACGTAATTTGTACTTATTTTTGCTCTATTTATGAATGCACATTTTCAACTATGCCGAAAATATTCAGTACGTTTAACTCAGTTCACGTTTAGCTTCTCCTCAGTTGAGTTCGAATCTAGTCTAGCTTCGGTAGAGTTGAAGTTTAGTTTACTTTTTGTGTAACTACTATTATATGAAGAAGCAGTTAGGATCTCTCTAAAATCGGTTAAAATTAATCTTCCTTCCTTTCAAGCCACAAAGGACATTGTGTTCATTTATTCTTCACGTCGGTATAGTGAATTTATATCAACTGTATTTCAAGATAAATAGAATTTCATCCATCGGCTTACAACAAATTATTACTTAAAAATGATTAACTATATTATCAAACAAAAAACTCTAAATTATCATTTCATTCACACCGTAGGAGGCTTCAGAATCTGTGGTTCGGACGCCGATAGAGAAGCCTCTGAAAATATTTGGGCCGGATCAATGTTTCCCTAACACGCATCCTCTAGATTGATTTTTGCAGTTTTCAGAATTTTTAAAATGTTGTCTTTTTTGCACAAAACACCGAAATTATAGCCTTGCAAAACCCAATTATGTAATTTAGAATTTAGGCCGGATTTGGTCCATTAAAAATCCCGGACACTGCCTCTAGATTGATTTTGGAAGTTTTCAAAATTTCGAAAATTTTGAGAAAAACATAAAGATTATAGCCACGGAAAACTCTAATCAGAAAATTCGGATTTGGACCGGACTTTTTGCATTTGAAATGCCGGACGCAGTCTCTAGATTGATTTCTGCAGTTTTCATAATTTCGAAAATTTTGACATTTTTGGGAAAAAACACGAAGACTATTGCCTTGGAAAACTCAATTCTGTAATCTGGTTTCCGACCGAATTTTGTGCAGTAAAAATAGCTGACGCAGTATCTAGATTGATTTCTTTTTAAGTTTTAAAAATTTCGAAAAATGTGTCTTTTGGATAAAACGTAAAGACTATAGCCTGGGAAAACGCAGTTCTAAAACTTTGGACTTACACTGGATTTTGTGTATTAGAAATTCAGAACTCAGACTCTAGATTGAGTCTCTGCAGATTTCAAAGTTTCGTACATTTTGATTTTTTTTTAAAACACCAATATTACAGCCTTGGAAAACTGCCTTCTGAAATTTTGGGTGCATACAAGAATAATTGCATTAGAAATTCAAAACACTGCCTCTAGGTTGACGTTTTGTAGTTTCCAAAACTTTGAATAATTAGACTTTTTTTGGAAAAACACCTAGACAGTAGCCTTCGAAAACTCAAATCTGAAATCTTGGATTTAGACTGAATTGTTTGTATTAGAAATCCTGATCAAGGGCTCTATGAGACCCCTTGTCCATTTCAATGGACATCGGGGGTTTTGACAATAAAATTATAAATATTGATCTATTTGAATGAAGAACCATTGTCCATTCAAGCGGACCATGTGGTGCTGCCATCCTGAGAGAAACTTTGGCTCAACTGCACTTCTACTAGCGCTTAATTTTTCAGTTATATTGTTGTAAACTATAGCTCTTCTTCTGTATTTACTAACATTATTTAATATTTTAAAAATTTTCAAACAACTTTTTATAACATTATTAGACAATTTTCAAGTATTTATTTAAATATGCAAATCACAATATTATGACACTGTTAGACAATATTGTGATGCTAACTGCTATTTTTTCCAGAGTATATTACTTAGTCTATGATTTTGTATTGTTTTGGGTTATCGCTGGTTGGATCAGCGTTAGGGAGTGATAAGTAAGTGTACACCCATCTGTAATAAACATTTGGTAATTTTAATATTATTAATACATTTTTAACGTAGATTTAGGGACTTATTGCAAATATTGGCCATTTAAATTTCATAGCGACGGATAGTAATCGAGGATGATAATCGATATATGGTTCGATTGTGGGTTATCGTTGGCTCTATAAACTCTGGCACACGAATCCTGTTGCTCTATTGGGCTTCGAAAATATTTCACGCTAGTTTAAGTTAAGTTTTTCCGAAACTTTAGAACCAAGAAGTTAAATCAGCTGTTTGTTCAAGACTTCCTGGAGAAGAAACATGTCTTGTGAGTAAGCTCTTGCTCTGTATTGAAAATAAAATATTTAGAGTATATCTAAATCATTTTCTGCTTATTAATATAGAAGTTTAAAGTTTAAATTAATATTTGGACATTATTTTAGAATTATTTGATGGATAATTTTATAGTAATTACCTGCAGAAATATATGTCCATTCTATTGAACAGTAGTACATACTGCCAACATTTTATGATCTCACTTAACCTAGAAAATTATTAACAGATGTTGCAATAACTATGTAATTTTGACTAAATTATAATACTTTATTATAGATATCACTTTCTATGTCCCATAACAGGAAAGCAGCTTTCAGCAGATGAGATACTGGATATATTAATAAATGGAAACGCATTAGAGTTAGAATTTAGTGATGATGAAGATGACTCTAATGATCCTGAAATTTCTGAACCCCAGATCCAGAATGAAGCTGATGGTTCAGATTCTGAAGATGCTGATGCTCCCAATACTTCAAAAGAAAATGTAGATATATCCAATGGCAGGCATCATTTTTGGAATAAATGTGAGAGATATGTAGGTCCTTTAATATTTGGTACACATTTGGTTTAATAGGACTCCTTACTTTACTTTGAGTCCATTTTTCACAATTTTATGTATGATTTTTAATTTTTACATGTAGAATGAGTATTAAATATGATTAGGCCCTACTGAACCATGCGAAGTGACTTAACCTCACCCAACAATACTATTTTATGAAATATGCTTCTCTTGCTCTACTTGAAATTTTAAAATAATTATCTTGTTACATTAAACCTATTATGAATTTATTTTGCATATTATTATTTGCTTTTGTTTTAGATTTGATGGACTGGATATTCCAGAACCAACATCGGAAGATACATCCCACAACAGAGAAAATTGGAAAGCTTTCGATTGTGTGAATCAGTATTTTGATGGCGAAGATTTAAAAGAGTTCACTATGTTTACCAATATGAAATGCCTTAAAGAAACTGGTAAACCAGTAAACCATTGAACCTTATAGAAAAGGAGATGCATATTTTCATTGGTCCATCCGTCTTAATGTAATGTTTAGGATCTCATAGAATCAGTATGCACAGGTCTAAAACCACAAGGGTGGCAGCTATTGCTGAAAGGATGAGTAGAAACCGATATTTCATCATCCGGAGGAATTTGAAAGTTATCGCAGGTAATGAATTGAATGAGGATAAAAATAAAGACCAATTGTGGAAAGTTAGGCCTCTAATGGATACGATAAGAGAAGGGTGTCTAAAGTTGCCACGGGAAGTTAATGTGGCAATTGATGAACAAATAATTCCTTTCACATGTGTATGTGGAGTGAAACAATTTGTAACGGGTAAGCCAAATCCCTAAGGGCTTAAAAATGTTGCGCTAGTTCTACCTTCAAGACTTGTTCTAGACTTCGAAATTTATCAGAGCAGGGGAACATTTTCTGAAAATTCTGCTCAAGGAAAAGGACTTGGCATTGGAGGCTCTGCAGTGCTGAGACTGTCTGAAACTCTAGAGCGTGGGACAAATTTGTTTTTTTTTTTTGACAGGTATTTTACCTCAATAGGTCTTCTGGATGCACTAGCAGAGAAACATTTGTCTTGCACAGGTACAATAATGAAGTCAAGAGCTCCAACTGCAGTTGCACAGGTACAATAATGAAGTCAAGAGCTCCAACTGCAGTGCATCTGACAGGTGACAAAATTCTGACACAAATGGAAAGAGGTTCTTCTGACCAGTCTGTGCGACAGGATAATTTAATATCTATTGTGAAGTGGTATGATCAGAAATCTGTATTACTTGCATCTACTGAGCATGGGATACACCCAGAAGACACCTGTCGGCGATGGCCGAAGAAAGAAAAAAGTACTTACCTGTACCTCATCCTGATATTGTCAGCAAGTATAATTTCTACATGGGAGGAGTGGGCCTCCATGATAGAATTATTAACTATTACAGGATTAGTAGCAGGACAAAGAAATGGACGTTAGAACAATTTTTCATTTTCTAGATTTAGGAATAAGGTAACAACTGGGTCCAGTAGAGAAATAACAGAACAAAGTTGGGAGCACCAAGGAAAAACATTATGCAGTTTCTGAAGTTCAAAATTTCAATGGCAGAAGATTCCTTGAAATTGGGAGATGACACTTCTGATTCTGAAAGTGAAGATGAAGTGCCAACAAAAAGACAAATAAGTGGTGTTGGACCTATGAGTACCCCACACCAGAACAAAAAGCAGCATCTCCACATGATGATGGAATTGAAGAACAATGTACGGTGCAAGAATCCTGGCTGTTCTAAGAATACAAAAGGCATGTGTGTTAATGTGTGAAATATTTCTGTATCACAGTGAACAATAATTGTTTTTTGCAGTTTCATGAAAAGTAGTACATGTTCACTTTTGCAATAACAGATAAATAAGATTCTCCACAACATTTCAAATGAGATTTTTATTTTGAATACTTATGTACCAGTGGTATTTTATTTTTTAATTAAATTTTTATCCGCGAGTATAATAACCATTAATTCATGTTTTTGTGTCATTCAAATACCTACGTTTCGTTCATAATTGTATTTTTTTTGGACTCTTCATCCTAACTTGATTTGAATTATTTTCATTTTCAGTATGTTTACTGAATTAAAATATTTTTAATTTGTTTTGTTAATACGGTAATAATTAAATCTTGTTTTTTTATATTTAAACATTATTCATACTTACAATTTATTTTTGGGCCAATTTAATCAATGTAATGCGTGTTGTTTTAAAAATTAATATAATGAGCAATTATATCTGATTGAAAGGAAAGTTTAAGTACAGTAGCATTATTTACAAACTAAGACCCAATGTCCATCTAAATGCACATCTTGTATTTGAGCCCCTGGGTAAAAATATTTTTAAACTAACATGTAATTATCTTAAATACATTGAGAATAAGGTACTTAGGAGAATGTTTCGAGCAAGGAGAGATGAACAAACGGGTGAATGGAGAAGACTACATAAATATGAACTACATGGTCTTTATAGGAAGCCAGATATAATAAGAACAGTTAAGTCTCGTAGACTGCGATGGGCAGGACATGTTGCACGTATGGAGAATGAAAGACTTGCATGGAAGCTACTTGTAGGAAAGCCAGAGGGAAAACGCCCAGTTGGTAGACCAAGAATGAGTTGGGAGAATAACATTAACTATGATTTGATGGAAGTGGATTATACAGGGAATGATTGGAAAGCATTAGCTCAGGATAGGGATGTATGGAGAGCTTATGTCCGCGCGGCAATGAACCTACGGGTTCGATAGTGCCAGTGAGTAAGTAAGTACATTATGATACAATGCTATGAATTTCACTCATATTTTGCAGTTGGGAGAGTCTTGGGTCTCAGGAGGATACAAGAATTATTGCATTAGAAGTTCCAGACACTGCCTCTATGTTGATGTTTTGTAGTTTTCAAAACTTCGAATAATTAGACATTTTTTTGGAAAAGCACCTAGACTATAGCTTTCGAAAACTCAATTCTGGAATCTTAGATTTAGACTGGATTGTTTGTATTAGAAATCCTGAACACAGCCTCTATTGATTTTTTGTAGTTTTAAAAATGTTGACATGTTTGGTAAAAACAGCAGTACTACAGAGTGTTACCGAAATGAGTGCAGATTTTTCGTGTGGTGGTAAGGAACATCCATACTAGTACTTTTACATAATGAACCCTCGGTCGGAAATGTATTATTGTGGGTCCACAGAATAAGAGAGCATTTAAAATTGTTGAACACATTGTTGTTTAATTATTAACTCTAAGACAAATGAAAGGTATAACATGTTATTTTACAGTAATTATTGGAAATGGCGACCATTGACCTGTATACACAGATCCGCGCATCTCACTTCGGACTGATTAAGTCTAAGAATCATATCTGGATGCTCCCGATTTCCGCAGCCGCTCCAACGTTCCTTACTACAAGCACTGGAGCTGTGCATCCGGGTCAATGGTCGCCATTTCCAACAATTACTGTAAAATAACATGTAATGCCTTCCATTTGCCTTAGAATTAATAAATAAACTACAATGTGTTCAACAATTTTAAATGCTGTTTTATTCTGTAGACCCATAACAATGCATTTCCGACCCTATGTCCATTGTGTTAAAATACTTGTATGGATGTTCCCTACCACAACACGAAAAATCTGAACTCATTTTGGTAACACCTAGTATAGCCGTGAAAACTCGATTTAGGTTTTGGATTTGGACCGGATTTTTTGCATTAGAATTTCCGGACAGTCTCTAGATTGATTACTGGCATTTTTTGAAAACTTCGAAAATGTAGACTTTTTTGGGGAAAACGGCAAGAATATAGCCTTGGAAAACTCAATTCTGAAATTTCTTAATTAGACGGGATTTTTTGCACTAAAAATCCCAGACGCTGCCTATAGTTGGATTTTTACAGTTTTCAAAATTTTTAAGATTTCGCCTTTTTTGGGAGAAACACAGAGACTGTATAGCCTTTGAAATGTCAATTCTGAAATGTTTGATTTAGACCGGATTTTTTTTTTTGCATTACAAATCCGGGACGCAGACTCTAGATTGATTTTTGTAGTTTTAAAAATTTTAACAATTTTTTCGATTAAAAAAAACACCAAGACTTTATCCTTTGAAAAGTCATTTTTGAAATTTTGGATGTAGACCAGATTTTTTTGTATTAGGAATCCCGAACACCGCCTCTAAATTGATTTGTTACAGGATAAAGAATTTCTAAAATTTTGGCATTTGTAAGAAAAATTCGAAGAATACAGCCTTGGAAAACAATATTCTGAAATTTAGGATTTGCACCTGAATTTTGCATTAGAAATCCAGGACGCATCCTCTGGATTGATTTTTGCAGTTTTCAGAATTTCGAAAATTGTGATATTTTTGGAAAAATAACGAGACTATAGCCTTGGTAAACCCAATTCTCAAATTTGGAATTAATACGGTTTTTTTTTGCATTAGAAATTCCGAACGCAGCCTCTACATTGGTTTTTCAGCGGATTTCAAAATTTCGAAAATTTTGACATTTTTGGGTAAAACACCTAGACTATGAAGGCTTTGAAAACTTATTTCTGAAATTTTGGGATAGACCGCATTTTTTGTATTAGAAATCTTAGACACCGTCTGTAGATTGATTTTTTTTGCAATTTTCAAAATCTCGAATATTTTGACAATATTGGGTAAAAACAAACCACGACTATAGTCTCGGAAAACTCTATTTCTCAAATTTCGGATTTATACCGGATCTTTTGCATTAGATATTCCGACCGCAGACATTTGCAATTGTCAAAATTTTCAAAATTTTGACTTTTTGGGAAAAACACCAGGACTATAGCCTTGGAAAACTGAATTCCGAAATATTGGATGTACACCGGATTTTCTGTATTAGAAATCGGGGAAACTTCCTTTAGATTAATGTTTTGCAAGTTTTTCGAAACTTCGAAAATGTCGACATTTTTGGTTACAAACAGCAAAACTATAGCCTCGGTAAACTCAATTCTGAAATATCGGATTTAGACAGAATTGTTT
This sequence comes from Diploptera punctata, assembly GCA_030220185.1. Lineage (NCBI taxonomy): Eukaryota > Metazoa > Arthropoda > Insecta > Blattodea > Blaberidae > Diploptera > Diploptera punctata. Next base: position 3,363,707 of record JASPKZ010007817.1, on the reverse strand, counting down.
GCATTAGAACTCCTTGTCACAGCCTCTTGACGATTTTTTTGCAGTTTTCAAATTTTCGAAAATTTTGACAATGTTGGGAAGAACACCAAGATTATAGCCTCGGAAAATTCTGAAATGTTGGATATAGACTAGATATCTTGCATTAGAAGTCCCAGTCAGTGCCTCTAATATATTTTTCGCAGTTTTCTAAATTTAGAAGATTTTGACATATTTGGGAAAAGCACAAAGAATATAGCTTTTGAAAACTCATTTCTGAAATTTTTTATATAGACAGAATTGTTGTATTAGAAATCCCGGACACCGGCTCTAGATTGATATTTACTGTTTTCAAAATTTCTAAAATATCGACATGTTTGAAAAAAGAAGACTATTGCCTTGAAAAACTCAATTCCATAATTTTGGATTTAGACCGGAATTTTTTTGCATAGGATTCCCGGACACAGGCTCTAATTGATTTTTTGATGTTTTCAAAATTTCAGAAATTTTAATATTTTTGGGAATAACTCGAAGACTATAGTTTTGGAAAACTCAGTAGTGAAATTTTAGATTTAGACCTGATTTTTTGGATACGAAATCCCGGACACAGACTCTATATTCATTCAATACTAATAAACTTCATATCAAATTCCGTTGAGGTGAATAGTCATAAGAGAAAAATTTATAATACTGTATGTACCTTTTTTGGCAGGTGCCATCGTCCTCGACTATGTTAAAATATTATATTTGAAATATTATCTGAAGTTAACTTCCATCATCAGCAGGATGAGCTTCTGCTACTAGATGTTGTTTACGACGATGTAGACTCGAAGTGTCTGTAGCAGCAACTGACTTGTTTTTGACGATCTCGTATAATGGGTTATTTAACTGGGGTACGTTCTCATTAAGAAGTAAGGTGTTGCTTATTTATTTTATAATCCCAAGGTCTTCAAATATATTTATATTTGCCGGAATGTTTCGTCTGTGAATTATCGCGAGAGTGTTTTCTATTGTGTTCATTTCGTACCGGCGTTAATGAGATGTTAGCATTGATTGATTTATTACCCGCGTACATGAAATCTTGTAGGTGTTCCATATACGTTGTATTGAAGTTTCTGCTTGTCCTGCCAATATAGAATTTATTACAATCTTTACATGTTAGTTTGTAGGCTCCCTTATTGTTAAATGTGTTGTTTTTCTATGTCATTGTATATTACATTGTTTAATTTGTTTTCTGTTTTATATGCTATGCTAATGTTTTTTTTCAAAGTTCTGGCTAGTTTTGTGGTGTCTTTTCCTGTGTATGTTAACGTTACCCATATTTTATGATTCTGTTTCAAGTTTTGTTATATTATTTAAGTCCTTTTTTCTCTTTTGTTTCTTTATGCGCTTATCAATGATTTATTTGTTGAATCCGTTGCTTTTTACCGTGTTTTTAAACATCGCAATTCTTTGTTATAATTTGTATTGTTTAAGGGTAATTGAAACATTTCGTAAATTAAACTATTAAATGTGCTGATTTTATGATGGTATGTGTGTCCAGATTTGTTTTTTTTAATTGTGAGCATATTATTTGTAGATTTGCGGAAAATACTTATTTCAAATTTCTTCTTTTTTACACGCTTTATATTAGCTTGGCCTGAACGCGATTTTCACCCACTTAAAATTATTGGATCGACTTGAAACTTTGTATACTTGTAAAGGACCAATGGTAATACAACAATTTCATTTTTTTTTCCAAAATCCTGGCCAGAATCATTAGAAAATAAAAAAAGTGTTTGTGTAATTATGTAACGGAATTTTTCAACACGATTTTCACCCACTTAAAATCATCGGATTGACTTGAAACTTCGTATACTTGTAAAGGAACAATACAATAATGCCATAAATGTTTCTAAAATCCTGGCCAGAATCAGCAGAAAATCAAAATAATAAAAACCGGTATAATAGGTTGCGGACTTACCAACTTCTTACTCAATCGTTGTAAGAGCTCAGTTGGTAGAGGGGTGGACTATAATGGTATATACTTTGAGTAATCCATAGGTCGCTGGTTCAAATCCGGCCCAGAGGATCCTTTTAGTAGAGTATTACTTTTAGCTCATACTGCAATAGTATCGAATTTTTAAGATATTTACATTTTTATCTTATTCTCTAAAATATTAAAACTAAAAAATAAATAATAGTTAAAAACCAAAACAACACGCTTTATTACAAAACCGAACTAAAAAATGATAGATAACTTTAATTTCTAACACGCTTGGGATAAAATTAAAGTGGTCAATAAAAAAATCGTCTCCAACACATCTAGAATGCATCTAGAGTTAGCTACAAAAAAAATAATTATACCATCAAAAGCGTGTAGTGCTCTATATGAAATAATATATTTGATAATAAACAGATATTGGTAAAAGTAATGTCTGTTAGAAGAAAACGTAAAAACTATAAAAAGCACCCCACACTTTTGATGGTAAAATTATAAATAACTTAGTTTTATTCTAGATGTGTTGGAGATTTTTTTTTTGTTGACCACTTTAATTTTATCCCAAGCGTGTTTGTCATTTTTTAGTTCGGTTTTCTAATAAAAGTGTTGTTTTAGTTTTTTAAACTATTATTTATTTTTTTATGTTTTTCGTTAGGCACGGTCTAGATAGTTTATTTTGATATCGAGTTCTATCTCCTCCGTAAATTCAATTTTATGATGCATTTTGTTTAGTTCTAGCAAGTTTAATATTGAAATTATTTATTACATTTTGTAGTATTTATTTTACAAATGTTGTTAAAATATTTCAGCCATTATTCTTGATGTGGGAGATGCCATTGGGATTCCATCTTCTTGTTCATATATTTGGTTGTTAAATTGTAAATAATTTTGCTTTATTACAGTCCTCGTGACCGTGGATAGTTGATTTATATATTCTGTGTTTAAATTGCTGTTTTTTTTTTGTTTTATTATGTTGAAAGTTTCATGTACTGGAATGTTAGTTAACAGGTTCTTTATGTTAAATGACGCCATTTTCATATTCTTGTTTATTTATATACTTGTGAGCTTATCTGCTAAATCGTATGTATCTTTATTGTGCATTTAATTATTTAATTATTATGTATTTTAATTATTGTGTAATCTGATGTATTTTTAAGTTTTTGAGCAATTAATTTGGAATTTTTGTAGTTAGGTGCGTTTATGCAATTGACTACTGGCCGCATTGGGTTATAATTTCTTTTTTGTATTTTAGGTAAAGCTTTCATTATCGGCATTATCACTATCGTAAGTATTATTATTGTTATTATCGTATAAAATGTTTGTTTGTACATGAAATTTACATTGCTACATTTAATGCATCTTTAACTGTTTATAATTAGTATAGTGTATATCTATATTTGTCAAATATTTATTTGTATTTGTACTGGTTGAGTGGAAGAGAAGGCCTTATGGCTTTAACTCTGCCAGAATAAATAAAACATTATTATTATTATTATCATTATTATTATTATTATTATTATTATCATTATCATTATTATTATTATTGTTATTGTTTTTATTATTATTGTTATTATTGTTATTTATGAACTTATTTGTATATTTGTTAGATTCATTGTTCGGTATAATCATATGACATGTTTTTGTTAGTTCTTTCAATGTTCTATTAAATTTAACTATTGGATCTTTGACGATTTTGTTGAATCTATTATCATGCATAGATTTTTTTTGTTCAATATAATATTCCCTGTTGAATAGTACCGTTGTGTTGCCTTTGTCGCCTTTTGTGTGCACTATGTTATTGTTGAGTTTGGTTTTTTTAATTTATGAAGGTTTTTTAAATTATTTTCTTCATTACTTATTGTAGGTGAAATTTCATTGATGGTTTTAGCGGCTTCGTATCTTGCATAGTTTTTATTATTTATTTGTAATTTATTAATTGCAATTTTGCATTCGATTATCATATTTTCTTTTATCCTGTTAATATTGGTTGTGGGGAAATAGAAGTTATATCCATGTTCAAGTATTCTCGTTTCTTCTTTATTTAATGTTAGTTCTGTTAAATGTATTAATCTTCTATTTTCTGTAGACCTATTGTGATTGTATTTATAGTTTATATAGTGTTTAGTTGAGATTAGTTTTCCTAGTTTCATATTGATTGTTTGGTATTTACTTTACATTATTTTATTGATATCTTCATGTATCTGTTTTCGATCATGTACCAACAATTACCGAATATCTTGTTTACCTTTTGTGATTGGTAATATAATCTGTTATTATAATTCTGTTTCTTTATATATAAAAACTTTATTTCGTTTTTTATCCAATTTATTTCTCACGATAAATCACAGAGAAAACATTCCGGCAAAGATGAATATATTTGAAGACATTGAGATTATAAAATAAATAAATAACACCTTACTTCTGAATGAGAACTCGCTAAAAGTTAAGAAGTCAGTTGCTGCTACAGATACTTGGAGTCTATATCGTCGTAAAGAATTAGCAGCAGAAGGTCATCCTGCTGATGATGGAAGTTAACATCCGACAGATAATATTTCAACACAGCTGAGGACGACGGCACCTACCAAGAAGGTACATATTTTAGAGTTTATCTTATTCCATATTATTTCTTTGAATTTTCAATTTTTTTCAAATTTTCAATTTTTTTCAAATTTTCAAAATTTTTCAAATTTAGACAATTTTGGGAAAAATAAATTCAGAAATATTGGATTTCAACCGGATGTTTGCGTTAGAAATTTCAGACACAGCCTCTACAATGATTTTTCGCATTTTTCCAAATTTAGAGAAATTTGACATTATTGGAAAGGCACCAGTACTATAGCCTTGGAAAATTGAAGTTTGAAATGTTGTGTGCATACAGAAATTATGATATTATGAATCCCAGAATCAGCCTCTAGATTGATTTTTGCAGTTTTCAAAATTAATAATTTTTTGACATTTAAAAAAATCTTCGAAAATTCAATTTATAAATCTTCTTTTTATATCGGATTTTTTTGTATTAGAATTATATGACACAGCCTCTTTACTGACATGTTGTAGTTTTAAAAATTTCGAAATGTTTCCCATTTTTGGGAAAAACACGAATACTATAGCCTTGGTAAACTCAAATCTGAAGTTTTTTATTTAGACCGGATTTTTTTGCATCAGAATATCCGGACACAGTCTGTATTATCTATGTCAACGGAGTTCATAGAAGGGATGTCATTTTACTACCCCCACCAGTGGGGGTGCACACAATAACTATGCCAAAGCTAGGAATATGGCTGTTACCAGTTATACGAACTCACTGAAAAGTGTGAACCGGCTGAGGGCCATCTATTGTTAATATTGTAGTTCAGTACTGGCATTGTATTGACAGCACAAAAAACATGTGTCTTTCTCAGTAGACTATTCCTAGTTCTAGCAGTGTGGTGAATTTTAGAATTGTCTTCAAAATTCAGTTAATACATAATTTATTTTGTAGAATTAGTTAGCGTGTAATAGATTGTTTTATACATTTTGTAAAATATTTAGATAATTATTTTTTATTAATACTTAGTGCCTAGTTATTGTGTGATAGATATAAGGAAAACACAGTTAAACGTTTGGGTGTATATATATATATATATATATATATATATATATATATATATATAGTCCACCGCTGTGGTCTCGAGGTAGCGTGCTGCCTTGTCACGCAGCGGGCCCGGGTTCGATCCCCGATCGCGGCAGTTTTTCTGGTTGAGGTTTTTATCGGGGTTTTTCCTCACCTGTAAGACAAATGTCAGGAAAACTTAAAGGCCCAAACGGTCCCCGAAATCATATGGCCATCATCCTTATCATTATCATCCTTACCATTATCATCATCATCCTTCACCGGTGTGGAAAGCAACGGGAAGCTACCACATCTAAAATTCCCTAGTAAAGCTGTAAGTATGGCATGAAAATGCTATCATTACAGTGAAGGACCTGCCTTCGGGCAGAATTACTATGGATGGATATATATATATATATATATATATATATAAATGAATGAATGTTAGTTTTGGTATACATTTGAACGTAATTAAGACACAGTGGAAGCTTGGATTTAAATATGCATACAAAGGAGATGTTAAACAAGTAGAAAAAAATGTATATATATAGGTATACGTTTTAAAAAAAACTCTTATATGTTATATTACTATTATACATTTTATTACTATTAACAATTTTCGAATTGTTCAGTATATAATCCAATATAATTTTATTTT